>OX328105.1:53488061-54088061 GCA_946811185.2 Hippopus hippopus | reverse complement strand
GCTTTCAACAAAAAATTCAGTCATTTCAGGGCATGAGCTTATCTGTTCACATATTTCATGGGTTTTACCAGTATGAAGCTGAGGCTTACCCTATAACACAGCAGGGGGTGGGGGTGTAAATGTACATAAAAGGCTTTCCTTGTTCCACCAAAACTATGTCTTTAGTGCAATGACAATGTGACAATGCAACATAACAACAAGTAAGTATAGTGTCTTCGGATAAAGCTTACCTTCAAGAAAGCAAGTAAATGAGTCATGCTCTGTGAAAAGGGGGTTTATTACATCTGCAAAAAATATCCATCCATGTCAGCCTGTGCAATCCGCGCAGGCTGACATGGTTCAAAACCTTTTGCTATTTATAAATTTTCTGCAGGTAATGAATTTACATACTACCTCATGGTACAGTCACTTGTTTGACAAACTGATTTTATGGATCCATAATGATGACTGTAATTAATTGCTTGGTTTATTGCATCACAAAGTTGCATTAAACCCACTTTTCCAAGAGCTCTGCTCAGTAATTGGTAGCAACAAAAACATATTAACAAGCAAATAAAGGAAATTTATGCAACTTTGCTAGCATGACTTTTCAAGACTAACATAAACACAACTAAACTTTTGTAGCGCTCTTTTGTTTTGACAATTATGTAACAAACTCTATACTTACTGTGCTTCTGTCAGGCTTGTAAATATGATATCATTTTCATTTAAAAGCAAGATTCAAATCTACTTAACCCATTACCACATGGCAAAATTTAAGACCTATCCAAATTGAAAGCATTTGCAGACGACAATTTCATAGTGGCTCAAATGACGCAACTTTTCTTTGATAGGGTAGAAAACTTTGTGGGAAAAGGAGAAAATGCTGGTTACCAGCATTTTCTCCTTTTCCCACAATGTTTTCAAAGGGCCTCTTTTTTAGGGGCGTCAAAAGGCGTCATTGTGTGGTAAAGGGTTAACAGCCATAATTATTGAGGTTATTTCTTCTACTTGGAAGCAACCTTAACCCTTCAAGCGCCTTTCACTAATATAGTTTCTTTGTTGCCAGTGTAGATCAAGATCAGACTGCACAAAACATTTAGTCTGATCTTTCATCTACACTGTCCACTTTGCAAAAACACTACAGACAGAAAGAAGCCATCAGTTTACAACTACCTAGTCTTGTTCAAGAAAATGTTCAATGGATTTATTCAGGACTTTTAATACTTTCAAAATGTAAAAGAAGAGCCCCCGCATGCGGGTCCAAATACTTAGCTGTAGTTGTGGAAACACGCTTAAAATGTTTCAAATATAAGATGCAAATAGTTGGCTGCAGTTGAATTGTCAGTGCAAATTCCAAGTAGAAAAGGGGCATAAGTGTGTCAAATATGGTTCAGGGTTACCTGCTTTTCTATCATGGCTTCCTCCTTTTCATAGTTGAGAACTGGCAAAAGTTGGAATTATATATCTTCAGCACCAACAGAGGTATGAGAAAATACCAAAGATTTTGCACCACAATGACACCCCAAACACAGATGAAGCCGATAAGGGCAAGGCTATGACTATATTTCAGATCTTCTTTGAAAACGGCAGAGGTAAAATGCACTGCATTTTCACAAACCAAACTTGGTCAAATTACTGGGCTTATGCAAGCAGACCATTGTTGACAGTTAAAAGGACAAATGTCTCATTGCATAAGACTAGGGATAGTAGATATTCTTTTGATTTTGTGGGTTATATTTCCTTTCACCTGTTTACCAGGATTATTCATTTTAGTTTAAGATTGAGTCCTGGTGCTGTACATACAATTATTAAACCTTGTGGTGCTGAATTGTAGTTGCATCTGCAAACAGTGTAGATTAAGATTAGACTGCACAGAATAAGCAGTCAGATCTTGAATCTACACTGTTTGCTACATTGTAAAATTTTCTGGCAAAAAAAAAAACTTGGAAACTGTTTAACTTTGTTTTTTTTTTTTTCTAATTGAAAAGAGTGAAAACTGCAGTATCTCGGCCTTTCTTTTTGTTACTGGCAATGGCCATTCACTTCATAAATCACTCTGAGGGTTTATAAAATGATACTTACTGCTTGTGGTGCAAACTGTAGGTAGTCTTTTATTACTTGAAGCAAGAAATCAGGATTCAAAATGAGGTAATACTGCAAACCTAGTGGATAACCCTGTAAACAGACAAATACAACTAACAACTGTCAAAAACACAGTATGGAAATTAAAACATACTTACACACTTAACTCCCATCCTCCAAAAATTAATTTGCAGATAACTTTGAAAACTTTGATATAAAACAAAAACTGCATGAGAGTGCCAATGCTTGGCTGCAGTTGAATCTATATACAGATTAATTTTCTGTGATATTTCTAAATAAAAAAAAAAGGGCATAACTGTGTCAAAAATATTTTGATGGTTACCTGCTCCTCTTGTATAAGTTTCCTTTTCGATACTTAAGAACATGTCCAAGTTTGAAGTAAATATCTTTAGTAATGACAGAGGTATTAAACAAGAGGGCCATGATGGCCCTGTATCGCTCCACTGGCTAATAAGTCAAAACACTGCTAGCCAAACATTACAATACTTGGCCATACGGTTTTAAACTCTCCTCTTGGTAGATGCCCACTAGATAAAGCTACATGCAAAATTTGGCAGCCCTAGGCCCTATGGCTAGGTACGAGAAGATTTTCAAACTTTTCCCTATATGAGCCCATGTAAAACTTGTGACCCACAGGGCAGGGCCAAATTTGACCCCAGGGCTATAATTTGGGCACTCTTGGTAGATGCCCACTTGATAAAGCTACATGCCAAATTTGGTAACCCTAGGCCCTATGGCTGGGTACCAGAAGAATTTTAAAGTTTTCTCTATATAGGCCCATATAAAACTTGTGACCCCCGGGGCGGGGCTAAATTTGACCCCAGGGCTATAATTTGAACAAACTTGGTACAGGTTCACTAGATAAAGCTACATGCCAAATTTGGTAGCCCTAGGCGTTGTGGTTTCAGGCAAGAAGATTTTCAAAGAATTTCAATATTTTTCAGTTTTGTTGCCATGGCAACCAGAGTTTTTGAAGGAATCAAATTCTTTCAAGAAATTCTGAAGAGGACCATGGCAGGATCATTTCTGTGAAGTTTCATCAAAATTGGATGGATAGTTTCAGAGGAGAAGATGTTTGAAATAAAAGTTAACGCACGAACGGACGCACGACGGACACCAGGCCATGACATAAGCCTGCTGGCCTTTGGCCAGTGGAGCTAAAAATGTCAAAGTTTTTCCACGAAGCAGATGATGACTGGGCTATGACAATACCTCAACATTTTCTTTGAAAACAGCTGAGCTAATAAAGATAATCTTGTGGCAAAAAGTACACATTGCTGTACAAGTAATTTTTATTTTTGTCACAATTTTCCTTAATGTGGCCCAATCGTCCTCTTAAAGTGAAGAAAATACTGTTATGAAATGTACAAATTATATTATCAAGTTCAGCTTAGCTAGGCAACCAAAAAAGTTTTAAAAGCACTGGTCATGGTAGAATACCTTTAATGCCTTAAAATGGGCTTCAATAGATGTGTTGAGAATTTCTGTACATTTTTCTGGTCCCTGGTTCCTTTTAATGGCCAACACAGCACTCAAATATAAGAGATCCTATATAAAAGAAAAAATGAAAGAACTAAAAAATAAATCCCAGTCAATTATGGTTACTCAGCGTACTAAGGTTAAATACTTGGATAAATAATGAGTACATCATGGAAACAGGAGATGAGCAATGGTAATGAGCAAAATTTAATTTCCCCTTTTCCCACACTGTTTCAAAAGTCGTCAGCTGCAAGAGACAAAAAAGGCTGTGTTCTGTAATTTACAAGTTAAGTATATTATTCAAGGGGAGAAATCACAAATGCCTTGTTCAAGTTTTTCAAAACACAGTGATAATACAACTTTAAATAACTATATAATTTAAAGCACTCTCTTTCGCATATCTCAAAGAGACTTTTTTCCTAAATTAACATATAAAACACCCCTCTACAAGTTTGGGATTGGAAGCTACACAGTATTGTTTGAAGTGGGTTTCACGCTACTTTCAATAGTATTTCAGTCATACCAAGGTTTCTTTCTAGAGGTTCACCAGGACTAGGGTCCTGCAGTACTTTGCATGTAGGCGGTAGAACCAAAATTCCCTGATCATAAGTCCAAAATCTTAATCACCGTGTCCAGGACTTCTAAAGAGACAATGTACATGATTACATTTCATACTGTAAGTGTGTGTGGGTGTGTGTGGGTGTGTGTGTGTGTGTGGGTGGGGGAAAATCTACTACTAAGGGCAAATCTTACAGCTGATGTGCCTATACTCTGCTGTATTTCACCCAAAAATTCTAGTTGTTGTGCTGCATCTTCTAGCTGATTTTCAAGTAACTGACATCTGATGATACCTGAAAATATAGAGGGAGAAAATTAATTGAGACATGCTCTGGCAAAAGGGGATTTAATGTATCTCTGTGATGCAAGATACCAAAAAAGTCATCATCATAATAATGGACCTATAAAATCTATTATTTCTAACAACTTATTAATTAATGAGGTAAAATGGTCCTTTGACATGCAAAAAATGTACAAATAGCAAAAGATTTCGACTCAAGTCAGCCTACACAGGCTGACACTGGTCAGTTCCTTTTTGCAGAGGCATTAAGGCCCTTTTCATAGAGCTTAGCTCATAAAGAAGTTTGAAGTCCATGAGAAATACAACACAAAAGAAACTTCTCATTTTTTTAAAACTCTTGTCTATTTTTGTCTGATGCTACTAGACTGTCTAGTTTTCAAGGCTCTTTGTCATATTATTATCTTTGTGCATCCACTCCTAATGGCGCATGCCACTTGAACATTGCAGACTTTTTCAGTGGTAGCTTTATCCAAGCTTCTTTTAATAAATTAAATGTTTCAGATGGACAATCCCCTAAGTTTATACAGAATTTTATCACTGTGCGAGTTTCTGTCACTTCTGAAACACCTTTTTTTTTTGCAAGTGTTTTTCCTTCAATAGGTCTCACAAAACTATCGTCTTAATGTTGTTTTTTAGGAGTGAGTCAGAAATTTTGCTCAGAACGTAAAATGTTGCTATTCATTATGTTGACCTAATTTCAAGAGATTTCAATCTGTCGATTTTTAAATATGGTCATTTTTTAAAAGCATGACAAAAGTAATCTTACGGCGTGCTCCAGGGTAGCAGACCTTGCGCACTTTATGGTGAAAATATATCTAAAGTAAAATTAGACAGGTGATTTCTTATTTGGAACCATGATTACACAAGTGAAAATCTGAAAACAATCAGACTTCAAATAAAAAGGTTATGTAGAAATTCCACAAACTTTTTACCCAGCCCTCGTATCTTACAAAAATATTGGACAAATTTTAGACTAAGATCAGACCTTGATCTACACTGTCTGCACCATGCCATAAGTGACCATTACTTAAATGCAGTCTGATCTAGGTCTACTCTTATAATTTCTCCATGAAAGGTTTTGCTCATATAATTAAAATTTAATCTTCACAGCTAAGCAAAATTTTAGAATTGTAAATTGACAGAGTTTTCAGACGACAATTTTACTGTGGTTTAAATTATGAGATTTATCTCTAAAAGGGTATAAAAATTGTGGAAAAAGGAGGAATTGCTTGATACAAGCAATTTTTCGTATCAAGCAATATCTCTTATACCAACAATGCTTTCAAAAACTTACTTCTCCAGCATTGTTAAACCAAAATATTGTTTAGTAAAGAGTTAAATGCCAATAAACTTACTGAATTTTATTTTGGAAATGGTATACGATATAATATCTGCAAAATAACGGTCATTGTATCATTCTAACCTGTTAAAGCTGACACACTAGTTTCATCTATTTTCATGGCATTTTTATAGCAGCGCAGAGCATCCTTTGTTTTTCCTTGTAACAATAGTTGAAAGCCAAGCTCTGTGATGTATTCAGAATTCTGGCTGCTTAAACTGACAGCTCTCTCCATCAGTGTATAGGTCTGTTGTAACACCATGCTGTTCCTACCACACTGTCAATACCAGAAACAAATGTACAACTTAAATCTTATTGATCTGAGCTATGGATTATGTTATTGATGTCATAATTACCTCTCTCCCATTCATGCAAATAGGAAAAGCTTGGCCAAGTTTTATGTGGTAGTGTAGGTATAAATGCTGAGACTAAAGCTTTCTAATTGACTAATTTCTAGTATTGGGCCACTTCAGGGCTTGGGATTGAGCGCCCTGGCTGGCCATCTAAGATTACCAATAGTGTTTCAGATGACACTTAAAACCGAAGTCCCATATGACGGTGCTAGACACTGAGTATGTGAAAGAACAAAGCATAACTTAGGATGGGGTTTGTTCTGTATCTTGCACTATCCTCCGTAACAAAAATAACAGCCTTCATTGAGGGTGGAGCTACAAGCATAATTAAACACAAATTCAATTCTAATTGAAATAATAGATGCCTCAATCTTTAAGTCTGTATTAAGTGTCCCAGCTAAGCATCTACATCATATGTTTCCTGCTTGTCTCATTTGCTCTTCGTTACAAAGCTGGTCATAACAATCATTTAACCCTTTTTTCACATAATCCTGACTACCTGAGAAAGAAGCCTTTTGAAAACATTGTACGAAAAGGAGAAAATGCTGGTAACCAGCATTTTCTCCTTTTCCCACAATGTTTTCTACCCTTCCCAAAACAAATTTCGTTTTTTCAGTCACATTTATTTTGTCGTCTGCAATTGCTTTCAATTTAGACAAGTCTAGAAATTCGTCATTTGACAAAGGGTTAAACATATTATCATTAGAGTTCTATAATTTGGAAGCACATAGTTTTCATCCTGATTTTCTTTCGAAATAATTGCATTTTAGGATATTTCTGTATAAACAGTGAAACAAGAGGGCCATGATGGCCCTGAAGTCGCTCACCTGAGCCTTTTGATCAAACATGACCCATTTCCAATCTCTTCAGAGATAATAAGACAAACACTCTGACAAACACTCATTAGTATTGGGCTTACAAATATGGCCTCTAGAGTGCACACAAGCTTTTTCTAGAATTTGTCTCAGCAGCCTACTTGACATGTACAAATTATCCAGACATACATTCCGACAAACTTTCATGAGTATTTGAGAGAAAATGTGGCCTGTAGGGTGTATAAAAGGTTTTTCCGAGATTTGACCAAGTGACCTTGTTTTTTATCCAACATGACCCATATTCATACTAGTCTAAGATATTATCAAGACAAACATTCAAAGCAAATTTCAAGATTATTGGACTAAAAATGTGGCCTCTAGAGCGTACACACAGTTTTTCAAGGATGAAACTTGGTGACCTAGTTTTTATTCCACGTGACCCATTTTCAAACTCATGCAAGATATCAAGACAAACATTCTAACAAAAGTTTAAAGAATACTGGACTGTAATTATAGTACAAAAGGTTTTTCCGAGATTTGACCTTGTAACCTAATTTTTTATCCAACATGACCCATTTTCATACTAGTCTAAGAAATTATCAGGAAACTAACATTCTGACCGAATTTCAAGATTATTGGACTGAAAATGTGGCCTCTAGAGCTTACATAAGGTTTTTCTAAGATCTGACCTGGTGACCTAGGTTTTGACCTGACATGACCCATTTCCAAACTCATCCAAGCTGATATCATGACAAACATTCTGACCAACTTTAAAGAGCATTGGACTGAAAATGTGGCTTCTGGAGCGTACACAAGGTTTTTCAAAGATTTGACCTAGTGACCTAGTTTTGGACCCCACATGGCCCACTTTCGAACTTGTCTGCGATATTATCAAGACAAACATTCTGACCAAATTTCAAGAGTATTGGACAGAAAATGTGGCTTCTGGAGCATACACAAGGTTTTTTTAAGATTTGACCCAGTGACCTAGTTTTTGACCCAACATGGCCCGTTTTCAAATTTGTCAGAGATATCATCAAGACAAACATTCTGACCAACTTTCAAGAGTTTTGGACTGAAAATGTGGCCTCTAGAGCGTACACAAGGTTTTTTTAAGATTTGACCTGGTGACCTAGTTTTTGACCCAACATGGCCCATTTTCAAACTCCACTGAGGTATCATCAAGACGAACATTCTGACCAACTTTCAAGAGTATTGGACTGAAAATGTGGCCTCTAGAGCGTACACATGGTTTTTCTAAGATTTGACCTGGTGACCTAGTTTTTGACCCAACATGGCCCATTTTCAAACTCGTCCGAGATATCATCAAGACAAATATTCTGACCAACTTTCAGGAGTTTTGAACTGAAAATATGGCCTCTAGAGCATACACAAGGTTTTTCTAAGATTTGACCTGGTGACCTAGTTTTTGACCCGACATGGCCCATTTTCAAACTTGTCCGAGATATCATTAAGACAAACATTCTGACCAACTTTCAGGAGTATTGGATGGAAAATGTGGCCTCTAGAGCGTACACAAGGTTTTCTAAGATTTGACCTAGTGACCTAGTTTTTGACCCAACATGACGCATTTTCGAACTCGTCCGAGATATCGTCAAGGCAAACATTCTGACTAAGTTCCATGAGTATCGGACTGAAAATATGGCCTCTAGAGCGTACACAAGGTTTTTCTAAGATTTGACCTAGTGACCTAGTTTTTGACCGGACATGACCCATTTTCGAAACTCGTCCAAGATATCATCAAGACAAACACTTTGACCAAGTTTCATGAGTGTTGGACCAAAAATGTGATCTCTAGAGCGTACACAAGGTAAAAGTTGACGACACAAGACAGACGCCTGACACAGCATGATCACAAAAGCTCAAATTGAGCACTTTGTGCTCAGGTGAGCTAAAAAGGCTGTCTCACTTTATTTGATTTCTACCAACAGAAACAGAAGTTTTAATATGCACATTCTAGCAAAAACTGCAGTATATGGTATGAATATAACATCAAAGTTGTATTAACTATTATATATGAATTTGAAAGTTTCCAATGATTTTTCTAAAAATAATAATATACTGATTATAACTTGAACCTTTTGGTCCATTTTATTTATAAAATGCACATTGAAAATCATCATTCCTTACCATTCTACAAAACACCTGAGCCATTGTGTAATATAGAAAAGAATTTCTTGGCTCAAATCTGTCCATAGTTGTGATGATGTCCCCAATCTTGCTTGCTGCCTGTGAAAGAAATATGAAAAAAAGGAATCCTAAAATTTACCTTTTATGATATATTGGCCTATCACAAAATTTTTTTTCAACTCCTTATTAAGTACAGTAAAACCTCGATAAATCGAAGTCCCACGGGGACAAGCAAAATATTCGAGTTATCGTGGTTTTCGAATTATCCAAAGTATCCGTGAAAAAGCATAAATTCTGTTCAAGATCAGAAAGTAAAGTAAATATCTACTACCCTTGAGCAATAAAACCGAGCATTTGTTCCCTTTTTTCATAATATTCAAGGAATATCATATCGAAGGTTTATTTTCTCTAAATGCAGCGGATCTGACCATATTAGTTCTTGGCAATAAGTCACGTTAAAATTCCTTTCATTCTGTAAGGTTTTGGAAAGATCGGTACTCTAGTTTTTCTTTCAAATTCGTAAAATTTGCCCTGTTGTATTCTCCCCCATTAACTATCACCCCACGGGAAAGAAAACACATTATTATATTTTGACCTAAGAAAGCAGCAGAAGGTAGGATATAATGTGGTATCAAAACTATTTAGGCCTACACGTATGAAAACGATCGAAGAATGAAGGCGGGAAAACTTGATGCTAAAAATAGATAGACACTAAAAATGATAAAAAATGAGATATCCTCCGATCATAAACGCTTCAAACTGTCTTTTTAGCGTCAATAATGACTTTGAACATGTGATGTGTGCACATACTGCAAAAAAAAATTAAGTTCAGGGATAAAATCAGTTGTCTAATCTGGAATGAAATACTCGAGTAATTTTATAAAATGATACATCAAACAACATAATCGAAGGAGGGGGTGGTTGAAGCAAACATGTCAAACTTAACATAATTAACCTCTTATTATCAAATCAAGGTCAACTCCTTTCAAAATCATATTGTAGTATGAATCTCTGGTAGTGATTGTCATAGATTGTGAAACTTACCCTACACTGCAGATTGGCCCGACGCCAAAAATTCCTTTGCTAGGAAAGGTGTGAAAACAATTGAGAGGTGAGAAAATAATGTGTTCGAATTAATCAATTTAAAGAGGCAAATTGATGACAGGGACCAGCACGTGTTCGAATTTTCAGATTATCAAGACTCAAAATTACCTATCTATTTTTGGTGCTATATAGTGGAGTTTTTGCTGGGACTATAGAAATTCCTCGAAAAATACGGGGTCCTCAAATGTTCGAGATTGGAAATATCGAGGTTTTAGCGTATATATTCTTTTTCAGCTCTTTATTTATTAGTGAACTAAAATGCATCAAATACAAAATGAGAAATCAATATCAAGCATTTCATATTTCTTCCAAAAAAGCATATTGCCTCTGACTGCTAAATAAATCAGAATAAAACTAGTACAGACACAGCTGATTCATTACAGCTCTTGCAGTTTTCGCCAGTATCCAAGATCAGACTGCATGTTCTGTACTGTTTTCAATTTTCACTGTCCCCAATAGCACAACCATTACCCTTAGATGGCTAGGGGTTGAGGCATGATTTGTAAGCCAGGTCTACTAAGTTCAATGCCCACTTAAATCTGCCATGGATGAACTGATGCATTTTAACATACAACCCTCGCTGCCCATTCCCACCTCAGTCTGGTTAATTACTCATTAGGAATGAATATGTGTAGTGTTGTCTTGATGTGACTGAAAATTACTGAAAAAAGTAATCAAAAATCATCAAATAAAATCTTTATATACACAGGAACCACAAATGCAATTATTACCTCTGGGTAATTTCCTTCTCTACACAACATATGCAGTGCTTGATAACGCATGGCTTCTAAACAATGCATGTCTTCACCCAGCGCTCTGAAAAACAAAACTATAATGTTACTGAATGGACAATGGAGTAGAATATAGAAAGTGAGGATTTCTAGAATTTTTTTTTATCCAATAACCCTTTAAGCACCTTTCTTAACTATAGTCTGCCTTCAATTAGATCAAAATCAGACTGCACAAAAAGCACAAAGTCTGATCTTGGATCTACACTGCTAGCTTTGCTGAAGACATTCTGGCCAATGCCAGCCTGCAAAAGCCAATTATATGGGTGTTCTTCACTCAGTAAAAAAACTTTTATATTGTTTTTTGGCTTTCCAAGGAATAAATTGAGGGTATTTCCTGACACCCTACAAACAAGCTCAATTGAAAGACAGCAAAAAATTGAAGGCAGGAATAGGCCTTTATCTATCATTTTTGAAAACATGAAGCAATCACAACACTACTGTGATATGAACTTGTAAGAAAAAGTAATTGCATCTTATACAAAATCTTTTTTTTCAAAAGCAGTCTGCTTTCAGGTCTTATAATTTGGTAATTAATAATCAACACAACAATAATCATATACATAAGCTTTTTGAATGAAATAACTTATTGTAAAACAAGAGAAAGAGCAGAAATCTTCTCAGAACAAAAAATAAATGATGACATCACAACTTTGTGCCAAATCTTGGCAGTTTCAGTGAAAATTTACAGCTGAAACAGGAAAAAATGAGAGAAGGGGCATAAAATGACAGAATTAAGTCAAAAACATTCTAAAGGCTACCTGCTCTTTTAGTAATGGTTTCCCTTTAGTCATCTATCAATAAGCCAGAGCCTGATGTAAATATCTTTAATAATATCTCAATATTTTCTTCAAAAAGAGCCAACCAAAAACCTAAATGAAGTGTTTGTTTTTTGGTCGTAACAAGTTATTCCACATTTAATAGCTCTGAGAGAGAAGGCCTTTGAAGACACTATGGGAAGAGGAAAAAATGCTGGTAACCAGTATTTTCTCCTTTTCCCACTATTCTTTACCCTTTGAAAGACAAACTTTGTATTTTGAGTAACATCTAATTTGTTGTCTGCAAAATGCTTTCAATACGGACAAGTCCATACTTGTGTCATTCAGTAGAGAATTAAAAGGTAGAACATTGGAATGATGAGGTCTACCTGACTGAAGTTTCTAGAGTAGCTTCCCAGTCTTGTAGACAAAGTTGCAGCCTCATTTTTTCAACTAAAGCTGGTATAAAATGTGGATAATGTACAATGATTTGGTTCACACTCTCTAGGGCTCCGCTGTAGTTGTGTTTCGCTTCCAGTAATTTCGATCTACCAAACAAACCATTGATGTCTCTACCTCCATCAATACTGAAGGAAAAAAAAAAAAAAAACATTTTAAATCGTATATTCAACCTTAAGAGTGCCTGCAAAGAAATAAACATATTAAAGGTGTAGGAAAAGACTAGCTGGTGCAATTTTAAGCCTGATACATGTATAATCCAATCGTCTTATTAATAAGAGATAAAATCATCACAAGCACTTAAATTTTAACAAAGTGACAAAGTTCAAGACTAGTCCAACTTGAAAGCGTTTGCAGATGATAAATTCAGTGTCGCACAATTGATGGAATTTGGATAAGAAAAGATAGAAAATGTTGCAGAAAAAGGAGAAAATGTTGATTACCGGCATTTTCTTCTTTTCCCAAGATGTTTTCAAAAGCCTTACTCTTCAGGCTCATTAAAACACAGGACTGTTTGGTCAAGGGTTAACCCAAACTACCATGAAATGTGGCTCAAATAATGGGATGTATTTTAGTAATCTTTGAAAACATTGTGGGAAAAGGAAACTAGAGCTGTCACTGAATGTGACTTAATACCCCCACCAGCGCTTTGACAGAAACAGGCAAGTATTTGTACACAGACAGACACACGGACGGACACACGGACAGACAGGCTGATTCCAGTATACCCCCGAAAACATTCATTTTGCGGGGGTATAAAAATGCTTGTTCCTTTTCCCTCAATACTTTCAAAAGCTTTCTTCCTCAGGGTCTTTAAAATAAGAGCAATTTGGTATACAGTTTACATGAAATTGAAAGTAACAGAAGTTTTGTCCTCCTACCACTTCTTTCCCACTGACTTGCCTTTCTTGTATCATACATAATATTTATTATAGTGATGGAGAGAAAAGTTTTGATAAAGTACCTTAATACTGTTGGTCGACACTCTTGCAAAAGAAAATCAGACATTGCTATAAACATGATTTATGAGTTAACGAATAAGTGCCTATTGATGAACAAAGAAAAAAATATACTGCAAAAGTTCTTCCTGTACATATCAAAAATAAAGTACCTTAATGCATCATCAAAAAATTTAATGGCTTTCTTGATTTCTCTGCCACTCATCATTTCTATCCATCCTTTAAGAACAAGGCCCTACAAAAGACATGAAAAGTATATGAGCCATGCTCTGTGAAAATGGGGCTTATTGCATCTCCGAAAAGTATCGACCCAGGTCAGCCTGCACAGTCCACGCAGGCTGATCTTGGCTGAAACTTTTCGCTACTGGTCCATTTTCTGTATGTTCAAGGCCCAGTCTACCTCATCATTAAGTCAGTTGTCAAACAAGGTGGCTGTTATGGATCCATAAGTATGTGATGGCTTGCTTGGTATCATGTATCACGAAGATGCATTAAGCCCCTTTTGTAAGAGCATGGCTCCTATGTATATGAGCCATGGTGTGGCAAAACAGGGTTTAATGCATTTCTGTGATGTATTATACCAAGCAAGTCATTCAATAATTATGGATCAGTAAAATCCATTATGCTTAACAACCGACTGAATCACGAGGTAGACCGATCTTTGAAATGCAGAAAATGGACAAATAGCAAAAATATCGACTCAAATCAGCCTGTGAGCATTGTGCAGGGTGACCTGGGTTAAAACTTTTTGCAGATGCATTAAACCCCCTATCACAGAGCAAGGCTCATATAAAATGTCAACTCATACTCAGCATTTAATTAACTAAAGCAACAGATATACTTCTAGATGCTGGACTAATATGCAACATTTTCTTTTTTGGCTATTGTGTAAAGATCAATAAATGATAAAAATACAAATGAAAATCAGATACAAAATTAAAATATATACAACATTGGGTTTATTCAGCACTCTAACGGCTAAATTAAATGAGCCATGCTCTGTGAAAAAGGGGCTTAATGCATCTGTAAAAAGTATCAGCCCAGGTCAGCCCGTGCAGACTGTGCAGGCTTTTCGCTATTGGTCAATTTTCTGTATATCCAAGGACCAGTCTACCTTATGATTCAGTCAATTGTTGGACAAAATGGATTTTATGGATCAATGGACATGTGATGACTTGCTAGGTATCATGCATCATGGAAATGCATCAAGCCCCCTTTTGCCAGAGCATGGCTTAAATATTAATGCATGAATACCCATGAAAACATGGCATAACAAGAAAATTCTCATCATGAGTGATTTCTCCATTAATCACAATGCTTTAAAACAGTCAAGGAGTCTTCTGGAAAGAGATTTTGTGTTAAACATTTTTTTTCTCAACATAAATACACATGTTCTATACCTCTCTGTTGTCTGGGCTCATTTTCAGCATTCGGTCTATATACTCTCTGGCTTTGTCATGCTTACCAGTGAAGAACAGGAACAAACCAGCGTAGTACAAACCCTGAAAACAAAAATAAAACATTTTAAAATATAAAAATGTAATGTGCCTTTTGGGACTGTGTAGGTAAACATCAGAATGCACAGAATGTGGAGTATGATCATTGATTTAAATTGTCTATTTTGTGGTATCCGATCAAGGCCTATAAATATTAATTTATCTTAATTTACTAGTTTTTTTTCAATGAAGATAACAGTGTATTTTATGTTTTCCACATTATTTCAGTCACAACACAGTAACAGCTTAATTACATATGATTGTTTTTTTACTACAAGCCAAGGGAACTGACGTGTCTCCCCAAAGGACACACAAAAAATGTCCATGAAGAAAGATAAAATTAAAGTCTGAAGGTAATGAAAGACTAAAAAAAATTTACCATTTCTCCTGCTTGCTTCCTTTCCTCCTTCAATTTTGCATCCAGTTCTGACACAGCTTCTCTATCTGCAAAGAATATTAGGTCATGATTAACACTTAACCAGGGAACAAAATTTTAGATCTGTCCATTTTGAAATTCAAATTAAATGTGGCTCAAATTATGGAATTTCTCTTTGAACAGATTGAAACACTGTGCAGATGAGGAAAAAAAGCTGTTAATCACTATTTTCTCCTTTTCCCGTATCGTTTTAAAACAGCTTCTTCTTTAACCCTTTACTGAACAACCCAGAGTTTAACCACCCTTACAGACAAAAGTTAAAAACATTGTGGGAAAAGGATTGGTTCTTAGTTGTATTGGAGTTTAACAATGTTAAAACAGCTAAGGTCATATCACGGTGGTCAGTGTTACTACACATGTGTTTCCTGGCTTTCTCACACAAGTACTGACACAACTTTCTTTCTAAGTCACTGACTACTTTTCTCACATGCATTGGAGGTGAGAGGCGAAAAAATCGCCGGAAAGAAAGTTTGCCTCAACCGGGTATTGAACTCGCAACCACCAGGTCAGAAGTCAGATACGCTAACCACTGAGCTACCCGGCTGGGCATGAGAAAAGGAGAAAATACCAGCAACCAGTGTTTTTCTTTTCTTTTCCCAGAGTTTCTCACCTCATCAAAGACAACTCCTATCATTTGCGGCAAATATAGTTTGTCAGTTGCAAATAGTTTAAAACTGAACCAGTAAAAAATTTGTTGTGGGGTAAAGAGTAAGATCACAAAAACATGGATTTGACTGGTATTGGGTTATGCAATAAAATTCCTGTTTTGTAAATAATATGGTAACACTGTTGTAGATTTCATTTTCTTAGTAAGAAACTGAGTTGTTAATCAATTATTATATGAAATATGAAAAAAAAAAAAAAAAACTATATGACAAAAATTTAACCTTTCCCGAGACAAGACTGTGTTTTAACAACTCTTGGGAAAAAAGTTTTTGAAAACATTGCAGGAAAAGGAGAAAAAGCTGGTAACCATGAGAAAACACTGGTAACCACGCATTTTCTCATTTTCCCCAATGTTCTCTACCTTTTCAAAGAGAAATCTTTGATTTGAGTTTTGTTTAATAGGTTTCTCCGAAAAGCTTTCAATATGAGCAATTCTAAAATTTGTTGTGTGACAAAAGGTTAACACAAAATAATAATTCTATTAATCAGCAGTGTAAAGGCTTAAATAAAAAAAGATACCAATAGAATTTCCTTTCTTGTGTGCAAGCATTAAGGCCATTGTTGAACACAGGTTAACATCTCTCTTGTCTTTCAGCACATCAAGTTCTCGCATCCCCTCTTGAATTCGATCTAAATGGAATAAAAGACACACCAACTCACCCCTTCATGAGATAAGCAGCTGTACTAAACAGCCAATTTCTCCATATCATTCTTTAGCCTAATTCTCAATATTTTTCTATATTTTGTAGTAAAGCAGTTTCCGATTGGCTAAACCAGTTGGTTTAGCAAAAATGATAAAGCCAATCACAACAATAAAAAATTGTGTTACTTTTTAAATCTAGAATAAGACTAAGAATGAAATCAAGAATGGATGGTAAATACAGGCCCTAGTTTGATTCATTTCAGCAGATTAATGTTAGAATAGTAAACAAATGAAAGCGACATTTTATTTCTGAAAAAAAAAAAATGAACACAGGACAATAGAGATCCATACTTTTTACAGAACAGTGTAGATCAAAGAAACTAAGAAAGTGGGACCGAATGCACCAACCACTCAAAATTTAATTCTTAGTGTAATTATAGATTAAGTCAGAGACACAACTTCTGATTGGCTGAAAACCATTTTGTTTAGCCAATCAGAAATTGTATTACTTTTGAAATTTGAAAATTCTTGAGAAATAGACTAAGAATGAGATTTAGAAAGGCTAGTGAGTATGAGCCTTGATTTTGATGTATGCTATCAAAGCAACAAAATATATGCTTAGTCGTAGAAATAGAATGAGTTTGAAATGCAGCAAAAAAACATTTTCTAAAAATGACATCTTAAGAATAAAGCTGTGATTTCTCACAATAGGATTATATAAAAAGCAAATCTGAATCCATATTCACCAACCATTCTTAAGAACATTTTTAGTCCTTTTCTTCCAGGTATTCTAAATTTGAAAATAACACAACTTCTGATTGGCTAAACCATTTGGTTTAGCCAATCAGAAGTTGTGTTACTTTCAAATTTAGAAAATTCTGGAGATTTAGAATAAGAGGGTTCTTAAGAATGGTTGGTAAATAGGGACCCTGATATAAAAGTTGTAACTGAAACAGGTCATAATGGCATAATATACCTAACCTTACCTTCAAGAATCATTGAATAAGCCCTAAAAAATTTCAGGATACTGTCATTTGAAAATTTCTTCAACCCATCCTCTGAAGCTGCTTCCATATGACAATAATACTGCTCTCTGCAGTAGTAATGGATTTTGGCCTGTCAAATAAAAAAGAAAATACAAAAATACAAAAATGTACATTACAGATAAAATTTGCACCAAACAATTTCTGAAAACTTGAAATTTGTCACCAACACAGATGCCCCTGCAACATGATATGTGTCACAGTCAGGGTATAGTTCCAAACTCAAACAAGGACCTATAGCCATATCTATTGACAAAACATTTAAGTATATATGTATATACTGTATATGCGAAAATTTTCCCCAAGCACAATGACCTTGACTTTTGAGCTGGCAAAACAAGGTTTTGCTTGCTAGGGGGTTATTTTCAAAAAAGGAAGAGACAATTTTCCAACAGATGGGAAAAATTATAGCTGATACAGCAGACATTTATTCCTATCCAAGACTATACAGTAGAGTTACTGACCTGTAAATATGTCAAGAGAAAGTTTCTGGAATATCCTTCTCTAGAAATTTAATTCATTTTTTTGAAAATAAATAATAATTACACATAAAATTCATTGATAAAATTCATTGCAATAATAGTAGTCTAAGACTATGTAAAATGGGCTATTTTGGACCAGATCGTTTTGAAAGTGGGCCATTTTAACTAACTTCTTGCTAAGGGAGGTTACTTTAATGGACATAATATGTTGCAAAACAGCTTCTGCAATAATGCCTTTTTATTCAAAACAGCCATATTTTCTGCAAGGCAAGAGTAAATTCTTTGTTTACTGACATTTTCATTGTTTATTTTTTACGTATGACTGTCATACATTGGGTCTGAATATGCAGCATCTGAAATATATTAGCGTGAATCCCGCAACCGCCGTTTTAGAAACAGACACAGGGCGATCCTGCTTTGGAGCGAACCTGCGTTGGGGCGAACTGTAAGGTTCGAAAACTAGTTGTATTTCCAGATATCTGGAAATGCATAATGAAAAAGCCATTAAAAATGAGAAGACATTTTAAAGAATGTTTTAATTCTTTTGTGTGTACCAGAATTTCATGATCAGCGTCTGTCATCTTCAATTAATTATACTAGGTCTAACGCTAGTCTTTCTTCTCTCCGTTTGTTTTGACAGGAGCACTTCGTACAAAAATATGTGGAACGGCGCATGCGCAAGGACACGATACTTCCGTAAGACATGAAATGTGAAAGGCGATTCGGAAATGACAACTACATCATTATCTACTGATATTCCTGGAAAAAATTGGCTATGGTTGTCTTTTTCTGCAGTTTTCATTCATTTACAGCAGCTTCATGGAACATTTCAATATGTTACCCGCGAAAAACAATTTCCCTACGGAAAGTCGGTTTCAGTAAAGAGGACCCATATAGTTTTCACAAAACTGGAAGTGTTGCCTTGGTAATTGTAACAATAAGCCCAGATCGCGGGAAAATTCAACGTGAACACGTTCATTGTCCCGTGTAAAGAGAAGCAGTTAACATGTAACATCAGCTTGAATTTTAGCTGTATTTGACCTGTTTACTTTAAATAGGAACCGAGGATCTGAACAGGTAAAGAAAAAAGTGGCAATATTTAAAGTGGAGAATTTAGATGGATCTAGATCTATCTTCACAACATGTTCATTGCACAAGTGAGCATGAGAGACGTCCGTTTCTTGATAGATTTCACACTCCTCAGACATTTCCTCTTTTTTAATCATACACCTGACTTTTAATCCCTTAGCATTGGTATGCGCTCCCTTAGCAACTGGTCAGGAACAACTGCACTTTAGCGGACACGTAAATACTTAGACATATATACCTAATAAAAACTAGTTAAAGATGAGTATCGTACTTGATTACTACGTTTGGGCTGCTTCCCGCACCTCATACACTTATTTTTAGCTTAACCCTTTACCACACAATCCCGATTTTTAATGACCCTAAGACAGAAGCCTTTTGAATACATTGTAGAAAAAGGAAAAAATGCTGGTAACCAGCATTTTCTCCTTTTCCTACAATCTTTTCTACCCTTCCCAAAACAAATTTCAATTTTTGACTGACTTTTATTTTGTCATCTGCAAATGCTTTCAATTTGGACAAGTCTAAAATTTTGTCATTTGGTAAAGACTTAAAAGTCCGGTGTCAAATTAAATCGGTAAAAAATAATGTGCAGATATTATTAACAAAATGGTGGAAGTGTGTCCGCTAAAGTGGTTTTTACCAACTGATTGGTCTTTTTCTATGTAGATCTAGACCTTTGCTAGAGCTAGACTTGTATATGAATTTTGGTAGAATTGCAGAAATCTATTAGAAATATCTCGTAACCTCCTCAAAGAAAACTGCAACAGGCAACTTCAAATACATGCCTGTAAAGCATTTAGTATCAACATATACAGATCTTGATCTACATGAAAATAATTAATGCGTAATAGGAGAAATTGCTTGTTATATATAGGAGCTTAGGTAGCTCCCTGATACTTTTCTGTAGATTCAGAATAATTAGATCACAAGTTCAACAGAGTTATCTCTCTTTGAGTACTTTAGAAAATTACTAAGTCTTGCGAGACAGCGGTATACACAGAAAACCATACAGTGGACAAAATGTATTTTGCCTCTATTAGTATAGATGGTTGCATTTGATTGTACTTTATATATGATGCCTTTGATTTTTTCTCTTGTATGTGGTATGGGTAATGAGTCTGAATGAGCCTTTAATTTGAAAAGTTCCACTAATGGAAATAAGACGTATTATGTGGGGAGAAGTGGGGGACTAACCCATTAAATTTAAATTGGTGAACTTTGGGTGATTTTAGAATGATCTGTTTTGAACTGAGATATCAACAATCTAAGAAATATAAATTGATATGGAAACACTTTACACTGTTTTTTGGCAGACTCATCTGGATTTAACTGCATACAGGCACATTTGATGTAGAATGCACCAGGTGGTCATGTACTAAAAGGAGTTAATGGCAGGCTTAAAGAGAATAAGCAACTTTGTTGTGGAATATTTATACATATTAGCCATGCTGTGGTAGCAGAGGGGTTAATGCATTTCTGTGATGAATTTTGCCAAGCAAGTCATCACTTAATTATGGAACTGTAAAATCCATTTTGTCTAACAACCGGCTGAATAATGAGGTAGAAATGGTCCTTTGACAAGCAGAAAATTTACCAAAAGCACAAAAGATTTGACACAGGTCAGCCTGCATAGACTACACAAGCTGACCTGGGTTGATACTATTTGCAGATGCATTAAACGCTCTTTTCACAGAACATGGCTGATTCATACCTATTTTTCTTAATTGAGAAGACATAATACATCTATCCAAGCATATTTTTGTCCAGTTACAAAACTTCACTCAGCAACACAATGTGGAAAACAACAGATTTATTCAAATGGTTTTAAAAATAAGTATCTTCTCAAGCCACTGGCTGTTTCCCACATAACCATCATCAAATCAATGATCAGCTGTAAGACAGCAATTTATCCTGTTGCAATTACTATCATCAATCCACGTAAAGAAATTGGCCGAGCTGGGGATTTGAACCAGCAAACCCATGGTTTGTAGTACTGTACATTACTGACTTAGCTATCATGCTTGGCACAAACATTATTTAAGCCACAGCTAATTTGTCATCTACAAATATTTTCAATATGGAAAACTCTTAAAATTACATTGTCTGCTATACAGGGTAGTGTTCATGTAATTAGACTGTGGAAATCCATTTACCACAACTAGGATTTTTCTCCAATTATACCTTGTGTCTGTCCAAGAAAAGAGAATTTTGTATAAGGTATGCATTGGTAATAAAACATCTGAAGACTAATCTAATTACCAAACAATCCCTTTAAAAAACAATCCCAATAATGTTTTAATGACACTGAGCAAGAAAACTTTTCAGAATTATATTGGAAAAGGAGAAAATACTGAATAACATTTTCTACCAATTCCACAGTGATATCTATCCTGTCATAGACTGGCCCTAAAACATGAATTTTGTTTAGTTTGTCATCTGCAAGTGCTTTGAAATTGGACAAGTCCAAAATTATGTCATGTAGTAAGAGTCTCTTTTACACACTTACAGTTAACTCCTGTTAACACTCCAGATAGCATCATATTGTAGATACTTGATGCTACTCTATTCTTTACCATTTTCATGGTCCTGAGCATTTTTGCAAGCTTTTGAAAACATTGTGGAAACCTGCAGTTTCTCCTTTTTCCACATGGTTTCTCCACTCTTTTAACCCTTTATCAAATGACAAAATTTTGGACTGGACAAAATTGAAAGCATTTGCAGACGAAATATCCAATTTTGCTAGATTGATGATTTCTGTCTTTGGTAGGGTAGAAAATATTGTGGGAAAAGGAGAAAATGCTGGTTACCAGCATTTTTTACATTTCCCACCATGTTTTCAAAAGTCTACTCTTTTGGGGAGTCGTTAAATGTCATGATTGTGTGGTAAAGGGTTCATGAAAGTTTGTTTTCTTGCACCACATTTTCTTTGTTGTCTACCAAATTGATGCCCTCATGGTTTCAGAAGAGTCGAGAGATTTTTCATGAATGTGGTAAAGAGTTGGTACCTCAAGTTTCTTTTGTACAGAAGCGTAGATGGGGCATGTTGGAAAAGAAAAATGAGCCATGCCTTTTGAAAATGGAGCTTAATGCATTGGCAAGAAGTATGTGATTATTTACCAACCATTCTAAATTGCACTCTTGGTCCAATTGTAGATTTGGGAAGGTACACAATGTATGATTGGCTAAACCATTTGGTTGGTTTAGCCAATCAAAAATTGTGTTTCTTTCAATTTATTGAGAATTCTTGAGAATTAAACCAAGAATTTTCATTAAAAAAAAAAAAAGGTTTCTTTGCCTAATTCTCAAAGATTTCTAAATATGAATGTACAGTCAACTCCCATTTGAACGACATCCGATACATCGACATTTTCACTTACCGACACAAATTTGTTGGAGGGATCTACACAGTCTATTTTTCATCCATTACAACGGAATTCTTGTTTTCCGACACTGACACAATTTTTTCGGAAACGAAAGCACAGAATCCCTATATATTCTTATTCAATACATCGACAATCTATTTATTGTCTTTTCAGGTAAATTCCCAGCACTATTTTTAGCACCTCACATAAGGTGATAATCGATAAATTGTGTGCGTGTACATGTACTATATGTACGATTAGGGTTTTCCCCTTTGGCAATATCGATTATCATACCGTCGACACAATGCCCCTAAACAATTAGCATTGTAGGTTTAGCATCATATTGTCGTAAGTATGCACAAAACGTGAATTATTTAGACCACTGTTTAACTGATGCGAATCATTTAGACCACTGTTTAACTGTAGACGAAAATAAAATGGTATGTAGTCATTATGCTTTGAGTGATTGTCATTCAAACAACTCGTTCGTATAGTCAGTGTAGATCTAAAGATTTTTGCGTATATTATAAATAAATGACAAAAAACTCATCATATTCCAAGCTTAATGGTTCATTTTCAATACGCCGACATTTTCGTTACGACTTTTTTGTCTGGAAGCAAACATGGTCATTGTAACGAGAGTTGACTGTAACACAACTTCTGATTGGTTAAACCAAATGGTTGTTACTTTCAATTTTAGAAAATTGTGGAGAATAAGACAATGGAGAAAATGTTCTTAGGAATGGTTGGTGAGGATGGACCCTGATCTTGAGTCTTTATTGTCTTACATTTTGTTTGATAATCTGGCTACTTGTGATACTTAGACCTGTTTGTACTGTTTACTTGTACAGTGTGTCCACTTGCTCAGTTTCTTACGTAAATCACGTTATGAACTTAAAATCATGTAACAAATACTAGTTACACGCAAGACCTTATGTAAGAAAGAACATGGAAAAAAAAGACCATTTTGGGATTTTCGTCATCGACTGTCCGACTTTCCTTTCTAATTCTGAATTCCCTTTGCTCATCTTTTTAAACTACACAGGCCTATAACTTTACATCGTTTATTGTACGCACAGTATTTTCGTATAAACACTCGTAACATACACAGCGTGCACATACACAGGCCTACAGGATAGATCAATGCCCCCAGAAAAACTTGAAGCATTCTATTTTACATCCGGTCACCTGCCCATGGCGCATGTTTCTGTCTGTTAGGAGAGCAATCAACATTTTGCTATCTACACTTATGTAGTGTGAAATGACGGGTTTTGAAGTTACTTGTTACCCTTATTAACAAATTTTTGTCAAATCATGCAGAAAAACCTATCCAAAAATTAACCGACATGAAAAATAGACTGCTTCAAAAAAAATGTGAAAACCCATGACACAACAAAATGTCACTTGGACATTGTTCTATGAGAGTCACTCCGGATCACCTTTTCTCATAACTTTAAGCAATAAATTTACATAAATATCTGTATAAAACAATTTTCTATGCTGCAAATGGTCAATATGGATCTCTTTACCACAAGTTTGGAACCATTATTGTTATACCCTCTAACATGAAATCTTATCCCCAGATTTTCAGCCCGGGGGTTAAGTGTATCCTTGAAATAAAAAGCTAGTGGGAACACTGTTGTATGTATAGTGTTTAACACCATTTTCATCATTCAGTCATATTGTGTTACCAGAGTACTTAGCCATGCTTTCCTGTAGTTTCTATTACCAGACCTTTGCACTATATCTTTACCAATTCAGTTGCTGTTTTCCCACCTAACCATCATTGAAACAATGATCAGCTGTGGGAGAGGACTGACTGTCATCATTCCTCGAAGAGAATTTAGCCAAGCTGCTGATTTGAACCACCGATCCCCTGGTTTCTTATCATTATGCTAGTGACTGTGCTACCTTGGATCTGTGATACAGTCTGAAAAAAACATATCCATTTTTATTAATGTAGCAGTCTATAGTTTAAGTGTGTGATTAATGAACTGTTGATTAAATATTTGAACAATCCCCTAATGCCTTACCTGCAGTACAAGGAAATACATTTGGGTCTGGTTAACTCTTTACAAAACAAACCTGTGTTTTTATGACCCATGAGGATGACCTTTGAAAACATTCTATGAAAAGGAGCAAATGCTGGTATCCAACATTTTCTCCTTTTTCCACTATATTTTCACCCTGTCAAACACAAATTTCTCTCTTTGAACCTTATTTGACTTATCGTCTGTAGAATGATACTTTCAAGTTTGACCAATCAAAAATTTTGTTGTTTGGTAAAGACATAACTCTTTAAAAACGGCAAAATGTGAGACCCGATCAAATTGAAAGCATTAATTTTGCAGACAACAAAATAAATGTGACTCAAAAATTAAAATTTGTTTATGGATGAGTAGAAAACATAGTGGGAAAAGGAGAAAATGCTGGTTACCAGCATTTTCTCCTTTTCCACCAACTGTTTCAAGTCTTCTCAGTTAAGTTCGTTAAGACTCGTGATTGTGTGGTAAAAGGTTAATTCTTTGCTGCCAAAACAATTTTCCAACAGACAACTGTAAAAATGATAAACATATTGAGTTTTCAAAAGACAATTAAAACCTTGTGGCAAAATGAGAAATTAACCCTTTACCAAATGGTCTTAATTTTTGAGGCCTCTTAGGAAGAAAATACTGTAAATTTTGTATCCATCATTATCCCTTTTCCTGTAATATTACGGTAATTTTGCTACTCTTTGAAATTTGACAGATGAAAATTAATTTGTATGGAAAAGATAGCAACCTGTCATTGCTATACGTCATAAAATTGCTAATAAACAGAAGAATTTTGAAGCTCTGGGAAAGTTTTTGTTGCAAAAAACTGAGATTTGTTGGATCCCAATTTTTAACTTTTAAAAATTTACCTTGACTAATTGCGAAAAGGATCGGTGCTAGACTAAATATTGCTAAAAACCGTAAGTTCTGAAATTTCTTAGTAACCTTTTGCCACACAATCCCAAATTTTAACGATCCAGACAGAGAAAGCTTTTTAAAACATTGTAACCAGCATTTTCTCCTTTTCCTACAATGTTTTTCTACCCTATCAAGAGACAAATCCCATAATTTTAGCCACATTTAAATTGCTGTCTGCAATATTTTTTCAATTTGGACATGTCTATATTTTGTCGTGTGGTAAAGAGTTAATAGTATTGTGATAAGGTGGAATCAACTGGACTTAGATATTGGTACATTGTCCAAGTCACTGATTTATTAAGTAAATGGGAAGATGTCAAGGTTGAAAGCACTTTATTGATGGTTTGTTATGCTGCATCTTTAATTACTCCAACCTGTTTGATTGATTGGCTGTTGGGTCCACTTTCAGTTACAAAATTTCATGGGGAGCATAAATGGGAAGGGGGAGCTGAATGTTTAACCCTTTACCACACAATGACGCCTTTTAACACCCCTGAAGAAGAGGCCTTTTGAAAACATTGTGGGAAAAGGAGAAATGCTGGTACCCAGCATTTTCTCCTTTTCCCACAAAGTTTTCTACCCTATCAAAGAAAAGTTGCGTCATTTGAGCCACTATGAAATTGTCGTCTGCAAATGCTTTCAATTTGGATAGGTCTTAAATTTTGCCGTGTGGTAAAGGGTTAATGAAGACATTGGTTTGCTGCACCCATAGAATTATCTCAAATTAGGCATACATGATTTACAGAGTATTAGCTGCTGGTGATCTGTAATGCTAAGCTAACAAAGACTATGAAATGTAAACATTTGAAACTTTCATTTTAAAAGCAACTGGATTGGGAATCAATATTTTAAGAGACAAAAATGAAAATTCTACTGACAAACCCTTAGAGTGCTGAACAAAACTGTAAGACATTATCATTCTAGAAACACAACCCAAACAGTTGAAATTTCACTGTTGCTGTAGTCTACGGTATTTCAGTAAAGCGGACAGTGTAGATCAAAGATTAGGCTGCACATTATGTGCAGCCTGACCTTGATCTATACTGGCTGCAAAAGCAACTGCAGCTGTGAAAGGCGCTTTAACCCTTTACCAAACAATCCCTGGTTTTACCGACCCTGAGGAAGAAGCCTTCTGAAAACATTGTGGGAAAAGAAGAAAATGCTGGTAACCAGCATTTTCTCCTTTTCCCACAATGTTTTCTACTCTACCAAAGTCAAATTTCAATTTTTGAGTCATGTTTATTTTGTCGTCTGCAAATGCTTTCAATTTGGACAAGTCTAAAATTTTGTCGTTTGGTAAAGAGTTAAGAGTTAACCTTAAAAAAAAGTTCTAGCAGGCAGGTTCCTTTTTTGCTGATATTGTGGATCAAGCTCAAACTGTATAGAATTTACGGTCTGTACTTGGATATACACATACAGCTACTTTTTTGTTACTTAAAAAATGGTTCTTGCACATGTTGCTTTCACTGACAGTCAAGATCAAGATCAGACTGTGCAGAAGTTACAGTCTTGATAGTGTTGATCAAGATCAGACTATACAGAATTTACAGTCTGATCTTGGATCTACATATACTGCTACTTCCTTGTTACTCAGAAAATGGTTCTTGAAGATTTTTGTTTTGCTGACTGTGTACATCAGGATCAGACTGTACAGAATTTACAGTCTGATCTGAGATCTACTGCCATGTTGTTGCATATCTTGCCCCAAAACAACGTTGACATTACAATATTTCAGTTTTAACTTTCCTGATTAACTCTTTACCACACAATGCAGAGTTTAACGACCCTGAGGAAGAAGCCTTTTGAAAACATTGTGGGAAAAGGTGAAAATGCTGGTAGCCAGCATTTTCTCCTTGTTTTCCCTCTTGTACCACAAAGTCTACCCGTCGAAAGGCCAAATTCAGTTTTTGAGCCATTTCTAATTTGTCTTCTGCAAATGCTTTCAATTTGGACCAGTCTTAAATTTTGCTGTGTGGTAAAAAATTGAAACTATCTGTTTCATCTATTATGCAGTCTTTATCATTAACACTGACCAAGGAAAAAATATGTTTAACCCTTTACCACACAACAAAATTCTGAATCATCTTTAATATAGGCATTTTTATAGGAGAAACTAAACATGGTTCAGAGGATAAGATTTGTCACTGAATGGGTAGAAAACAGTTTGGGAAAAAGAGAAAATGCTGTTTACCAGCATTTTCTCCTTTTCCCAAAATGTTTTCAAAAGTCTGCTTCCTTAGGGTCGTTAAAAGTAGGGATTGTGTGGTAAAGGATTAAGCCATGATCTGTGAAAAGGGGATGTAATGCATTTGCAAAAAGTATCAACCCCTCACAGTCAGAACAGGCAGACATGTGTCGAAATGTTTTGCTATTTATAAATTTTCTGCATGTCCTGGGACCAATCTACCTCCAAACTTAGTAAGTTGTCTGACAAAATGGAATTCATGATGACTTGCTGTGTATAGTTCATCACAGAGATGCATTAAGCCCCCTTTTGCCAGAGCACGGCTCATCTATAGGAAGAAGCTGATGATAGAAATTAGTGATATTTAAGCTACTTGCTGTCTAGAAAAAAAGTCCTTGTAGATCTACTTTTTTTAAATTTTTCATTTTGCTTACTTTTTAACGGTTTTTATAGCTGTTGTATAAATTTAGCAACTGTTAATCTGTTTTATAAATAAAAACTAAATACACACAAACATACTTCCAACTGTCATCAACTGTATACTTAAGTATTTAAGTCATGCCACATAAATAGGTGTAGTATTTCGGTGTATTTATGCCCAACTTTACGCTTACGATTCCTTATTGAATTCTACCGGATATCAATATTCAACACTTGTCAACAGTCAAACAAGGGTAGTTTTTAACCGGCCTTGGATACCAGATTCGTAAACTGTCATTACATGAAGTATAAAGTATCTTAAGACTCTAATCAGTTTAATGGGAGTTTAATAGTTGCTTCACTTTATTTGGATATACGAGAACTTTGATAATAAAATATGGCTGGTGAGGCCCTTGCCTGGAATAGTATGTATTTAAATGTTTAATACAAAATAGTTTTTTTGTTTTCTTGATGACCTTTTAGGTTTTCTTTTGTTTGTTGGAAATCCATTGTTTTGAGGTATTGAGAGTATAGTGTCCTTTAAAGAGTTAAACCTTTTGTTACCAATGGCTTCTCCTTACTCTTTACCAAACGACAAAATTCAACACTTGTCCAAATTGAAAGCATTTGCAGACAACAAAATAAATGGGACTCAAAATTTGAAATTTGTTATGGGAGGGGTAGAAAACATTGTGGGAAAAGGAGAAAATGCTGCTTACAGCATTTTCTCCTTTTCCCACAATGTTTTCCAAAGCTTTCTTTCTCAGTATCGTTAAAAGTCGGGATTGTGTGATAAACGGTTAATCTTGACCAAAAAATTAATTAAATCAAGCTTTGCTTTGATAAAGAGTTTTCAAAACTATTTCTTCTTTTAATTTTGAAAAAATTGAAAGTAACAAAAAAGCATTATAAGGAAAAAAAATTGATTTCTTTTCAAGAAGTTGTCTACATACATGCTAAACAATGGGTTTAATTAACTCGAAATAGCTCTTTTTATCAGTTGGAATGAAGAGAATAACTGGTCATTCAAGCTGTATGAGACTTTATCCAGTGTTTTCAGTCTGTCATTGTAGATTTATGCATCTATTCAACCCATAGCCTACCTTTTATAACATTAGTGACTTGCTGTTGTAGGCAGTGTGGATCAAGATCAGACTGCACAAAACATACAATCTGATCAGTGTGATCTACACTGTCCACTTTGCTTAAGCAGTACAATCAAAAGGCAGCCACAAAATTGCACTTATCTTGGTCTTATCGCAGAGCGAAAATGTTTTTTGGATTTATTCGGCACTCTAAGGGTTAATTTGTTCATGAAATAAATCTAATAAAAAATTATAGCTCTATCCTGATGAAAGAGAAGTGACTTCTGGTTACCAGGTATCAATACAAGACCTTTTAACTGTGAAAGCTCTGTGCACAGTTAAATTGCCTTTGGACACAGTGCAGATAAAGATCAGAGTGCACAAATTGTGAGATCTGATCTTTGATCTGCACAGTCCATTATCTTGTCAGCACATTCTGGCCCAAACTGTCTTGAAACAAGGAATATTTTTGTCCTTTTCCTGACTGAAAATATTTTATTTTATACACACAAATTCAGTATTCATAGGGGTTACTAGTAACTCCTTATCCTACAATCTCAAATTTCAAAGACCCTATAGTAGAAGACTTGTTAAAAAACATTTTGGAAAAAGGAGAAAATGCTGGTAACCAGCAATTTCTCCTTTTCCTGCAACATTCTGTACCCTTCAAATAAAATTTTAGATTTATTTTGTCATTTGCAATTGCTTTCAATTTGGGAAAAGTCTTGAATTTCGTTGTTTTGTAAGAATAAATGTATATACCTCTTTAAGCAGCCTCTTCGTTTATTCTCGACAATTATTTAATTTAGAGAATTATTTTCCCAAAATCCAACACTTACTGCAGAGTCTGAATCAGTTCCCTATTAAAGAGCTTAAGATTGCATCACAGATTGTGTGACATTGTAACTGCTTGTTCAAAACAATCATCTTGAGTAATGCACCAGATATTCATTGGCTTTCCAGCATGCTAGTGATACAACAATACAATACAATACAATACAATACAATACAAAGCATTTATTGCCTGAAGCATCATTACAATGTTTATTATAGCGAAAAGAAAACACGTATAAGAAAACAGAAGACATGGAATATTGCTGAAGAACATAGCATTGTTTAAACATAGATGTACATGTGCATGTAATATAGAGGATATTAAATTCTATGAAGAGAAGCAAAAAATATAAATTTAGTCAAATAACTAATAATGAATTTTGAGTTCTTTGACATGATGTAAGTATCTTTTGACATACAGAAAATTGACCAACAGCGAAAAGCTTCAGCCCAGGTCAGCCTGCACTGATAGTGCAGGCTGACCTGGGCCAAAACTTTTCACAGATCTGCATTAAGCCCCCTTTTGACAGAACAAGCCTTAATTATATTGTAACTAACATATATATGTAGCGGTTTGCCAAATGTAATGAAAACCAAATTTGTAAAGTATACATTTTATATGATGAGCCCAATTTTTATTATTGTATATTTTGAATGCTGGTAACAAACATTTTCTCCTTTTCCAAAAATGTTTTCTACCTTCTCACAGATAAACCTCATAATTTGATTTTAATTATTTTGTCAATAAATACTTTGAATATGGAGGAGTCTGAATTTTTGTCGCTTAGTTAAGAATTAAGGGGTCATCTGTTGGAGGTTGTAAACTGTTTAGCAGACAAGAATTTATAGATTGTCCAATTTGAAAGCACTAGCAAGCAACAGTTAAAGGGTGACTAAAATGACAGGATTTGTCTTTGAAAGGGAAGAATACATTGTGGGAATAGGAGAGCGTACATTTTTTTGAAAAACCTTTTTCCCCAAGGTCATTAAAACTTAGCAAATATCTAGAAAAGGGTTGATATTTCAAAGCACTGATGGCACCTCAGTCTCTGATAATAAATGCCTATTATGAGTGTTAGTAGCTATGCAATGTGAGATTTTTATTGTCGGGACAAGACAGATAGCGTATATATGAGAGAAAGATAAGCCTATAGATCTATCTATCACAAATAAAGGATAAAACGATAGATAAGAAAAAAGACAGGAAGGATTAAGCTGTCGTTTAACATAGTTTCCTGTATGTCCTACATTTCGATGTTAGTTTTTGCTTGCTTTCTATAGCACTTAAATTTGTAATCAAGAGTGTTAATGACCCAGGTGAAGAAGGCTTTTGAAAACATTGTGTAAAATGGAGAAAATGCTGGTAACCAACATTTTCTCCTTTTCCCACAAAGTTTTCTACCCTTTCCAAAACAAATTCGAAATTTTTGAGTCACATTTGATTTGTCTCGATCCTGCAAATGCTCTCAATTTGGACAAGTCTCCATTTTTTTTGTTTGGTAAAGGGTTAACGAAGGTTCAGATAGGAGGAAAGTTTAAATTCAAAAACCTTAATTTCCTCACCCTAACTTACGTTTAGGTACAGATTAGCACTGTCAAGATGAGACTATTCTAATGAACACCCACAACACAGGTTTAATCAAAGACTAGAGGTACATTCTCTATTTGAACCTGTACGCATGTGACTTCCAGTATAAAGGGCAAGTCAAAGGGTCAAAGGTTAAAGGCAATCACAATTTGTAATTGTGCCTTGATAAAAGGAGAAATTGCTTCAGTAGATTCTCATTCTTCTTGCTTTCTTCTTAAAATTTACTGGTTACAAATACATCTTTACATGCTTTTGCAGACAGAGTAGATCAAAATCAGAATACAGAGTACATGTAGTCTGATCTTTGATCTACACAGTCCAACATTAAGTTGGACATTTAAACCTCAAAAATCCCAGGCCCTTATTCATTCTAGTAAGCATTCCTAGTCTAATTCTTGAGAATTTTCTTAATTTGAAAGTAACACAATTTCTAATTGGCTAAACCAAATGGCCTTAGCTAATCAGAAATTGTATTACTAAATAAAGAAAAAAACAAGAATATAATATAGAACATTTGGTTAGTGAAATATGGCCCCTGATATAAAGTGTTGAAATTGTTCAAGAGTGTTTTTTACAGGATCATAATTTATCAATTTGATTAGCTGTTTGACATGGTCACACAGAGCATTTTTTATCATAATAAAGTCTATTTTGTAGATAATGTCAAGTTATAAATGATACTTTTGTCACTGATGAATTGATTGAATATTTGCTTGCACTTTTGAAGGCTGGCCTATATATTGAGCCATGCTCTGCAAAAAGGGGCTTAATGTGTCTGCAAAAGTTATTGACCTATGAAGTCCACGCAGACTGACCTAGGTCGAAACTTTGTGCTATTGGTAAATTTTTTGCATGTAACCTCATGATTCAGTCAGTTGTTATATGAAATGAATTTTATGGATCCATAATTATATGATGACTTGCTAGGTTAGAATCATGCCTCATGGAGGTGCATTAAGCCTCCTTTTCAGTTTGCATTAATCTATCGTCGCCACCGGTTGCCCATTATAGGCGATGCCCCCTGAAGGCTGTTAGTGTTCTTACGGCGGATAATGAAGATACAGGACAAAACTCATCCTAAGTTAGGCCTAGTTCTTTTACATGCTCCGTGTATAGCACCGTCACACGGAACTTTGTTGTAACGTCACATCCAAAAGAGAAGTAGATATTTTAGATGGCAAGCCGTGGGAATCAAGTCCACACCCTCAAGTGACCCAAAACATCACGTTCACGAGTCCTACGCTCTACCAACAGAGCTATGCGGGCTGGTCATAGCCTTCTTTTGCCAGAGTGTGGCTCAGTTATATATGGGTAATTATGGACTATTTTCAGAAGCTTTCAGGGTAATTAAAACACAGGATTGTTTGGCCAAGGGTTAATGAGCTAGGGAGGTATTGATTGGTATTGACAGAAACATTTTATAATCTTTTACAGCTGGTCAGCTAATTTAATAATTGTCAAACTTGGACTCTGCTATATAACTCAATTAGCAAAAACCTTTTCCCATATTTGCCGACTATTCTATGTAACTATTGTTTTTAGTTATGAATTCAAAGAAGAGCCATCTGATTGGCTGAAACACAATGACTCAGCCAACTACATATAACTCTTAACCCTTTACCACACAACAAAATTTAGGACTTGACCAAATTCAAAGCATTTGCAGACGACAAATTAAATATAGCGCAAATGACAATTTCTGTCTTCGATAGGGTAGAAAACATTATAGGAGAAGGAGAAAATGCTGGTTACACAATGTTTTCAAAAGGCTTCTCTTTCAGGGTCATTGAATTTCAGGATTGTTAAAGGGTTTAAAAAACACCACACAGTCCAGACTTTTAATGACCCGAGGAAAAAGCCTTTTGAAAACATTGTGAGAAAAGGAGAAAATGCTGGTAACCAGCATTTTCTCCTTTTCCCACAATGTTTTCTGCTCTATCAAGGAAAAATAATTGAGTCATTTTTGTCACCTTTAATTTGTCGTCTGCAATTGCTTCAAATTTGGACAAGTCCAAAATTTTGTTGTTTGGTAACGAGATAAGAGTCTTCTTTTGTTTTCAATTAGAATATGGGTTCATATTCTCCAACCATTTTTAATTTCATTCCAAGTCTAATTCTAGGTTTAAGAAAGTCACACAACTTTCAGTTATCTACACCATTGGGTTTGTATTCACTAACCATTCTTAAGAACTTTCTTAGTCTTGTTCTCAAGAATTTTCTAAATTTGAAAGTAACATATTTTCTGACTGGCTAAATAAATATTGGTTCAGTTTCTCAAACCTTTGTCCTGCTAAATAAGTAAAATGAAACACCAAATTTTGCTATTTCAAAGGTATTTATTGGGGGAAAATATGTCCTTATCGAACAGTGTTGATCATAGATCAGACTGCAAGTTCTGTGCAGTCTGATCTTGATCTACACTGTCTGCAATAGGTCAGTGAGTCTTGCTCAGCAGCATAAGGTTTAATTGGTTACACTTAAAAATGCCCCATTTTCAATCATGAAAATAATTCATGAAAAGGATTCTGTTCATTCCCCTTCCATACTGCAAACCGTTCTATTCATCACAGGTGGTATTGTAAAAGAAAAAGGTGGAACTTCAGGACTGGATGCCATATTGATTAGCTAGACCATGTAGTTAAAGCTTTTGTTGGTCTTTGTTGAAAACAAATAGTGAAACTCATTAAGTACATTTAACATGGGACGACCATATAATAACTGGGATTCTATGCATGTTTACAATGTTGGAATGTATGGTAGCAAGTGTAAGTTGACAAACATGTTTTCTTCATACAATGCTGATCTTTTTTTTAACCTTTGAAAGGGCATTGCGATATTGCTAATAAATCCAGGAACCATATTCACCAATGATTCTTTTTAACATTCTTTTTCTAATACAGTAAAACCTTGATATTTCGAGTCTAGAACATTCGAGAACCCCACATTTTTCGAGGAATTTCCATAGTCCTGCCAAAAACTCTACTATATTGCACCAAATGTAGCTCAGTAATTTCGAGTCTCGATAATTCGAACACGGGTGTTGGTCCCTGTAGCCATTTTCCTTCTTTAAATTGATTGTTAATTCAAATACAATGTTTTCGCACCTCTCGATCGATTGTTTTCACACCTTTCAGAGCAAAGGTTTTATCGCGCCAGCCTGTCTACGGTGTGATGTAAGTTTTACAAACTATGACAATTACCACAGGGGATTCATACTACAATGTGATTTGAGAAGGTATTACCGTTAATTTATGAAGAAAGGCTAATTATGAAAAGTTTGCAATGTCTATTCTGACCATCCCCCTCATCAGGGATCGTATATTCGCTGCCCTCGCGTAATTTAAACTGTCTGACATTTCCTTTTATAAAAAATCACACAAGCATTTTATTCCCGAGTAATCAAATGATTTTATCTTCCAAATCTATTTTTTGCAGCCTGTGCGTACACCAACTGTTCAAAGTCATTGTTGACCCTGAAAAGCCAGTTTTAAGCGTTTGTGATCGGACGATGTCTGATTTTTTTTATCAGTTTTCGTGTCAATCTATTTATAGCATCAGGTTTTCCCTAGTCGCTTCGCCACAGTAGGGATCGTGTTATATACGATCCCTGGCCACAGATTAAGACCCATTTTTTCTATATTTCTGTCTTGTTATGGTGACGTCATATGGGATTGCATGAATATCACTGGTTCTTTTTCATGTCATAGAAATTTACCTTTGACAGAGGTAAATGTCATTTTCACAGGATATGTAGATATCCTGGTCTGTTTTTGTGGTCTATGACCACTTCAACAGTGCCGCAATCAGACGATACCATTTGTGAACGTTTACATGTATCGCGACCAAAATTGCCAATCCGCACATTCCTGATTTTTCTGAGAAGAATCAAAATTTTGACATCTTTCCCGCTTGCATTATTCCACCTTTTTCAACAGCTTTTTCTAGTTGCATGGTGTCGTATTCAACGATATTTCAGTGAAACTCTGGTGTCCGAAGAACTTAAATCCATTTCCACGTACATGTAAGTTTTGTTATTTTTTTCTGGAATAGAGCAAGCAAATACATGTACCTGAGGCTGTTTTCTCACGTAAAAGGAAGGGCAAAAGTTATAGGGGGTGAATGTGAAAGGGCAGATCGTACGATTTTGTAAAAATTACAGTACACGCCTTTTCCAATAACTATAGGAAGAAAGGCTAGATTATTTAAGTACTTAATTTAAAATCCAAGAACTCATGTGGTCAAAACAGGAATATTTACAGAAAAGAAACCTTTCGATATGATACTGTTCAAATGTAGTAAATAAATGAATCAAATAGGAACATTAACAAGATTCTATTGCTTGGGAAGTATACTTTGATCGCAGATCTTGAACAGATTTGCATTTTTTATGAACATTTTGGATAATTCGAACACCGCGAAAATTCGAATATTTTGCTTGTCCCCGTGGGACTTTGAATTATCGAGGTTTTACTGTAATTCTCATGAATTTTGTAAACTTGAAAATAGTATAATTTCTGACCGGCAAAACCAAACGGTTTACACAATCAGAAAAATATTAGTAGTGCTGAGTGTTTTAGTACTCTACAAAATATCTTGATTCATTAGAAAAATTCATAAGCCCCTTTAACTCTTTACCAAAGCACAAAATTTCAGACTTGACCAAGTTAAAAGCATTTGCAGACTAAAAAAATAAATGTGACTTAAAAATTGAAAACATTGTGGAAAAAGGAGAAAATGCTGGTTATCAGCATTTTCTCCTTTTCCCACAATATTTTCAAAAGGAATTTTTCTCGGGGTCATTAAAACTCAGGGTTGTGTAGTGAAGGGTTACTTTTCAGGCTTCTAACCGTTGTGCTTCTGTTGTAAAAGAGCATTATGCTTTTCACATGCAATTTTAGCCTTTTCCAACTGACCAGTTTTTAATGGCTCATGCAGACAGTGTAGATCAAGATCAGACTGCATAGAACATACAGTCTGATCTTGGATCTACACTATCTGACAAAAAAACTTAAAAATTGCAATATATGCATCTTTAGTACTAACTAAGAATGTCCATTTCATTTATTTTGCAGTACGAGGATTATGAAAAAAAAAGGTTTGACCCTTAAAGTGCTTTTTACAACCATAGTTGTCTTTGCTGCAAGTGTAGATCAGGATCAAATTGCACAAAACATGCAATCTGATCTTTGATCTACACTATCCACTTTGCAGAAACATTACAGACAAAAGAAATCAAGAAATTGAAGTTTATTTTGGTCTTAGTTTTAAACTATTTTGATGTCTGTTGGGGTTTTTTGGACGCAAGACTAATTGTTAACTCTTTACCAAACAACAAAACTTTGGTATCTGCCAAATTGAAAGCATGTGCTGACAACAGAATACATGTAGCTCAAATGATGATTTCTGTCTTTTATAGGGTAGAAAACACTGTGGGAAAAGGAGAAAATGCAGGTTACCTGCATTTTCTCCTTTTCCTACAATGTTTTCAAAAGCCTTTTCCTTCAATGTTGTTAAAACCTGGGATTGTTTGGTATAAGGTTAAGCCTCACTGATTTGTGTTTTTTGGTAAATCTTTATGTGCAGACATGTAGGTAAACAGTGATATTTTTTGTAAATAATTTAAAATTTAAATAATGTCTACACTTAGACGGTTGACAATTTTATTATGTAAATATTTGATTTCCAGCCCCCCTCTGGCTAACCTTTAACATTGCTTTTGGTAACATTAGGGTTTTTTATTTTTTGTGAGCAGTAAAGATCAAGATCAGACTGCACAGTGCATAAAGCCTGATATTGAATTGTATTATTTTGTAGCCCATGTAATACATCTTGTGTTTTTTTTTTTTCATTTTTTATTTAGATTGTCATCTTATTAACCCTTTACCACATAATCCCGACCTTTAAAGACCCTGATAAAGAAGGCTTTTGAAAATATTGTGGGAAAAGGAGAAAATGCTGGTAACCAGCATTTTCTCCTTTTCCCACAATGTTTTCTACCCTCCCAGAACAAATTTCAATTTTTGAGTCACATTAATTTTGTCGTCTGCAAATGCTTTCAATTTGGACCAGTCTAAAATATTGTCGTTTGGTAAAGGGTTAAATCTGTTTAATCCTTTACTTTATAAACCAGCATTTTCTCCTTTTCCCACAGTGTTTTCTACCCTTACAAAGACAAATTTCATGATTTGTGCAACACTTGTTTTGTCGTCTACATATGCTTTTAATAATGGGTAAGTCTAAAATATTTGTTGTCTGGTTAAGGGATATACGAGGGCTGTTCGATATGTAATGTGTATTGTACCACAGCGCGATAAGGCTTTGAACGATTTCGTGGATGATGATACGCTTGAATAGCTCTATTCAATACCTTTCCAACGGTATAAACACGAGCCTTCAGCTCCACATAGTTTTAAACTTATAGTCATTTCAATAGAGCTAGTCGTTGACTACTGTTGTAAAAATGGTTGGGAAACGGATTAAGAATATTAAAGAAATTAGAGCTTATATAAAAGTTCGCACAAAACTCTGTCATTCGGTAATGCAGATTTTTACTGAATTGGGGGATGTTTATGGGTCTGATAAGGTATCTTATGAGACAGTTCATAGGTGGAGAAAGAAATTTCTGACTGGCGCAGAGTCCGTCAAAGATGCAGCAAAATCTGGCCGACATGTGACTGTAACAGGCAAGGCAAATGTCTCAAAAGTCAGGGAAATAATTGAAAGTGATGGCAGATATACGATTCGTGATATTGCCAACGCTGTTGGCATATCGCTATCGCGGGTGCATTTCATTTTGAAGTGTATTTTGAAAGTACGAAAGATTTCTGCCAGATGGATACCGCATATATTGACAGATGACCAAAAACGGGTACGAGTACAAACTGCTAAGCAATTGCTCAAAATGTTTCCCAAATTCAATCAAAGACAATTTGCAAACATTGTTACTGGTGACGAAACATGGGTTCACTATTTCGAACCAGTAAGAAAAATTGGAAACAAAATATGGCTAACTAAACATGGTAGAAGGCCTGTAGTTGCCAAAAGAAGCATAAGCACAAAGAAGGTTCTTTATTGCATATTCTTCTCATGTGATGGTATAGCCGTACAAATTCCGGTGCCGAAGGGCAAAAGTGTTACACGCCGGTATTACCGAGATGTTATACTAAAAAAGGTCAAGAAATATTATCTTAAACGACGCCCTGTGTCAGGATTTAGGCATGTTCGTCTACTTCATGATAATACTCCATCACATACATCTGAGCTTGTGAAGCAATTTTTGAAGTCGGAGAAGGTTACCGTCTTGCCACACCCACCATACTCTCCAGATCTAGCCCAGTGCGACTTTTTCCTTTTTTCAAAACTTAAAAAGTTCTTATCTGGTCGTCGTTACATGTCCTGACAAGCCCTTGGCTCAGCCGTCAGTCAGTGCCTCAGAGGTCTACCTAAATCAGCGTACCGTGATGCATTTCAGAAATGGATTCAGAGATTGAAATTATGTATTTCAAACCACGGAGAATACTTTGAAGGGATGTAATGTTCATTTCACTATTTGAGTCGAATGCTTTTGAGATACCGTACAATACACATTACATATCGAACAACCCTCGTATACAAGCCATTCCTGTACTGTACAAGGCTACCTGTATTTGGAGATATTCTGGAAACTGTTCAAAGTAACAAAAGAAAAAAACATTTAGAGCAAAGGAAAATAATCATTTTGAAAAGTATGGCAAACATTTTGAGGAAAACAGGTGCACGAGACTGGCTAGTACAGCTTTCCCAACAATGTTTTCAAAAGGTAGTCTATAGCAGAGGCATGAAAAGCCGTAACTATTTGTTAGGAAAGGGTAAAAAATTCTATTTGTAAAAGGGGTCAGAATACCTTTATTTTTCAACAAACATATACAGTTGTGGAACATATTGTCAAACTTGTAGCTACGTACAGCTTGTGTCCAGCAACCACCTGCACTGGCAACTACCATTTTGAATTCCCAAATCTTTGTTTCGAATAGAATAAGGGGCTTAATTGTTACCTGGGAGGTAAATTTTGTTCGTTCAAATGCCTGGTTGCTTAAAGCCCTGTATTATAATACTCTTATCATTTTTTCCACTTTTTCCTCAAGAAGGGGTAGTTTTAATGTGATCAGTGTTAGATAATTCATAAGCGGCATTTATCTTTGGGGAGGCCCCTTCATAAAAATAACATAAATTCAAAGGGGGAAGAGAATCAATGATCCGAGGACTCAGTGACAGCCAGGTTTTTCACTACTTTGTACCTGTAGATGTTTTTTTCCAATTAAGTGTATAAATATTGTGTCATGTACAGAAAACAAGAGCACAACATGCGAGTGCCAATGCTCAGCTGCAGATGCTTGCTTTTCAGTGAAAATTCTAGGTCAAAAAAGGGGCATAACTATGTCAAAAATACTTTGATGATCACATGCCTTTATTGCATGGTTTCCCCACTTCATAGTGAACAACTTGTCCAAGAGTGAAGTAAATATCTTTAGTAATAACAGAGATGTGATAAAATGTCAAAGTTTTTGCACTATAACAACAAAGACAATGACAGGGCTATGACAATAACACAACTTTTTCTTTTTCAGCCTATTTAAAAATTCTGAAAGGTACTTTGTTATAGTCATAAAACAAGTAAGCATATAACTACAAGCAATTTCTCAATTTTCCATCAATATTATTAAAAGACTTCCAAAAAAATCAGGATTTTATGTCAAAGGGCAGAGGAGGAAAGCACAACTGATAAAATTTCAACCAGAAATCTTACAAAATATTGCACAGTATAAATCTCAGATCAGAATGAGACAAACAATAAATCTGATCTTAAGCTGAGTGGTCAATAAATGCAATTTCTAATCTTGCCCTCTGTGTGATGTATGAGTTAACCCTTTACCTTACTATCCTGAGTTTTAGCGACCCTTAGAAAGAGGCCATTTGAAAAATTGTTGGAAAAAGAGAAAATGCTGGAAACCAGCATTTTCTCTTCTTCCTACAATGTTTTCTACCCTAGGCTACCGCAGACAAATTCAATAGTTTGAGACATATCATTTCGTCATCTGATAATGCTTTCAATTCGGACAAGTCTACAAGTCTAAATTTTGTAATGTGGTTAAGAGTTAAGGTATAGAAAAAAAGTTTTATCCCATTTTTTTGAACTTCAAAGTTTTTAGATTTAGACCTAATTACCTCGGCCAGTGTGATTGAGTGTATTTCAAAGGGGGATAAAAAACATTTATCATGTGAACATGTCATTTATAACAGTCAAGGTATAGCATTGCCCCTTATACCCCTAAACCAAGCTTTACTTTCTTTTGTGGACAGTGTAGATCAAGATCAGTCTGTACGAAGCATTTTACATCAGGGTGGTTAAAATTTGTGATTGTTTAATAGAGGGGAAATGATTCATCGAATGGTTTTTACACTGCTTTCAACATTATTTCAATCATATCATGGCAACAACTTGCATATTTATGTTTTTGCCTTGTTTCACTAGTACTAGACTGGGGCTCTGAAATGTCTTGCCCATGGTCACTTCCAGTTAGGGTCCAGTGTTTACAGTGAGGCTGACCGCAGGCCTCCCCTGGGTTGTCAGCCCTACTTTTTACCACTGAGCCATTCAGGACCCCCTTAACCCTTTACCACACAGCAAAATTTCAGATTCATCCATCCAGAATTTACACACAGCATTTTAGATGTTTTTCAAATGATAATATTTGTCCTTGAATAAGTAGGAAAAATTCTTTGAAAAGGAGAAAATGCTGGTTACCAGCATTTTTTCTTTTTCCCACAATGTTTTCAAAAGGGTTCTTTCCCAGGGTCTTTAGAACTCAGGATTGTGTGGTAAAGGGTTAAAGGTAAATGACATAGACATCTTCGAAATTAAAAAAAAACAGCCAGAATATTGTTGATTATAAGAATGTTTTGGTCAGAACAAGATTAATGTAATACAGTAGAGGAAAGTGTAGATCAAAAATCAGACAACACATATTGTGCAGTCTGATCTTTGATCTGTACTGACTGAAAATTTTGGCATTTAAAGTTGTGAAAAGCATTTTTAAATCTTTACCACATGATAAAATTTTAGACCTCCAAATTGAAAGCATTTATTCTACAGATAACAAATTTAACGTGGCTAAAAAATGATAAAGTTTGTGCTTGAGAGGATAGAAAACATTGTGGGAAAAGGAGAAAATGCTGGTGACCAGCATTTTCTCCTTTTCCCACAGTGTTTTCAAAAGCCTCTGTTGGGGTCCTTAAAACTCAGGATTGTGTTGTAAAGGGTTAAGGGTTTAGAAGCTGAAGCAAATATTCATCAGTACTGCGCTAGCCATTCCCCATTGGGTTCAAAAAAGTTATTTATCTTAATCCCAAGTATTTGGATAAAATACATACCTGGGTTGAAACATGTCATCTGAAAATTGTCCATAGGAAATAACTGAAAAGTCTGATTTTGTTCGCATTCAAGCCTAATGGAGTAAAGAAGGAAAGACATGCATGATCATGACAGTTGAAAAAATCTTTTTCTTGTCTGTTTGTCACAATATTTTCAAGGATTTATTTACCTTGTAATTAAGGGCATATACCACAGTTTTTTCGTATGGACATTTTTTTCCATTTTAACACTGACGATAACATGAAGCTGGCGAAGTAAAAAAAAGGAAACAAAAATCATTATTATTATTATGTTGGAGTACAATTTTATACAAAGAGACAGTGCTTAAAACAAGATAGATCTAGTCAAAATTATAGAAAATAGGCTTTAATTTCAAATCTAAAAAAGGTTTCTTAAAGTAACATTAATGCAGCTCAAATAAATGATTAATCTTAGAAATGTGATGTTTGCTAATAGTAAAATGGATTGATTGAAATAATGTCAATTTAAAATGTTTCAACTTGTCAACAAAAAATTTTGTGATCATTTTTCTGCAATAAAAAAACTTTTAGCTGACAGATTTTTTAAAAAATTTTCCACAAAAATAGTAGATCTATTTTCTAGCATCTTTTAAAACAATATTAAAAAAAAAAAACAGTATATCAAGCAGTGCATTTTAAGAGATATGGCGCACATTTTAAGGCAACCGACATATTACAGATAAAAACGTAGTATCTCACTTTCATAATAACCCAATGGAATAAACAGAGTTACAAAAAAAGATGCTTGTGCAAAAAGTTGTGGAGAAAAAGCTTTTAGCATATGCCCTTAACTTCAGTCATATATTTTGTTCTTCATCAATGAGCTGAACTGAATATTTAAAGAACTTTGTTCTTGTATATGCCAGCATATGGTAACAAAGGGTTTTCATTCGATTTTCTCATATTTATGTCTTTGGATCACATTCAAATGAATTAAAGATGGCAAATATTTCAACTTCGGTGAAAATTTAGAAAATCTTTGGGTCAGAATTAAACAAAAAACAGGGGCTCAGGGAAAACCATATTTTACGGGTTATACCTTAAGATGTCTCTAGAAGTTATGCTTGTTGAGATTCCTACAAAGTTGGCCTTGTAAATAACTTACTGCAGCTGTAAAAAAGAGTAATTTATCATTTGTGAATGAGTGAATGAACATGATAAATTGTATACAATTTCAAGTAGTCTTCACAGAGATGTTTGATTCATTTAGCCTTTTTACAAGACGACAAAATTTTAGACTTGTCCAAATTGAGGGCATTTGTAGACAACAGAACATTACGGACATAAATGTTTGAAGTTACCTTTGTTATAGTTGAAACATTGTGGGAAAAGGAGAAAATGCTGGTTACCAGCTTTTTTCTCTTTTTCCCACAGTGTTTGCTAAAGCTTTCTTCCCCAGGAATGTTAAAATGCAGAATTGTGTGGTAAGGGGTTACAACAATTCCTTTAAGGTAGTAGACCCTTAATGCTTCTAGTGCAACATGGAATAAAATTTCTTGATAGTTGATAAATAAGGATTTATACTGATATAATACTTTTGCACATTTTAAACTGACCAGAAATTCCTTTGATGTCCATCTTGAAATTATTTGTTGATACTTTTGTTAGTTTTCAGAAAAGGGAGGTAATTATTATCTCCCTTTGTAATGAGAATATAGCGGTTTTAGATTTATAAATGATAATTCTAAGAAGGAAAAAAAGGAAAAAGTGGCTAGGTTAAAGTAGTTAAATAATACTCATTTTTAATCACACCAAATTTTGTAGGATGATATTATAGTGGAAATAGCTGTTTTCCATTGCTGGTCCACTACCTTTAATTAAGTAAGTTTACTCTTCAAAAATATTTTATATCCATCCAGTTTCAAAGCATTTGCAGACAACAAAATTAAAAAAATAAACATGGTTCAAAATTATCAGATCAATACATGTCTTTGATAGGACAGACACTATTGTGAAAAAAGGAGAAAATGCTGGTTATTGCGAGTCATAATCTATCTTTATCTCTATTTGCGCACTCTTGCTCATATATGGTAAGAAAATTAACATATCTTGTGAAACAATATATACTCGAGGGCTTAAAAAACGCCTCACCTATATTTTTATAATAACTTCCAAAAAATAATACCATGTAACAAATATGCTAGTTTTTGTTTCCGAACACCTTTAAACCAGTTTTCTCAGATGGCCACTTAACCATGATATGAAACGTAATCACGTGACACAGAGTACGTGCACATCAAGATGTCCGTTCACCCACATGCTCAAATCGGCATGTACACTTGACCAAATATTGTTCAAAGTCTTCGATAATTGTCTACAAATCCAGTTCGCCTTGCTTTTTAAATATTGCTCTCCATTTAAAAATGCCACGTTTAAATAATGAAAATAAGAATTGGATTTTGGGCCTTCTTGAAGCAAGCGTATCCCAGGCTGAGGCAGCCCGTTGCTTCAACGTCTCCAGATCGACAGTTGTTCGCCTTGTAAGACGTGTCAGGCAGACAGGAACAGTTTCTAACCGCCTGTGACCAGGTGCACCTAGAGTGACGTCTTGACGTCAGGATAACTACATCCGTCAATATCATCTGCGGGAACGTTTCCTAACGCCTCAGTCGACAGCATCCACGATTATCGGAAACCAGGGTCGACCAATTCACCGACGGACAGTGTCTTGACGTCTAAAAGCATTTGGTATCCGCTGTCGACGACCAGCTTGCATCATAAAGATGGAAGAACCGGTGTGTATCGTCGATGTGGCGAGAGGTTTGCTGACAGTGCCGTAGTAGAATGTGACAGATTTGGTGGCGGTAGCTTCATGGTCTGGGGCGCCATCAACTACAACTTTCGCTCAAGGCTGCTAGTAATCAATGGCAATTTGACAGCCAGATGCTATATTGATGAGATTCTGCGACCAGAGCTGGTTCCACTGGTAAGACGTCAACGCAGTCCCATGACATTTCAGCAAGACAATGCTCGCCCTCACAAAGCCAGGCTGACACAGGATTTTCTTCGACAACAGGGTATCAACATTTTGGTCTGACACTCCCGATCTCCTGATCTTAACCTGATTGAGCACATGTGGGACGAGTTGGGACGACAGCTTCATAGACGTCAAAACGCTCTGCAGATGGTCAGACAGCTTGGACAAGCACTGCAAGAAGAATGGGACAACATCACACGATGAACCATCCGATGCTTATGTGCATCTATGCCTTCAAGGATGTGAGAATGTTTGAAGCAGAACGGTGGACACACACGATATTGAAAATCCCATGCTCTGGTGCATACCACTGAGATAGTGACCCTCTGGTTTACGTTTCTTGTGCTAATATTCTATTTTGTGATATTGTAGTGATAGAGCAAAACTGGAATTACGTTGTATTAAAATAAATTTGAAATAAATTTTGTAAATTTCAAAATATTGTAAGTTTTCTCTACTGAGGCGTTTTTAAAGTCCTCGAGTATATTATAGGAACCTAACTGTGCCAGTAATGTAGGCAAATTGTTAATTAACCTATAACAGAAAAGAAAATATGAAATAAAATCCTTAGTATACTTTTTATACCCCCCCCACCTAAGTAGTACAAGGGGGTATACTGGTTTCACCATGTCTGTCTGTCTGTCTGTCTCTCCGCCCATCCATCAATTTGTCCATGCTCTAACTCAAAAGCCCTTCGATACAGGACCTTGAAACTTTCTACAAGTGTTGGTCATGGCCCATGGAGGTGCCTAGTGTTTTAGGATCACATGGGTCAAAGGTCAAGGTCACAGGTGAACTTTGTTTGAAAATTGTTTCTGTGCTCTAACTCAATAGCTGTTTGACCTAGGACCCTGAAACTTTATACAAGTGTTGTTCATGACTCAAGCAGGTGCCCTATTGTTTTTGGTCACATGGGTCAAACATCAAGGTCACTGGTGATCTTTGTTTTGAAAATGATTTCCATTCTCTGATTGTGCCACTTAGTGACAAGGTGCTGATAGGAAGTATTTGTCCGCTTTGCAACATTTCTAGTTAGACACTGCATCACTATGAAATGTGCCTTCATTAGTACAGATGGCTGTGTTTGATTGAACTTCATAACATGAATGCCAGTGGTTATTGTTTAAGTGTGCCATTTTAACTTGAAGAAATCCACTGATGGAAACAAAAAGTTTTCAGACAGGTGTATAACAATGTCTTCTGGTTCGAGTCTCGAACATTAGAGAACCCTGCATTTTTCGAGGAATTTCCATAGTCCCAGCAAAAACTCTACTATATTGCACCAAAAGTAGCTCGGTTATTTCGAGTCTTGGTAAGTCGATAATTCGAACACAGATGTTGGTCCCTGCAATCATTTTCCTTCTTTAAATTGATCGTTTATTCGAACACAATGTTTTCGCACCTCTCGATCGATTGTTTTCACACCTTTCCAAGCAAAGGTTTTTATCGCGCCAGCCCGTCTACGGTGTGGTGTAAGTTTTACAAACTATGACAAATACCTCAGGCGATTCATACTGCAGTATGATTTGAGAAGGTATTACCATTAATTTACAAAGACAGGCTAATTATGAAAAGTTAGCGATGTCTATTAAGACCATCCCCCCTCATCAGGGATCATATGATCGCTGCCCTCGTGTAATTTAAACTGTCTGATATTTCATTTTATAAAAAAACACACAAATATTTTATTCCAGATTAAAAAAATCATTTTATCTTCCAACTCTATATACTTGCAGTGTGTGCGTACACCAAAATTAATGTTCAAAGTCATTGTTGACCCTGAAAAGACAGTTTTTAGCATTTGTGATTGGACGATGTTTGATTTTTTATCAGTTTTCGTGTCAATCTATTTATAACACAAGGTATTTCCCAAGTCGCTTCGCCACAGATTAAGACCTGTTTGATCACACAAGTTTTTCTGTCTGAAAGGGCAGGTTGTACGATTTTGTAAAAATTACAGTACACAGCTTTTCCAAAAACTATAGAAAGAACGGCTAGATTACTTAAGTATTTAATCTAAAATCCAAAAACTCGCATGATCAAAAAAGGAACATTTTCAGAAAATAACCCTTTCGGTATGATACTGTTCAAAAGTAGTAAATGAATAATCAAGTGGGAACATTAACAAGGTTCTGTCGCTTGTGAAGTATACTTTGATCGCCGATCTTGAACAGAATGCATTTTTTATCTATAGACATTTCAAATGGATAATTCGAACATCTCGAAAATTCGAACATTTTGCTTGTCCCCTTGGGACTTCGAATTAGCGAGGTTTTACTGTAGTTCTTGGAACGTCTTACCCCATCCTGACATAATCGGAAAACGGGTTGTGGTCGGGGTAGAAAGTGTAATTTTGGCCTAATAATGCCTGAAACCCCTGTCTCACCAAACCTGTACCAAGAAAGTCTTACCCCGGTCAACAAAATTGAAAAAAAAAAGGCTGCGGTCAGTATAGGACGTGTAATTTTGGTCAGTAAAATGCCAACTGCACCGCGTCTTCAATAGGATCGAAGTACTGTAGTTCCGTTTGTAGTACGTCCATCTCGTTCTAAGTACACTGTCACTCCGTCTAACTACAGGACAGGATGGACGGCAAAAGAATTTTGAGCAGGCACAAAGTTCTGGAGCATCCTTCCCATCCTAACCCGTCCATTAAGTTCATAAACAGATCGTAAAAGGTTGCTAATAAGTCCACTCTGTCCAAACACAGTTTAAGTCCGTTTGGCAACAATTTTCTGAACAGAGTGAGAGAACAGTTTGGTGTGACGGGGGTATAAAGAATTTATCTTGTCATCCAACTAGGTCAGACAATAATTATTGTTCTAAATTATTTAAACCCTTTACCCCACGACAAAAGACTGCTCCAAATTGAATACATGTGTAGTCGACCAACTAGGTACGGCTCATATAGAGGGATTTGTCTCTAATACTGGGTAGAAAACATTGTGGGGAAAGGAGAAAATGCTGGTTACTAGCATTTTCTCCTTTTCACACAATGTTTTCAGAAGCCTTTTTCTTCAGGGTCGTTTAACCATAGGATTGTGTAGTAAAGGGTTAAGGTACATGACTTAGTGAGAGGTCAAAATGGGTATTCCTAATGATTAAGAAATTATAAGTTCCTGTCTAAAACTAAGTTGTTGGTTGATATTCATAGGCAGTGAGACAATTGAAAGCAGATCTTTAATTAAACACAAAGTTAGGTGAATATTATGGCATAAAATTCAATTTGGTTGCTTTCTTATCCTGTAATATCGCCATTTAACCCCTTACCACAAAATCTTGAGATTTAAGGTCCCAGCTAAAGAAGCCTTTTTAAAATATTGTGGGAAAAGCTGGTAACCAGCATTTTCTCCTTTTCCCACAATATTTTCTACTCTATCAAAGAAAAATTGCATCATTTAAGCCACATTGAAAATGTTGTCTGCATATGCTTTCAATTGGGACAAGACTAAAATTTTATCATCTAGTAAAGGATGTTACCTCCAGTCTTTCTATTGTGTAATTACCACCATTCATACACAAAATAAATTAATCAAAGTGGTATCAACAAATCTATTGGAATTTAACAAAATTACAATGTGTGCCGACTTATCCATTATAACCTAAATAATCATGAAAAAATACCCAATTGGCAAAGACAAAATTATTTTAGGCCACATGTAAGACATTATGTGTTTTCAACTCTCCACATGTTTGTTTTATTACTTGTGTTTGCGTTTGTGTATTTTGCCAGTTTCTGTATGCCTTTAACAATGGCACACAGCAATTCTATTTAAGCAAGGGATTTTAAAGTTATGAATAGGGTTTTAATCTTGTTCTATAGCTCTATAGTTCGAGTCTGGTCTTCTACAGTATAACCAATAGATTAATCATTTACCACACAACCCAGTTTTATCAGCCCTGAAGAGAAAAAAAAATTGAAAACATTGTGGGGAAAAAGAGACAATGCTGGTCACCAGCATTTTTAATCTTTATCCTTTAAAAAAACAAATTTCATAATTTGAGCCATATAGAAATTGTTGTCTGGAAATGCTTAAAATTTGGACAAGTCTAAAATTTTGTTCTCTGGAACAAAAGACTTAATTGAAAGGTTTTATTGAAAGGAATGTGACCAGTATTGAAACAACTGTTCTAAACAACAGTTCCAAATGATTTTCTGTAATATAAAGATAGCATCCGTTGCAGATAAAATAAATTCAAATTGTCCTCCATTTACCATCGCAACGGTTATTGGCTGAAATTGATAGTAGCATACGGAACTAACCGAATATCCACTACGGGCACGTCCAACCTTGTCTCATAGTATACAGGCTCATAGGATTCTAGGGTAAACAAAAGGTGTGTTTGTGGACAGTGTAGATTAAGATCAGGCTGCATCTTCTATGCAGCATGATCTTGATTTACACTGTCAACACTGTCCAATGTTTTTTGTTTCAGAGATTTGCTATACAAGGCTGAGCCTTGAAGTTGTTACAAGTGGGTTTTGTGTACCATCTTGAAATACTGTTTTTTCATTACCTAACCCATTACCACCCACCCCAAGCTTTAACAGCCCTAAAGAGGACAGGTTTTGTAAAGATTGAGGTAAAAGGAGATAATAATGGTAAACAGCATTTTCTCCTTTTCTCACAACCTTTCCTACCTTTTCCTAAACAAGTATCAATTGAGCCATATATGACGTCTGCAAAAGCTTTCAATTTGGACTAGTCTCAAATTTTATTGTTTGGTAATGAGTTATATGAGAAATTTGGTCTTTTCATTTGATATTTGGTTAGTTTTCACTCTTGGGGTCTTCGTCATCAATATCTCTGAGACAACCAATTCCAAGTGCCTGAGGCTTGTAAGTCCTCAAACTGGTTTAGGTGTTTGTCAAAGAGAAAAGGGCATTTAGTCTTTCAAACCCCTTGAATTTTACGATTGTCTTGAAAAATTCTTGACAATAACATACAGCTTTATACAACCATTGTAAAGTTCATAAAGTCCTTCAAAAAAACCCTTCCAATTAATTTTACAAAAATATATTAAACTTTTTACATCTATTACGTGAATATTAATTTTTTTATGTATTATTAATTATTCGTCATATGAAAATTTTGTTTCTGTACTTCAATATTAATATGCGATTTTTTATGAAGTTGATGAGATGCCAGGAAACAATAAACAGGGTACCAGACAAAATTGCTGTTAGGATAAAATATTATCTTTTTGGTCATTAAATTTACCTGATATTGTTATTGTTATATTACATATTTAAATTGAAAACCAAGATTTGTGCACATCTTTAGTACCACCAAAAGGTGTTTTTATTGGCCTTGAATTTGATTGATTGTTGATTATATGGTGTTTAATGCCATTTTCAACATTACTCAAAATTATCTAAGACTTACATATAATTGCAGTTTCAGGGTTTCTCTTGTCCAAAATGTCTCAGCAAAGCAGACAGTGTAGATCAAAGATCAGACTAATTGTTTTGTACTGTCTTATCTTGATTTACATTGGCCACTAAAACGGCTATAGTTGTGAAAAGCTTTTTAATGGTTGAACTTCTTGACCACAATCGATTCCTTTTCATCTTGGAGCAAAAACAACTTTGTGACCGTTAAAGAAATAATTGGACCATATCCTATAGTGACATTGATTATTTGGGTAACTTTTAGAGCACAAAATCAAACCTTATGCTGCTAAGCATGACTCACTGACCTTTTGCGGACAGTGCAGATCAAGATCAGACTGCACAGAACGTGCAGTCTGATCTTGGATCTACACTGTCCGATAAGGAGATATTTTTCTCCAAATAATAAGTTTGAAATGGGAATATTTGGGATTTTACAATAGGCTTGAAAGTTTCATTTGACTTATTAAGCAGGTTAAGAGTTAATGAAAAGGACATTTTTCAATCAGGAAAACAGCTGATATAATTATCACAAATTCAAACCTTTTTGGCCGAATTGTTACAAAGTAGTTGACAGTGTAGAATTAAGATCAGACTGTGCAGTCTGATCTTGATCTACATTCTCTGCAAAAACAGCATAAGATATGCTTAGTGCTGTAGGGCTTTAACTTATACCAATGCAGAGAAATTGTCTGATTCATCTTCCATGCAACTAATTTGATAACAATGTCATAAAGAATTCTAAAGAATTGTGTAGTGTCCATGGTTGTGAGATAGAGCGTCAGCCTTGCAACCACAAGGTCCTCAGTTCGATTCCTGGAGCGGGTGTCAACTTTGTGACTTTTCATTGGACCACACACTGGACGCAAGTACTGGTGTAGTTTTCAGGAAGCAGAATCGAGAGAGATTAGTTGAAGCTGTAAGAACTTGTTTCTCAATCAGTGTTAATAAATATGTTTAAACTAAAGAATTCTAGCAATAATTAATTTCTCCATTTACCATACTGTTTTCTCTGTCCAGTTTATGTTTAAATTATTATCTATATCCATGTTTTGTTCCTCATTTCCTTGTGTGTGGTAATACATGGTTGTGGGGTAGAGCATTGGCCTCATAACCATAAGGTCCTGAGTTTGATTCCCAGGTGCAGGTGTCAACTTTTGGACTGTTCATTGGCCTTGGCCCACATATTCTGCATGAGTACTGGTGTAGTTTTCAGGAAGCAGATTAGAGAGAGATTAGTAAAAGTTGGAAGAACTTGTTTCTCAATCAATTTAACCCTTTATCACATGCGAGTTTTGACGACCCTGAGGAAGCAGCCTTTTGAAAACATTTTTGGAAAAGGAGAAAAATGCTGGTAACCAGGATTTTCTCCTTTTCCCACAATGTTTTCTAACCTATCATAGACAAATTATATCGTTTGAACCACATTTAAATTGTCGTCTGCAAGTGCTTTCAATTTGGACAAGTCTACATTTATGTCATGTGGTAAAGAGTTGAAATATTTTCCAGTGAATCTTCCTCATTTGTATTTGATGGTGTCCAAAAGCCACATAATGTGGCCTGCAACATGGGAAAAGGGGCATTCGGACATTGCGTAATGTGTCATCTTGGATCAGCCTGCGCAGTCTGCGCAGGCTAATCCAAAACAACACTTTCCGTTTTTATGTAATTTTCTGTTTTGCACAAGTCTATTGAAGAACAAAATCTAATGTAGTTGTAAAGTACCGTCTCGGATTAGCCTGTGCAGACTGCACAGGCTGATCCGAGACAACACTTTACGCAAAAATCCGAATGCCCCTTTTCGCGTGGTGCAAGCCATATGAAGTAACAGGTTAACAAGTAATGAATGGCAGTTTATTGATTACAAATGAGAAGTACAAGTTCTTGTAAACGTTAGTAATGGAACATTCATTGATTATGAATGGCACGGAATAATAATTGATGGAAAGAATAATTTATTACGATCTTAGGATTCCAATAATCATTACCCCTCAATAAGCAATCATTATTTTCTTAGAGTCTTTAAAAAAAAGTTGTAAAATGATGTTGAAATTACATTAAGACACCATTCAATTAATTCTTTTTGACACATCACAATTCTAGACTTGTCCAAATCAAAAGCATTGGCTGGTGACAAAAAAAAAATTGGTTCAGATGATAGCATGGTCTTTTAAAGGTTAGAAAACACTGTGCATAATAGGTTAGCAGCATTTTCTCCTTTTTGTACAATGTTTTTAAAAGCCCTCTTCCTCAGAATTTAACATGAGAATGTGTGGTAAAGGGTTAAAGAAATATACTTTGGAAGAATCAAAAGCCAAAAAAGCTGATACTGGAACAATTTCATTGTGACCAGTTACAGGCAGAACTTTGCAGCATTAAATGGTTAACTCTTTCCTTCATGATGAAATATTAAACTTGTCTGTATTGAAAGTATTTACAATGACAAAACAAAATGTTGCTCAGCTGATGGGATTTGCCTTTGAAAGGGTGGGAAACATTGTAGAAAAAAGTAGAAAATGCTGGCTACACTTAGGGTTTTCTGGTACTGTCTGGCAAAGGTATTAATGTTTTCCATTAGCAATTGGTCGGCTATGAACCCCAAGTTGTTTTACGTCTTTACCAAATAACAAAATCTATGACCTTTCCAAATTTAGAGCACTTGCAGACAACAAATTAAATGTGGCTCTAATGACAGGATCACATGGCAAGACAGAAAACAATGTGCGAAAAGGAGATCCTTTTTTCTAAAATTTTGAAGAGTTTTAGATTAATCTGAATCTGTGTCAGGCGATACTGTATTCCAATCAGCACATGCCAGTTCAATTTAAAAATGAAATCTAGGGTTAATAGGGTTGGGCATACCTCATCAAAACTCTTTTATTAGGCAGACTTAGCTTTTAGTCTCTATTTACCATGTCAACCCTTATTAAACCAGAGGGCAACATTTTAGACATGTCCAAAACAAAGCATTTTCACACAAAAATCTAATATGCTTCAAATGATGTAGCTTCTTTATAAAAAGACTAGAAAACATTGTCGGAAGAGGAGAAAATGCTCTTTTTCTCCTTTACTCACAATTTTTTTCAAAGGCCTTTTCCTCAGGGTTGTTAAGAAACATGATAATTTGGCAGAGTTAAACTTTATGTTTGCATTTAAGATTGCCAGTGTGTATTCATAATGGAATAAGTGGTCATTTTTCAATTAACTTTGTAAATCCGTCTATTAAAGCAGAAGACATAAAGTGGGTTTACATGACAGTAAAATTCTTCATGTATTATTTGTCGAAAACCCTTTGGAGTGTTTGCTCTGTGAAAATGGCGTCAGGAGGGATCTGTCAATAGGGGTCCAAATCTTCAGACTTTTAGAATCTTGATGTTTAACTCGTAACCAAACTACAAAACTTTTTACTTGTTCAATTTCAAAGCATCTTGCAGACATTAAATTACAACTGGCGTAGATACTGGAATGTGTCTTTGAAAGGGTAGAAAACATTGTGGGTAAAGGAGAAAATGCTGGTAATCAGCATTTTCTCCTTTTCCCCACAATGTTTTCTACCTATTCCAAGACAAATACTATCTATCATTTGAAAAACATTTGAAATGACTTTGTCTATAAATTCCTTCTATATGGACCAGTCCAAATTTTTGCCGTATGGTTTTTTGGAAGGGCTAAATGTCAAAATTGAACTGTATACTGCGTTTAACGACAGTTTCTTTATGTTTGCTGAGAACATATTTATCTTTTGTGGTATATACCAATGTTTTACAAAACAATTAGATTCACAGCAAAAGAAATCTAAATAAGCCACTTTAAATCTGGTAAAATGACAGGGCCACGTTTCACAAAGTAACGTAGGTCTCTTATTTTGCTCAAATCTGCAAATGGACTCAATTTCTGACTGTAGCTGAGTTTGTTATTTGAGAGGCATTTCACAAATATTAACAGACTTTATTGACATTCTCAAATCCTAAGTTGACAAAATATTCCAGACTGAACTTGGCAAGATACAGGACTTACCTCAGATAACAGAGGTTTTTAACTTGACCACTGTGACAAAATTTTAGATTGGTAGTCTGCATCATCGTTACGTGAATATTTTTGACATCTCAGCATTTGAAAACATTTAATTTGTTGTCTGAGAATGCTTTCTATTTGGACTCGTCAAAAAATTTATTTTATTGTAAAGAGTTGCAACAAGTTGTCTGATAACAACTGAGAGAACTGATGATTCATTTTCATTTGGAAGATAATCCCTGTGCTTTATGGGTATTTTTTTATGGTCACCTCCTATTCAATCTCATTTCTATTTAAATTTATAGAATTGACCTTTCTGTTTGGTTTCATTAATCCATTATTTGGCAAACCTACTTAAATGAAAGTGATAGGCAGGATTAACTCTAAACCCTTTACCACATAATCCAGAGTTTTAAAGGCCCAGAAAAGAAAAGGCTTTTAAAAACATTGTGGGAAAGGGACAAAATGCTGGTAACCAGGAATTTCTCCTTTTTCCCCACAATGCTTTCTATTCTATCAAAGATAGAAAATGTCATTCGAGCTAAATTTATTTCATCTTCTGCACAATTGCTTTGAATTTGGCAGAGTCCAAAATTTTGTTTTATAAAAAATTAAATCTTAACCCATTAACAAATAAAAAAATTTAGACCAGTCCAAATTGAAAGAATTTGCAGTCGACAAATTTAAAATTGCAAGAAAAGTGAAATTTGCCATGGAAAGGGTAGAAAACATTGTAGGAAAAGGAGAAAATTATGGTTACCAGCATTTTCTTCTAAATCAAATATTGTTTTCAAAAGCCTTCTTCCCCATGGTCGGTGAAACATGGTATTTTTTGGTAAACAGTATAACAACCCTGAGAAAGAAGGCCTATCAAAACCATGTGGGAAAAGGAGAAAATGGTGGAAGGCAGCATAATTTCCTGTTCCCACAATGTTTGCTTTCAATTTGGACAAGTCTAATATTTTGTTGTGGGGTAAAGGGTCAAACTCAGTGTCAAAGCCAATCAGATTTAATCATATAAATCCTTACATGGCAAACCAGATCAAGATGAAAGACAGAAGTGATGTTATGTCACTTCATGGTCCAGTCACTGAACATTGTTTAACCCTTTACCTGATATGCCAATTTGAGGCTCTTCCATTTCAGCAGCAAATAAAGATATGATGTCAAAAATATGGACAAATGAGGATACAAATATCTGATTGAGTGGAAAACATTGTGGGAAAAGGAGTAATTGCTCGTTACGAGCAATTTCTCCTTTTCCCACAATGTTTTCAAAAGCTATCTGTTGTTGATACGTCAAAATGAGTATCTATGGAGTAAAGGGTTAACACTCTTGCTATCTCTTTGATATCCCTGTATTTACCTGAAGTGGAAGTGTAGCCTGTAACATGCACATGGGCTTGAAACCAGGGGGGGTTTGTTTGTTTAGGAGCTTAACGCTGATTTTAACAGCCTAGGTTATGTCACGGCAGTTAGTGCACCTAGGCATGTTTCATGACTTTCTCACACCATTACTGACACAACTTCCTTTTTAAGTCACTGACTACTTTTAGCACATGCATCCAAGATGAGAGGCGAAAAACCACCAGAAAGAAAATTTGCCTCAATCAAGTATCGAACCCTCAACCACCAGATCACGAGTCAGATACCACTGAGCTACCGGGCTGGGCACCAGGGGGTGTAGCTTGTTCATACCCACAGCTGGGTCAGTTTCTTTCCAAGGATAGATGAAAAGTCATTGCAATATAGTATTCACTTCTTTCACACAACTGGTTTTTGTTCAGACCATTGTTATGTGGGAAAGCAGCAGGTGGCTTGGGAAGAGTATTGTATGAAGCAGTGGTAAAAGAAACTCCAGGATAGGTCCATTGGCCACTGTGATATAACTGAAGTAATGTTTAAAACAAGGTTGAGCACCATGCAAACCTGGGTCCGTATTCACCAACCATTCTCAAGAACATTCTTAGTCTTATTCTTCAAATTTTTCCAAACATGAAAGTAACACACCTTCTGATTGGCTAAACCATTTGGTTTAGCCAATCAGAAGTTGTGTTACTGTCAAACTTGGAAAGTCTTGCAGAATAAGACAAAGAACGTTCTCAAGAATAGTTGGTGAATACTGGGTCTGTAGTTGTTTACGGTTACTGGTGTTCTTGGACTCATCTCTACATAAAAGCAAACCTTCAGCCTCCTGTGGTAGTTGTTTTCCCTAGCCAAGGGCGACAATCACTGAGTTTTCTTATATACCTTTGGCTGATTATTGTAAGTCTGTTGAAATTTGTAATCTCTGCAATACACCGCCTACTGGATTTTGATAGTTATTGTCTGATTTGTTGATGAAGTAACTATTGTTTGTGTAAATTTTTTTTGTAATGATTCCCAACATATCCGACAACTCTCCTCTGCGGTTGCCACTTTTATTTACTTTTTGCTGATGATGGATGGCAAATCCAGTTCTCTATTTGATGGGTGCTTTAAGAACACTCCGCAACCAAAGATTCCGTAAGGTGGGGGGGTGGGGTGGAAATTACAAACTTCAACTCTATCAGCTAAAGAGTGAAGGATGTCACCCTTGGCTAGTAAAGTTATGGTAAATTATTTTGTATGAAACAATATGTGAAGGAGCATATTTCCCATGTGACAAACCCAGGAAATACATATAAGCCATGCTCTGTGAAAAGGGGGCTTAATGCATCTGCATGATCCATGGTACTAAGCAAGCCATCACATAGTTATGAATCCATAATAGCCACCTATTAAAAACAACTTACTCAATCCTGAGGTAGACTGGCCCTTGGACACAGAAAATTGACCAATAGCGAAAAGTTTCGGCCAAGGTCAGCTTGCTCAGACTGCAGAGGCTGACCTGGGTCGATACTTTTTGCAGATGCATTAAGCCCTCTTTTCACAGAGCATGGCTCATATATATACATGTATGTGAATTGTCGCAGTGATATGACTGAAATTATGAATGTTGAAAGTGGAGTAAAAGACTTTAGTCAATCATTCCGATTTCACATTCTGCACAGTCTTCAGATCTTGATATGTTAAATTACCGTTTATCAGCTCAAGCATGGAAAGCGTTTACTTAAATAGCAATCTAAAAAAAGGATCGATGCATGAAATACTCTCAGGAAAACATAATAGAAGCTCAAGTTTATTTAAATCTGGATAATGCAAAAATCAATCATGTATCGATTATGTAAATTACCAAGTGCATATTGCAGATTAAACAGATTTTAGATTAGAACAGTTTTACTTGTTCAGTGTACAACATGATGCAAGGGCTGGTAAAAAAAGTTTGTGGCCAATGCATAAATGAGAAGTAACATATATTTGTTTAAAATTTTGATGCGATTTTAATACAGCAACATTTGAGATTCCATGGCAATTGACAGAACCCCTGCATGTTGCGCTGAATCTGAATTTACTTGCATATGAGGACAGTGTAGATAAAGATCAGACTGCACAGAATGTGCAGTCTGATCTTTTATCTACTCTGCCTGCTTTTTTGCCGGATATTCTGACAGAAACAGCATTGAAAATGTTGCATGACTTTGGTAATGACTGATATTGTTGATTTCATTTATTTAGTAGTTCAAGGGTTTAAAAAAAAAATTAACCTTTTCAAAGCACTTGCAATTGATGTTCTGTGGCTAACCTCACAATATTGCCCATGCTGTTACATTGACAGCAAGTTTAACTTCAATGTTGCAGTGTTATGTACCTTTTCCAAGTACTCACTTTTTGCAAGTATTAATTTTTAATGTAGATGAACCGAGCTTGTAAAACAACAGCATAGTATAATTATTTTTGTACATCCCTTAAGGCTTCTGTAAATATGAAACATTGCAGTAAAAGGTGCAGTTGCTCAATTTTGCAAAGTGTTTTCAAAACAGTTTGCCTATATTTTCCTTTCTTTGAATTGTTCTTCCATTTTTTTCACTTACAAGTACAAGCTAAAAGTTTGGTTAGCGACCAGCCAGTACAGTCAATGGCTGAACACTTTAACAAACAGTACCGAGCTTTAATGACCCTGAGAAAAATGTCTTTTGAAACCATCGTGGGAAAATGGAGAAAATGCTGGTAACCAGCATTTTCTCTTTTTCATACAATGTTTTCTACTCTTTCACAGGTAGATCCAATTATTTGAGCTATAGATCTAGTTTAGAAATTATTGTTGTCTACAAAATGCTTTGAATATGACTCCTAATTTGTCATTTGGTAAAGAATAAACTCTATACCAAACTGCAAAATTTTAGTCTTAAACAATTTCAAAGCATTTGCAGACGACAAAATAAACGTGCCTCTAATGATAGAATTTTTCCTTGATAGAGTAGAAAACATTGTGGGAAAAGGAGAAAATGCTGGTTACCAGCATTTTTCTCCTTTTCCCACAATGTTTTCAAAAGGCTTCTTTCCCACAGTTGTTAAAACCCAGGATTGTCTGGTAAAGTGTTAAAAGATAAGTATTGAATTACGATTAAAGAGAACTTGAAGCTAATCAGAACATAATTCAGCCAAGCTATACTATGTGTTTCAATTACATTTGGAATTTAAGATCTACCAGCTTCATTAATATCAGTCAGCAGGGTCCCTCACCATTTCAATGGACTTCTGTTTAAATATGTAAGAAGCACCAAGGCTTAACCCTTTACCACACAATCAAGGTTTTTAACAACCCTGAGAAAGTCACTCTTATTTTATTGTTTGGAAATGCATTGGAGTCAAGTCTATGATTTTGTCACTTGGTAAAGAGTCTTAATTAATTCCCTTTGGCAAAGCACTGCGCTGCCTGTTTGTCTAGTACTGGTAAATCCCAGGAATAAATACTTGCAATTAGGAGTGAGATGCCACAATGATTTGACTGAAATATTGTTTGAAGTGTTATATTTTGAGCCACATTTCAATTGTTGTCTGGAAAATGCTTTCCATTTGGACAATTCTAAGATCTTGCTGTAAGGCAAAGATTTAAATGTGGCTTAATAGATGAGATTCGCTTTATAAAGAAATAAAACATTGTGGGAAATAGAGAAAAATTGATGTTTTTTCTACTATTTTTAAGGCAAATACCACAATTTGAGACACATCTAGTTTGTCGTCTGCAAATGTTGTCAATTTGGACCAGTTAAATATTTTGCTGTCTGTTAGTCCTTTACCACACAGTCCCAAATTTGAATGATCCAGAGGAAGAAGGCTTTCAAAACATTGTTGGAAAAGGAAAAAATGCTGGTTACCAACATTTTCTCCTTTTCTCACATTGTTTTCTACACTCCCAAAGAGAAATTTCAGAATTGGGGTCACATTTGATTTGTCATCTGCAAATGCTTTCACCTTGGACAGATCTAAAATTCTGTCGTTTGGTAAAGAGCTAAACCAATTATTCATTTTGATTATCCCTATTTGAAAAGGTTTATTTCAGAGTCGTCTGCTTTAGCTCTTTACCACATAAGATAGTTTCTAGACTTACCAAATTGAAAGCACTTGCTTGAAACTAATTTAGTGTGACTCAAATGAAGAAGCTTGTCATTGATAGGGTAGAAAACATTGTGGAAAAAGGAGAAAATGCTGGTTACCAGCATTTTCTCCTTTTCCCAACAATGTTTTCAAAAGGCTTGTTTACCCGGGGTTGTGAAAACATGGGATTGTGTGGTATAGGGTTAAATTTGGAGGTTAAAAGTTGATTGATTTTTCATGCAGTTTGATGATGTAATGAAAAGGAAAGGTAGAGATACGTTTCTAGCATAGCAAACTGTGTTTACTTTATGTCAAACTGAAGTTGATAAAAAAAACGATTAATTTCCCATAATGAGTTGATTGAGAGTGCAAGTGATTTAACTTTCTACCAGATGACAAAATTTTAGACATGTCTAAACTGAGAGCATTTGTAGACGACAAATAAAATGGGCTGCAAATGGTTAAATTTTTCTTCGAAAGGGTAAAAAGCATTGTAGGAAAAGGAGAAAATGCTGATTATGAGCATTTTCTTCTTTTCCCACAATGTTTTCAAAAGCTTCCTTCCTTAGGGTTGTTAAAACTTGGGATTGTGTGGTAAAAGGTTAATGAAACCTTGACTGATTTCATGAATTCATTCAGAGTTTGGAATTAAGCTTGACAAGGAATTTGAAAATACCAGTAGTTTTAAATACCATGCTATGGTTATAAAGTTGTTTTAATAGAAAAGTGATTTGGATTGTAATAGGTGACTTATATTGGTTGTTAATTTTTCTAACTTTCAAAATAACTTAAAGAAGCACAAACAAAATAAAAAGAAATGAAAGAAAGAGAGATAATTTTTGTTCGAAATTAAAAGATCATGTGAAAAAATTAATTAATTCTTTAAACTTGTGTTGTTTTGGGAAATTATTCTTTTGTCTTGAGGGGACTTTGTATGGTTATCCACAACATTGGTAATGATCATAGAAAAAGAAGACATTCTCATATGTGAACTACAAGGATTTTAAGAAATTAATAACGTTTTTAAAACTCTTTACCAAACATAAAAGTTTTGGACTCGAACAAATTTGAAGCATTTGCAGACAACAGAAATAACAGTGCAAATATTATGGGATTTGTCTGTAACAGGTTAGAAAACATTGTGGGAAAAGGAGAAAATGCTCGTTACCTGCATTTTCTCACAATGTTTTTTAAAAGCTCCCCTTCGTGCACACGTTAAAACTCTGGATTGTGTGGTTAATGAAAATGTGTTTGATGTACATTTCAACTGTGCATTTACCCTGAATATAACCCCAGAGATATTGCAAAAATTGATCGCAGTTTCATGCCAGAATTCCTCTTAACAGCGGCTAGTTTAGATTCAAAATCAGACTGCATAGAATGTGCTGTCTGATCTTGACCTACACTGGCCACAAAAGCAACATATGTTGTGATTGGTTCATTTAGGGGTTAAGTAACCATGTGTGCATTTGGAGGACCATGAACGTCATCACTCGAAATAAATTGGATTGTTTCCTCAAAACTACTCGAGATGGGGGAGAATTTGTTTACCGTTGTCAAGCATGACTTTATATAGAAAGGTGCTATGTTTGTAGATGTCATCGCTTCAATGGGAGATCACCATGATATAATAGTCTCTTCAAGTGGCTGCAATAAAAACCGTAACCCTAGGACTTTGAATGTTTTAGGGGAGCAGTGTAGACCGTGATCAGACCGTTGAACCCTTTACCAGAAGACAAAATTTTAGCCTTGTACAAACTGAGAACATTTGCAGACGACAATATCAGTGTGGCTCGAGTGGTGCAATTTTTCTTTGGCAGTGTAGAAAACACTGTTGGAAAATGAGAAAATGCTGGTTACCAGCATTTTCTCATTTTTCCCACAATGCTTTCAAAGGGCTTCTTTCCCAGGGTTAGTAAAGTTGGCATTGTGTAGACTGTGATTAGACTGTTTAAAGATGTCTCAGTACTTCAGTGGGGGATCACTTTGATATAATAGTCTTCTTAACTCTTTACCACACAATCCTGAGTTTTATCAACCCTGAAGAAGATGGCTTTTGAAAACATTGTGGGAAAAGGAGAAAATGCTGGTAACCAGCAATTTTTTCCTTTTTCCACAATGCTTTCTACCCTTTTTCTACCCTATTGAAGACAGAAGTCATTATTTGAGCTACATTTATTTTGTTGTCTGCCAATGCTTTCAATTTGGTTGAGTCCAAAATTTTGGTAAAGAGTTAAATGACTGGGACATACTGTAACCCTTAGAATGTGAATGATTTAGGAGACAGTGTAGTGTCAGTGTTTCAGTAGATCACAATAATAAATTATAATAGTCTCTTCAAATGATCACAATGTAACTGTGTAACCCTTAGATTGTGTTTGCTTTAGGGGACAGTGTAGGTCAAGATTGGACTGTTTGGAGATGTTACAGCGTTTCAATAGATGATTACCAATATTACATCTGTATGAATGTAATGCTTATTAGGCAATTTTCTGTCCACTCCATATCTCTTTCAGCCCCGTTTGATTGGTATTTTTGTGTCCGATTTTGAAACCATTTCACCATGACGCCAAGGACATGCAGAAAGAAGGTTTCAGACCCAGGTCAAGGTCACAGCAGGGGGGGTTAAAGGTCACATGCTCTTAAATTGTGTCCCTCCATCTCTTGGAGCCCAGGTCTGGTTTAATAATTTTTCACACCCATGTGCAAATGGATGAAACCCTGTCCTGAATAGAATTTTCAAATGCCACGCTCCAAGGTCAGGGTCACATGTTCTTGAATTGTATCAGCTTTATCTCTTTAAGAACTCATTTTTCTACCAGCAACTAATACTTGGACCATACAATAACATAATTGTCATCTTCACAATAATTTACTATTAAATGGTATGATTTCAATCTTAATCCATTTTAACACCTGCATTGTTTACTTTTTGCCACCATTGGGCCTTAATGAAACAACAGGCAGAGCTGAGGTTTCAGATGCAATAGGAGAGGTCAAAGGTAAAAGCTTTCTAATTGTGTCGGCTACGTATCTCTGGAACACTTGGTCTCTTTTGACTAAATCAATTGGTTTAGCCAATCAGAAGCTGCTGTGTTTCTTTCAAATTTCACATAATTGTCTGCACCTTCAGCATGGAGAGCGTAGGCTTCAGATGCCAGACTCAAAGGTCAAGGTGACAAGAGAGGGTATCAAGAGTGACATGCTCTTGAATTGTACCTCAATATCTTATGAATCTCTGGTCTTTATTCAAAACTACTTTACAACATAGTTAGGTTTACCTCAAAGAAATAAAAGATGGCTTGCAGCTACCAAACTCAAAGGTCAAGGTCACAACAGGGTCAAAGGAGACGTCATGCTCTCTGTAGCTCCCCTCAAGCCCAAAATGCCCTGGTCCACTGAGCTCTTGTGTATTTAAATTGTGTTTAATGGCATTTTAACTCTTTACCAAACTAAAAAGTATTAGACTCGATTAAATTGAAAGTATTTGTAGACAACAAGTTAAATGTTGTTCAGATGATGATTTCTGTTTTTGATGGAGGTTGAAATCATTGTGGGAATAGGAGAGAAAAGGATTCTGCTTCAGGGTCATAAAAGGATTGTGTGGTAAGGGGTTAAACAGTATTTCAGTTCCATTACCAGAACAAATCACTTTTTGCACCGGCTTACCTCTTAGGCACACAGGGATATGGAGACAGCGCAGCATACTGTACAGCTCTGAAACAACTGTTTAGACAGTGCAAGGATTATGCCAATGGTTAAGTTCTTACTCAAGATAATCCAGCAGTAGAAATCACCATCAGTTTCAAGTCATGTTGGACTTTTAACTTTTTACTCTACAAAACAACAAAAATTTGGACCAGACCAAATCGAAAGCATTTGCAAATGACAAGATAAATGTAGCTAAAATGATGATTTTTGTCTTTGATAGGGAAGAAAACATTGTGGGAAAAGGAGAAAATGCTGGTTATCAGCATTTTCTTCTTTCCATCCAGTGTTTTCAAAAGCTTTCTTCAGGGTCGTTTAACTCTTTACCAAACGACAAAATTTTAGACTTGTCCAAATTGAAAGCATTTGCAGACATAAAATAAACGTGAATCAAAAATTGAAACTTGACTTTAGAAGAGTAGAAAACATTGTGGGAAAAGGAGCCAGCATTTTCTCCTTTTCCCACAATGTTTTCAGAAGGCTTCTTCCTCTGGGTCATAAAAATCAGGGATTGTTTGGTAAAGGGTTAAACTTGGGATTGTGTGGTAAAGTCAGTTAAAGTACTCAATAAACTAAATGGACATTTTCTTTCTAGAATAAGAGCAAGATAACTGCAAGCTCATGGGTTCCTTTTGTCTGCGGTGTGTAAGCAAAGGAGACAGTGTAGATCAAAAGTCAGACTGCATGCTTTGATCTTGATCTACAGTGTCTGCAAAGGCAACTATAGTTGTAAAGGGCACTTAAAGGTTAAATTCCAAGACAAACTATCCGATTTGTTTTGGATTTTGATTTGTTTGTCTGTCTGTAAAGTGTTAAACACCATTTTCAACATTATTCCAGTTACCGTATTTTGCTTAAGTTTTAGGACAGTAAAAAATAATCATTTTTTTTCGTGTCCCAATACTTAGGTCTAAAAACTAGAGCTGTCACTGAATGTGACTTAATACCCCCGCCAGCGCTTTGACAGAAACAGGCAATTTAACAAAAATTTTTCTAAGTTCAAGGGGAGATTACCCTTGAATCATAGGGAGTAGATGATTGAAAACTGCGTCTTGCAAAACTTCAGTATACGATCAATGTATCAACAAACTTTCAATACAATAGCAGCAAAACTGTAGGAGGAGTTCGCGACACAAAATTAGTAGTATTTTGTACACAGACGGATACACCGACGGACGGACACACAGGCTGATTCCAGTGTACACCCGAAAACATTCGTTTTGCAGGGGTATAAAAATAATTATTTTGTCACCTGTCCCAAAACTTATGGTCAGACAAGACAAGCTGTCATACTGTAAGTCACTGACCGCTAACCAGTCGAATATTGCCGACTTTAAAATATTACTACGTCATTGATTTCAACATACCTACGATCATTTGCAGGTTGGTCTATTCTTAGACAGATTGGAATTCCAGCGGTCAATTTGAGCACTAAGAGTTTAAAAGTTTGCTTTTTCTCATTGTTTTCGTTGATGATTAACTTGACACTCATTTTTGTCTGCGTCCTGGAATCACATGAGGATTGTTATTTTGCATTTGTAGATAAATTCACAACATATTTTACCTGCTTACGTGAGGTGAATGAAGTAAATTCCAATTTGACAAGTACCTGCTCGGCCCGTTCTTAAATTTGATTGGTTCGTCGATCATCGATCGATAAACCTTGGTTGTACCTTTATTTCTATTTATAAACAACGAACCCGATTGACTGTAAAATACATGCGTGTCAACCCTATGTCAACTTTTGGATGTACATGTATACGTTATGTATCTTTGATACAAGTTTATCACACCCTTTTTACACTTATGTCAGATTTTTTTTTAATTGGGGTCTAAATTAGTCTGTCAGGTGATCGGGGTTTTTGTCTTGAATCGGGAAACTCCCATTGAAATCAGGTGGGTTGGGAAGCATGCTTACGACGTTACGTGTGTAGAAATGAAACTGCGCGAAATAAATGCTTGTAAACAAAGGGTTGAAAGATTTTTTTTTTTTTAAATAGATACTCACTGCCCCAATTCTTTGGAACAAAAAATACCGATCTTGCTTTGCAATTTTTAGTATGGCCCAAATCTTTGGGTCATGAAAAATAATTATTTTCGCATTTTTTGATGATGTCCCAATACTTTGGGTATCCCAAAACTTACGCAAAATACGGTGTATCATGGCAGCCAGTGTACCTCTTCATGCTTTCCTGGAGTTTCTTTTACCAAAATCAAAGGACGACTTCTGCCTTTGAAAGGGTATGAAACATTGTGGGAAATGGAGAAAATGCTGGTTACCATATTCTCCATTTCCTACAATGTTTTCGGTCTTTTTCTACAGGATTGTTTGAACTTCAGATTGTGAGGTAAAGGGTTTATAAGAACTTATATAATTTATGAAAACGGTTACTCTTGCTGTAACTTATGTGTGGTGTCTGTGGTTGTGAAGTAGAGCGTCAGCCTGGTAACCATAAGGTCCCGAGTTTGATACCTGGGAGCGGGTGTCAACTTCGGGATTTTTCATTGGCCCACACATTAGGCATGAGTACTGGTGTAGTTCCCGGGAAGCAAAATCAAGAGATATGAATAAGTTGTAAAAACTTGTTTCTCAATCGATGTAAAATAAATATGTTTAACTCTTTACCACACGAGAAAATTTTAGACTGGTCCAAATTGAAAGCATTTGCAGACGACAAAATAAATGTGACTGAAATATTGAAATTTGGTTTGGGAAGGGTAGAAAACATTGTGGGAAAAGGAGAAAATGCTGATTACCAGCATTTTCTCCTTTTCCCACAGTGTTTTCAAAAGGCTTCTTTCTCAGGGTCGTTAAAAGTCGGGATTGTGTGGCAAAGAGTTAAACTAACTTATATCTCTTTTAACTCATACAGCGCCACATCAACACATCTGACAATTTACAACTGAAAATAAGACCAAATAATTGCGGTTTCAAGGTTGCTTTTGTCTAGAGTGTTTTAGCAAAGCGGACAGTGTAGATCAAAGATCAGACTACACGTTCTCTGCAGTCTGATCTTTATCTACACTTGCCGCAAAGACAACTATAGTTGTGAAAGGCATGTTAAGGGTTAATCTGTGTCTTTTGTCTTTCTGATGTGCTGCAGCATTTAGTTCTTCATTCTGTTTTACTGGCTGAAATAACTAGCTGCATTTCAAGCTCACCTGAGCACAAGGTGAACTATTGTGATACCTCTATGTCTGTTGCTGATGTTTGGTATCAAAATTTATCTTGTTAGCAATGTAGAGCATACATTTTTGCCCCAATCTTTACAACAGAATATTTAAACAATAATGTCTTGGACACGGTTGTATACATGTTGCCCTTTGTGAAAAGCCAGGTTAATTGTTATTTTTAGATTGTAACTATCATTCATAGTACTGGATCTAGAGGCCACATAATTGTCTAAATGGTACTGAAACTTGGTCAAATTGTTTTTTCTCATGATAATGTTTGCAACAAAATCAATTTTTGGTCAACACAAAACTGCATAGGTGACATTGGGCGAGATTTAAAGTCTATGTTATTTCAATTTCAATGAAACTTTATCAGAATGTTTGACATGGTATTATCTCAGATTGAATTAGATGTTGGTTACGTTTTCATGACAAATTGTGGTTACAAAATCAGGCTAAATGTTAGAAAAGCCTTGTTACCACTTTGGAGAATACACTTTTATCCCACTGAAATACTGTCAGAATTTTTGCTGCAGATACATTAAAAAAAATAATGTCTCAGATTCCTGAATAATCTGCAGCTTTGTTGGCTACTCAGGGTAGGAGAAATTGGTCACTTGATCAAATTTTAGATAAGCATTGTTATTGGTAGTGAATTTGGTAAAAGTGGTTGGCAAAGTGATCTCAGACAACTTCGGATGTTCAGTATGGTTCTTCAAAAACTAGGTTACAAAGCTGTTAAAAGTTCTTAATGATCTCAGGTGAGCGATTCAGGGCCTTCATTGTCCTCTTCTTATTCCAATGACAGCTCAGCATAGATGAGTTTGTTGTGAGATCACTAAAACGATGCCAGCAAATAAGGAATCTACAAATGCAGGGCCTTCTTGGTTCTTATGGTAATTATACCTTTACTGCCACTTTGGTGGAGGCCAAAAAGGGCACTCCCATAATATTATGAGCAACTGAAGCAAGGATTGAACCTGGGTTTTCTTGTAACAAGTGCAGTGCCTTAACCCCTTTAACCCTTTACAAAAAAAAATCTCGAGTTTTAATGGCCCCAAGAGAGAAACCTTTGTGGGAAATTTAATTTGTTTTCTGTAAAATTATAGCTTCCAATTTGGGTAAGTCCAAAAGGTTATCATTTTGGTAAAGAGCTAGGAAAAAGTCCTCTTGTGTGTATGACACTGAACAACAAGGCTTTTGGAAATATGGGAATCATTTGCTGATAACTAGCATTTTCTCATTTACCCACAATGTTTTTTACCTATTCAAAGACAAATACTATCAATTTGTCAGAGAGTGCAAATGCATTCAATATGGATGGATTTTAAATATTTTTGTCAGGAAAAGGGTTAACGACTGGGCCATTTTGAACCCTTTCTATATAGCATACCGGTATTTGTGCATGATTGTGATTTTGCCAAATTGCTTGCTAAGGTAATCGCAGATCTCACTTTTACTGGTTGCTGTTTTCTAGTTGCAGAATATTCTTTTAGGGTTACATGTGTATACAGAGAGTGCCTTTTAACTAGAGTATTTAGCTTTCATTTTAATTTTTGACAATGCAAATCAGATCACTTAGTCATAGAAATAACTCTGTATGGAATACCACATATAAATGGTTATTCATATCCATGCAGTAGTAAGCTCCAAAAAATAATGTAGAGAAAGGAGCTTTGACTTGTTCTTATGCTATATTTACTCCTTGTATAATGTACTTGTATTATGACAAATCATTCAAAGAAGATATGAACTGCACTCTTGCAAAAAGGGGGGCTTAATGCATCTCTGTTATGCATGATACAAAGCAAGTCATCACAGTATCATAAGTCCATAAAACTCATTTTGTATAACAATCTACTAATTCTTGAGGTAGACTGGTCTTATAAAATGCAGAAAATTGACAAATAGCAAACTTTTCGACCCATGTCAGCCTGTGCAGAGAGCGCAGGCTGACATGGGTTGATACTTTTTGCAGATGCATTTAGCCCCCTTTTCACAGAGCATGGCTAATATATTAATTCCCATCAAATGTTACTTGAACTTGTGTTTCATAATCATGTCCACAAAATTATCTACTGGTCCCTCAGGTCAACAAAGAATAGTTTGACTTTGCAAGACTAGTCAGTTTTACCTCATCATTGCATTGCCTCCCTTTGGCACAATCTCTTTGTAAAGTACAAATTAAACATGATTGAAAATATCATTTAATAATTAGAATAATATAAAACAAACTAATAAAATCGTATGTGTTCTTAGATCTTTATTCCCCCATTTATAGGTAAAGAAGGACAGATTGTTACAATAAAAGGTAACAAATAGAAACTGCTAGTTATTCTTTCAACTCATTAATTACCATAATCTTCTGAGGAAAAGCAACAACCATGTTGAAAACATTGTTGCAGAGGTAGCCAGCAGTTCTGTTTTTCTCATTATGTAATAAGTACTTTTATTTTGCAAACTCCATTCTCTGAGCTATTATTGTATTGCCCCCTATAGACGCTCCCCTACTAATTAACAATCACCAAGCTTTTTTCTAACTGAAAATGGGCTTACCAGCCAATCCACTGATAAAGTTGAAATAAATCAGGTGGAAACAATTACAGCATCGAAATAACCCCAATTCACTTCACAAATCAGTGTCACTAATACCTGCCAATCTGAATTTATATACACATCCAATAACATTTTAAACTTCCGAGAACACAAAATTTGTCAACTTCCTTGGAAAAACCTTAAGAAAGTGAAAGTATTGAAGACCAGTGTCACATATTAATTGTGAATGCAATTTAATTTCCAATTGAATCATGATAAGCAGTAAAATCAATTTTCTGCATTAAGTACAGCAGGTTTCTCAAATGGCAATCACTTTTAAGTCAGCACTGACTAAAACGCAGACAGTAATGTTATTGTCATCCTTGGAAAATTGTCATCCTTGGAACATTCTAGGATGTTTTACATCGATTATTCCCCCCACCCCCCAAGGCGTTAAAAAGAGATAATACAGTATTGTATTTGTAGCTTGCAAATGCTTTCAATTTGGAAAAGTCAAAATTTTGTTATCTATTAAGCCTTTTCCACACAATCCCAAGTTTTTACAACTCTGAAGAAAAAGGCTTTTGAAATCATTTTGGGAAAAGGAGAAAATATTGGTAACCAGCATTTTCTCCCTTTCCCAAAATGTTAAGTTCTCTGTCAAATGCAAATTCAAGTACATAAACTACATCTAATTTGTCACCTACAAAAATTAATGATTTAAATTTTGACATGTCTTTAATTATGTTATGTGGAAAAGGGTTAAAGAAATAATGTCTACAGATTATAGCTTCCATTAGGCCTAAAAAAAAAAAAGTTTGTTTAGGGTAACATCTCCAAAAATGTTAGGTAGGGTAGGGACGATTTTTTTTTTTAACTCCCCCCCCCCCCAAAAAAAAAAACATTTTGAAATGGTGGTATTTGCTTTCGAAAATGGAAAAAAAAGAGAAAATGGTGGCTACCAGCTCTGAGTCTCTTTTTCTCATTATGTGTTCAAAAGACCTCTAGTCTGTCACTAACTTTCTGACTGTGTGGTAAATGGTCAAATTCTATCTAAACTATACTTCTATATTTGCATCTTTTTTCCCCACTGAATGCTGTCCACTTTTGTTTAACTCTTTTCTGAATTGAAATTTTTTAGACTTGTCCAAATTAAAAGTATTTGCTGACAACAAAACATGTAACTCACAAATTGAAATTTGTTTTGGGAAGGGTAGAAAACATGGGAAACAAAGAAAATATGGGTTTATAGCATTTTCTCCTTTTCCCTCAATTTTCCCACAATGTTTTCAAAAGTTTTTTTTAAGGATTGTTAAAACTGTGGATTGTGTGGTAAAGAGCTAAAACAGCTGAAAAAGTGAAAAACATTTATTTGCAAGTTTCTAAATAAACTGAATAAATACTAGAATGTTTCGTTTGTTTTTATGTTTAATACCCTCCCCCTCCAGAACACTTTAGAGGACTATATATATTATACTGATTTAAAGTAAACATTTTATCTGTAGAAAAGTTGGGTTTACAAAGGTTATGCATATTGTTTTTTATCTAGAACACACATTCTTGACACAACTTTGAAATTACAAGTATCCACTTTTGTTGTCCTTCAGAGTTATAATGTGAAACAAGAGTGTCGTCATCACAATGTACGCTGCCACATGGCTGCTATTTCAAGCAGCTAGCTTTAGAGACTAAAGTGTTGGAATTTCTAGCACCTACCTGGGTAGCTCAATAGATATATTGTGTTACTTGTGATCTAAAAGTTTTACGCATGAACTGATGGATGGACAGACGGACGCACAACAGACTCATTGGTCATTGGCTTTGATTAAGCAATAAAAATATGAAGTTTCTTGAAATTATGTCCATTAGTTGGAGATACATTGATGAAAAACATTTTTTCCCCATGACACAGCAATAAATTCCAAAACCCTGACAATATGCGCTAGGTCACATGATCTGTGAAAATTTCATCCAAATCCGTTGAGATATGTCAAGTAATTAAAGAGATATTGGTGAAAAATGAAATATAACATGAAGCCCCCTTTTTCCATGATGCAACTATAAATCGCAAAACCTTGACAATCTGCACTAGGTCACATGATGAGAAACATTCTATGAACATTTTATCCAAATCCGTCAAGAAATGTGGGAGGAGTTGCGTTCACAAGAAACAGACTTTTGTAAGGATGGACGCAGTTTAAATTTGACACGAAGCCCCCTTTTTCCATGACACAGTAATAAATTCCAAAACCCTGACAATATGCGCTAGGTCACATGATCTGTGAAAATTTCATCCAAATCCGTTGAGATATGTCCAGTATTAATTAAAGAGATATTGGTGAAAAATGAAATATAACATGAAGCCCCCTTTTTCCATGATGCAGCTATGAATTGCAAAACCTTGACAATATGCGCTAGGTCACATGATGAGAAACATCCTGTGAAAATTTTACCCAAATCCGTCAAGAAATGTGGGAGAAGTGCTGCTGCTCCTCAATTTTATATAGATTAGACACATTTTACCTGGAAACTAAAGTGACATCACTTGCCGGAAGTGTAGGAGAGATGAGAAAGCCTTGGAATTTTTTTATAGCGGCTCCTAGCCTAGGCAGTTTCAGGTTTTTCTCTAAGACCAGGTAGGGTAAATCAAGCTGAGTGAAAGGGGGGGGGGGGGGGCAGAGCGAGAACAAGGCAAGTTTGGGTAGATTTATATTTTCCGAAAGAAATTATTGTTGCCTCATTGTAACAAAGATAGAAAAAAAATATGAAAATACCTGTCTAATATGAAGACCTATCGACGCTTGATACAAATCTAAACTTCTATCGTTGCCGTCGTCTAGTTTAGTCCACAGTCCGTCCTGTCAGATAAGTCGCAAGAGAAACGTCCATTAAAATTTTTCGAATGTTATATCTGCATTGAACACCTTAATTGTTCGTAGTTCTGGAGCATGCTAGCACTTTTGCCGAATGATGTTTAACAGAACTTGTTCAATCTGAAATCTAGCAAACCGAAAGTAGCGACAATGCACTACAGAACCGGAAATGCGGTGATGACAACAGAGATGACGGGATCCTGTCTATATTTTACGCGAAGAAAAGCGAAAATCACAAGTAAAAGTTCTTTACACAGTCTGTATAGTACCGCAGTATTTCGGGCGTGATTTGTTGTAGAAGATAAAACTGGTACCCGTTTGTCTTTTGTAACCGTGCGATAGGATACGAATGTTCGATAAACAGAAGTTCCTGTGTGGAGTTAGCGAAAAAGCCCGATCTCTCCGCCTGCTTGTATGTATTTTTAGAAATGGAAAACCCACGTTATTGCGTTTGACAATTTGTGTTTAAGGTCGGTTAAATATACTCCGATACACGGTAGCTTTTGTACAGGCGTAGGAGTTTTCATGCATAATTATGTATGTAGTAGTACATGATTGTACACCTATAATATAATGCGCAATATTTGCCGAAACAGGCGTCCTGTGATACAGTATGATAAAAGGCTGATTTTTTTTTTTTTTTTTATCGGAAGACAAAAAAAATTAGGGTCGGGGCAAAATCTCCAGGTAGGGTCGGGTTACCCGAAACAAACTATTTTTTTTTTTACGCCTTATCTAAATCTCTTTAACACTTTAACATATTAGCTCCTGCAGCAAGACTTGCTTTGTCTGGACTCAGACCACCTTTGAAATCATTGTGACAAAAGAAAAAAAATGTACATGGTGAGCATTTTCTCCATATACCACAATGTTTTCACTTGTATTCATATACAAAACCTTAATTCATGTTGAAATTTCATGGTTTACTTGAATGTGCCAGATTTGTGCCAGGAGTCAACATTCATGAATATTCATTAATCCTTTACCAAGTAGTCTGGTATTTTAGTGACCCTGAAGAAGCAAGCTTTCAAAACAGTTGTGGGAAAAGAGGTAACCAGCATTTTCTCCTTTCACCACAATTTTTTCTATTATTTTAAGACAAATCCCATCATTTGAGCAACATTAATACCTGCAGTCTGCAAAATTTCAATATGGATGAGTCTAGCATTCTGCCATCTGGTAAATGTAAAAGAGTTATTCTGCTACTTTACAGAACTAGTACACTTCTAGATTCTTAAACTGTTTCAAGTCACACAAAGGGCAAACATTTAAATGCAAAGAATAACCTTTCTCAACAGTTTGGAAAAGATTGCAAGATAAGGAGAAATTTCCTGATAAAGGCATTAATCCTTTCCTCACCATGTTTTCCAAAGCTGTTCAATACAAGTGCATGAAAAAGCTGTATTTATACAGTAACTCTTTCCTTACTGTTGATGACATAAGAAGCCTTTGTGGACAGTGTAGATCAGGATCAGACTGCACAGAATATGCAGTCTGATCTCTGATCTACACTGTCCACTACTTTATTTTGGATTTTAACTGAACTACCTTATTTTGGATTTTAACTGAACTGTCTCTTCATCTTGCAGCAGCACTTTATTTGTAGCGATTAAAAAGGTGTTCTCATATGTTGGCTCTATACTGCTTGTATTGCTTGATCAGTTGTCTAGTTCTACTGCTTGATTTTCTAGACAAGTTGTCTGGTTGTTGAATAGACAAGATGTCTGGTTGTATTATACTGCTTGATTTGCTAGAGAAGATGTCTGGTTGTAATATACTGCTTGATTTGCTAGACAAGATGTCTGGTTGTATTATACTACTTGATTTGCAGGAGAAGATGTCTGGACATATACTGCTTGATGTGCTAGACAATGTGTCTAGTTGTATACTGCTTGATTTGCTGGAGAAGTTGTCTGGACATATACTGCTTGATTTGCTGGACAAATTGTCTGGCTGTATACTGCTTGATTTGCTGGACAAATTGTCTGGCTGTATACTGCTTGATCTGCTAGACAAGTTGTCTGGCTGTATACTGCTTGATTTGCTGGACAAGTTGTCTGGCTGTATACTGCTTGATCTGCTAGACAAGTTGTCTGGCTGTATACTGCTTGATTTGCTGGACAAGTTGTCTGGCTGTATACTGCTTGATCTGCTAGACAAGTTGTCTTGTTCTGTAGTGCTTGATTTGCTGGACAAGTTGTCTGGCCGGCCTGGGTGGCTCAGTGGTGAGCGTGTCGGACTCATGACCTGGTGGTTGTGAGTTCGATACCCAGTTGAGGCGAACTTTCTTTCCGGTGTATCGTCGCCTCTCACCTCTGCTGAAGCATGTGAGAAAAGTAGTCGGTGGCTTTGGAAAGAAAGTTGTGTTAGTACTGGTGTGAGAAAGCCAGGAAACACATGTGCGTCACCGACCGCCATGATATGACCTTGGCTGTTAAAGTGGCGTTAAACCCCAATACAACCAACCAACCAACAAGTTGTCTGGTTGTTCTATACTGCTTGATTTGCTAGACAAGTTGTCTGGTTGTTGACTGTTTGGTTTGCTGGACAAGGTGTCTGGTTGTAAACTGCTTGATTTGCTAGACAAGTTGTCTTGTTCTATAGTGCTTGATTTGCTGGACAGGTTGTCTGGTTGTATACTTCTTGATTTGCTAGACAACTTGTCTGGTTGTAAGCTGCTTGATTTGCTGGACAAGTTGTTCAGTTGTCAACTGCTTGATTTGCTAGACAAGTTGTTTCGTTATATACTGCTTGATTTGCTAGACAAGTTGTTTGGTTGTATACTGCTTGATTTGCTAGACAAGTTCTCTGGTTTTATACTGCTTGATTTTCGAGACAAATTGTCCGGTTGTATACTGCTTGATTTTCTAGACAAGTTGTCTGGTTGTATACTGCTTGATTTGCTAGACAAGTTGTTTCGTTATATACTGCTTGATTTGCTAGACAAGTTGTTTGGTTGTATACTGCTTGATTTGCTAGACAAGGTGGCTGGTTCTCTACTGCTTGGTTTTCTAGACAAGTTGTTTGGTTGTATACTGCTTGATTTGCTAGACAACTTGTCTGGTTATAAACTGCTTGATTTTCTAGACAAGTTGTCTGGTTGTATACTGCTTGATTTGCTAGACAAGTTGTCTGGTTGTATACTGCTTGATTTTCTAGACAAGTCTGGTTGTATACTGCTTGATTTGCTAGATAAGCTGGCTGGTTCTATACTGCTTTATTTGTTGAAAAAGTTGTCTTGTTGTACTATGCCACTTTTGAAGGTATGGAAAATGTCATTTTTCAGTGATTAGGGAAATGTTGAGGGAAGATGAGCTATTGCAAATTTGAAGTAATTGCCCCTTTTCCCACAATGAATTCTAACACAAGCAACTGTTGAGATTTAAAATGTGGTCTTTGTACAGTAATTTTTTAAACAGTAATGATTTTTCTAGAGGTGTTTTCTATGGAATGATCCTTTCAAGATGAAAGTTTCAGCACTCATTTGCAACAGATGATTATATTAAAATGTCCTTGTAGAATAGAGATAATAAAAATGAGTTACATTTAATACACAAGTACATGTAAAAATATTGTGACAAAAGGAGAAATTGGACATTTTGAGCAATTTCTCCTTTTGTCACAATATTTTTTAAAGTTGTCTGCTGGAAAACAGAAAAAAGTCCCCCACAGAAGGTAACAATTTGAGATAAAAAATGTATATGATCATTATGTTCTTTTTATTTTTCAGCGGCGCCGGTAAATCTGGAGCGGTATAACAGACCTAGTGAACCCATGGAAATGAGTTCCTTTGGGTTCAAAGGTTATCCAGACATGAATATGTTTGGACCCAAACAGCCCCTGAGACAACAGCCCTCAGCTGACGTCACAAGGGATGTAAATAAATACTTCAGAAAAGGTATGCATGCTCTTCCATTGATTATGGAAAAATATTAACTAGACTCTTCAACCTGATAATTTCAGTTTTTACTGTGGTAACTTCTCTGCACGTGCAGCTTTGTATCCCTGTACAGCACAATATTAGTTTATTTTAGCTGAATACATGCTCGGTGAAAAGAAATACAGATTATGTCACACAAATTTTGTCATAAACATACCTGCTTCCAGAAAAAAATGACATCAAGTGGAAGGTTAACTGTCTTTTTTTGTTTAGTTTTCTTAGCATGTATAAAAATGGAAACTTGTCAGCTTGGTGGTTTTCAAAGGAAACATTGCGATACTGTTATAGCCATGTCATCATCTGCGTCGTAGTTGTGAAAAAACCTTAACATTTTATAATATCCTTGTCATTACTAAAGATATTTGCTTCAAACTTGGACAAGTTGTTAACTATCAAACCAAGAACCCATACAACAGGGGCAGGTAACCATCAAATTAATTTTTGACACAGTTATGCCCCTTTTTGGACTTAGTATTTTCGCCATCTCTAAAAGTAACTGCATCCAAACATTGGCACCCACATGCGATGTTTTTTTTTTTCTTAGAATGTAAGAATATAGAAACTTGTATGTTTTGATGTAGAATTAAATATACTTTTATTCGACAACATCAACACGGATATTTCCACTCAAGGCTTCACAATTTGTGAAAATATTAACTGTGTCATTTACCTGGTAAAATTACATCTCATATGGAAACAAGCAATTATACCATATATTCTTTTAACTGACCCAAACAGAGTCTTTCCAGTCAATTTTTATCATCTTCCCATAGGAAATTTGAACCAGTATTTTCTCCTTTCCCCCCGCAATGTTTTCAAAAGCTATTTTGTCTATTTATGTGACACTCATTGTGTTAACTCTTAAGCAGATGACAAAATTTTTAGACTTGCTCACTTCAAAAAGATTTCTAGACTTTCAGGTATGACGAAGTGGAAAACATTTTCAGGAAAGGAGAAAATGCTTGCTAGTTGAAGTTTCTCATTTTCCAGCAAGGATTTTTGAAAGTCCTCTTCCTCAGGGGATAATTCTGTAATGAGTAAGTTCTTATTTAACTCTTTACCAATGATAAAGTATTAGCCTTGTCCAAATTGAAAGCATTTGCAGACGACAATTTCAGTGTGGCTCAAATGGTGCAGTTTTTCTTTGATAGAATAGAAAACATTGTGGGAAAAGGAGAAAATGCTGGTTACCAGCATTTTCTCCTTTTCCCACAATGTTTTCAAAAGGCTTCTTTCCCAGGGTCGTTAAAAGTCGGCATTGTGCGGTAAAGGGTTAAAAGACAGAATCAAAGACTTGTCTGGACTGAGAACTTTTGCACAGGACAAATTAACTGTTTCTCAAATGATGGACTTTGTCTTTGAAAGAGTAGAAAACATTGTGGGAAAAAGAAGAAAATGCTGTTTGCCAGCATTTTCTTCTTTTCCCCACAATGTTTTCAATGGCCTCCTTCCACAGGGTCATTAAAACATGTAATCATTAGGGTAAAGGTTAAGAAGGATAGTCACATAGTACATATAAAACATACCCCCTTATCTTCAGATTCTCCAAAAGAAAATCAACAGTTTCGTCGAAATATGTCTCCGCCACCACCACCGCCGCCCCAACAGCCACCTCAACTACCACAAGAGGAACCACCAGCTCAATATCGGGAGAGTCCAATGCCACAACAACGCCAACCATCACCTATGAAAGAGATGAACAGAGAGGCTCCTCGATGTAAGTATCTATGTGTTTGCTGCTGTTTTCAAAGAAAATGACAAGGTTTGGTCGAATTTCTTTCGTTTCATCTTGCGAAAAATTTGACAATTTCTGGTATCACTGTCATTACTGAAGATATCTACTTTAACCCTTAGGCTGCTAAGCGTGACTCACTGACCTTTTGCGTACAGTGTAGGCCAAGATCAGACTGCACAGAACGTGCAGTCTGATCTTTGATCTACACTGTCGGATAAGGACATCTTTTCCACCAAAAAGTACCTTTGAAAAAGCAAAATTTTGTTTTTTACAATCGGTTAAAAAATTTCATTCCACTTATTCAGCAGGGTAAGGGGTTAAGGTCTTGCCAATTAACATGTTGCATTTTTTACTAATTGCATATTACTATATTCATTGGAGACTAATATCAAGACCTTTGTCAAAGACCAGCTTATACTGCTAAGAGCGATACAAGTTGAACTAACTTAAGATGTTTTTGATGATTTTTCAGATTCTCCACCCCCACCACCCCAGCCCGTGGAATCTAACCTGTCTCCAAGATACATTGATCATCCACCCATTAGTGAGAGGAGAAGACCCGTTATACCTGAGCTACAGCGTAGAAATATGACGTAAGTTCATATGGCTCATTTTAATGTGTTCTGTAGTGGACCTTACATCCCTAGAGTAAATAGCATTTCAGAGCATTGTGGGAAAAAAAAATTGCTTCTAATAAGCAGTTGCTCTTTTTTCAACAATGCGTTCCATTTCATCTTACAGAGATATTTTCCTTTCCTTCCAGTGTTTATCCCTTTTGTCATTTTTATATGCCTGAATGGACATATTTCATACTCCTGGTTGTAGACTGTCCGACTGTTAGAAATTTAGAATTTTTGTGTCCCAATATATCTCTTGAACACCTTGTCAGATTTTGAAAAGATTTCACACATGTGTGCACCTTGAGGAGATGATATGCAAGAATGGAATTCTCCAAGGTGACAGCAGGGTGTCAAAGGTCACATGCTCATAAATTGTGTGCAGTCCATGTTTATTGAATGCTTGGTCTGATTTTGAAAATATTTCACACAAGTCGTCTCTCTAGTTGCTTTAGGTATATATTGTCTTGCTTTGTATAGCTCTTATGTAAAACCCAATCAGCCTCCCTCAGAGATGTGAGACAGGTAGAGCATAGGACTTGTAAAGATCGAGTCTCGAGCAACTTGAAGGTGTGGGTTCGAGCAACATGGCTGGCCATCTAAAATTACTACTAGTCTTTGGGATGAGACATTAAACCTAGGTCCTGTGTGATGATGCTTTACACAGAGCATGTTAAAGAACCAGACGTAACTTAGAATGGATTTCCTCCTGTTTCCTCCACTGTCCCCCATAACAAAAGTTACAGTCTTCTGGGGATGTTGCCCAAAGCACTGTAGCCTTGGTAGAGTGCATTAAAGTCCCAATAGCAGCCAAAAAACAATGAAGGTGTTCAAATGCATTTAAATTTAAATCATACAATTTAACAGTATAGAAAGTATTGTGAAGATGATAGTCCGTTATAGTTTGGTTGGTCCACGTGTTAGTTGCTGGCAGAAAAATGAGTTTTAGAATCTGGCAAAAAGTAAACAAAAGATAGAGTGACCCTGCAACTTATAACCTAGTTTTGAAATTAATTTCTCTGCCAGTGACTAACATTTTGACCAACAGTACATTAACAGATTGTCATCTTCACAATAATTTCCATATTCTTAAAGGTATGATTAAAATTTATTTGCATTTTAACACCCACTTTGTTTACTATTAGCAGCCATTACTACTTTGAAATCTGTATTTTGATGTTTGTTATAGGTCAGCTGAAATTAGGAAATATGAACAAGCTTTCATGGATTCAGAATCAGACAGACTGTTAAGCCAACGAAAGAAAGAAGAAGCTCTTATGCAGAAACGACTCGACCAAGCAAAAGTAAGTTTTTCGAAACAGTTTTGTAATTAGGTTATCTGAAATAACAGCAAATGATACTCCAATGAGTAAAAAAATGAGTATAAAAAGTGTAACAGCTACAATTATTTTCTCATTTAAAGACCAGTCTTAATTCTTAACTCTTTACCAAATGACAAAAATGTAGACTAGTCCAAATTGAAAGCATTTGCATACCACAAATTAACTCTTTACCAAACGACAAAATTTTACACTGGTCCAAATTGAAAGCATTTGCAGATGACAAAATAAAAGTGAATGAAAATTTGAAATATGTTTTGGGAAGGGAGAGAAAACATTGTGGGAAAAGGAGAAAATGCTGGTTTCCAGCATTTTCTCCTTTTCCCACAATGTTTTCAGAAGGCTTTTTTCTCAGGGTCGTTAAAAGTCGGGATTGTGTGGTAAAGGGTTAACTGTGACTCAAATGATGGATTGCCCTGAGGAAGAAGCCTTTTTGGAAAACATTGTGGGAAAACAGAAAACATTGGTAACCAATGTTCTCTACCGTATCAACGACAATTTCCATCATTTGAGCCACATTTAAATTGTCATCTGCAAATGCTTTCAATTTAGACAAATTCAAGATTTTGTCGTCTGATAAAACTGTCTTGAACAGAAAATCTATCTAGAAATTCGAAAAGTTAGATCAAGGATCAAATTTTATATTTTATTGGGCAGTCTGATCCTGTCTACAAAAGTTCTGTGTTGATAGTATCAAATCTAATACTTCATGTGAATAAATTCAAGGAAAGAAACCATCTAACTTTCTTTGATTTAAATTGTTTCAAAATATAACACTCTGCTTGATCTTAACGCTTAAACTATAGTTATCTTTGCAGCCAGTGTAGATCAAGATCGGACTGCACAAAATGTGCAGTCTGATCTTTGATCTACATTGTCTGCATTGCAGAAACACTACAGACAAAACCAATAATGAAGATGCAATTATCTTGCTATTATTTGTAGACCGAATATGTCTGTTTGATTTATTCAGCATTCTAAGCATTAAACTGATTTTTTTTTTGTTATGTCTCCTGTCCTAAATTAGTGCACAGAAATTTTAATCAAAATTCAATGGCATTTTTGTCAGCTTTCTTAGATGCTAGTCAAAATGTTTGCTTGATAGGCTAATTAGTCCTTGAGAGTCTCTTATTATATCTTGATTTATTTTAATCCTTGCACGCAATCTTAGTTATTTATCATAACACATGCTGACATTATTTCACCTTCTGTAACAAAATTGTCATAGAAGAATTCAAAAAAGTTTCTTGTTGATATATGTGAGCCATGCTCAGGCAAAGAGAGTCAATCCATCTTCATGATGCTTTATACCAAGGAAATTGTCTCATAATTATGGATCCATAAAATCCCTTTTGTCACACAACAGACTGAATCAAAGGGTAGACCTGTCCTTTAGCAAAACATTTTCAGAACAGATGGTTACCAGCATTTTCTCCTTTTCTGAAAATGTTTACGAAAGCCTTCTTTTTCAGGGTTGTTTAAACTGATGGTTGTTTCATAAAGTGTTAAAGCTACTTTTGATTGGTCATCGGCAAATAATTTCTAATACTTTGGACAAGACTAAAATTTCGTTGTTTGGGAAAGAGATGATTGCCTTGACACTCTCATTTTACAATAAAGTAAACAAAAGCTGATCCCTAGTAATTAATGCATGTCATGTATGTTGTTTGTCTTATGAGATATGATTTTTCTCAGACGAAAGAAAAAAGAATTATTCCATGCTTTTCGGCAGTTTATCAAGAAATAATAGTGGATTATAGTTTGATATTTCATGGTTACAACCAGTGAAAAATACCGATTTCATATTTTCTAACTCTTAAATTGAAGTCGGAAACAGTAGTTCCTGCATACTAGTTACCTAGGTAAACAGCACGTGTCATTCAATGGGAGGAGAATATGACATAATTTACAAGCATTTACCCTACACTTCCCAGGCTTTAGTAATATTGTAATGCGTTGTTCTGTGGGGGGAGGTATGCAACAGGGAATTACCGAAAACAACTGTACTAGATTTTGATGAAAGTCCCAACAAAAAGGGGTTGAAAGCATGAAATAAATAGTATATTAGTTTTTTTTTTTCGGTGAAAGATCAAAATTTATTTCTTCAAGTGATCATCATTGGTAATATTTACACTCATGGCTGTGCCACTCATGAAAATATTACCCTTAATGTTTACTTGATGAAATACATTTCAATCTTTCACCGAAATAAACAAATATCCTCTATATATTTATTGTTGTCAGTGTCAATATCTTAACTCCCAACCAAACAACAAAATATTAGACGTGTCAAAATTGAAAGCATTTGCAGACGACAAATTCATTGTGACTCAAAAAATGAATTTTTTTTTGGAACTGTTGGAAACATTGTGGAAAAAGGACAAAATGCTAGTTACTGGCATTTTTTCCTTTTCCCACAATGTTTTTAAAAGCATTCTTCTGCAGGGTCATTAAAAATCGGGATGGTATGGTAAAGAGTTGAGGTAAAAATCATGAAGACTTCATCTTTGTTACAGATAAGACTTAACCAAAGCATGTACAACCCCTGGGGTAAACCTGGGGGTGGGGCTCCAAATGGAGTAAGTCCTTGAGAGCATGTTCTTGGCACACACAGAATATTATATTTATTTATTTTTATTGTCAGTTGTGCAAAGAGCATTTTTGCTTAAAGTCCCAGTAGTGGCTAAAAGTAAACAATGGGAGTAAAATAGCACAATTTACATTTAAATCATACCATTTAAGGTGTAGAAATTATTGAAGATGACAATTTGTTATTGTAGTGTCAGTTCAAATGTTAGTCTCTGGTAGAAAAAAAGAATTTTTAAATCTAAAAGTGTAGAAATTATTGTACAGATGATAATTTCTTATTTTAAGGTCCGTCCAAATGTTAGTCTCTGATAGAAAAAGAATTTTAAAACTAGGTCAAAAGTACACCATATATGACAGATTGTCATCTTCACAAGTTTCCATACTTTTGAATGGTTGGATTTAAATTTAAATGCATTTTAACATTCCTGTAGTTTACCTGTGGTCACTATTGGGCCTTTAAATAAGGTCTACATTTGTTCACAATTATGCATGTTTTTAGGAGCAAGAACTATAATCTATTTACTGCATGACTGGTAACATTTTGGTAGATTATTTTGTTGCTGCTTTTTCTCTATATTTAGGTTTCCTGTATCAGCATTTTCTCCATTTCCAATAATGACCTACTTTGTGGTACTGATAAAAAATTAATAAAAAGATATTTCTGACTGGTCAGAAATGTATACATTTTTATTCTAAGGGCCCCTGCTTATTTGCATGCAAATTTATGCCGTCTATCTTTTTTAAAGATATTTCTTGTTTAACCTTTCCATTTATAAATCCTATCATTCAAACCACTTTAATTTGTAATATGGACAGGTCTGGTATGTTTTTTTGGTAATAAAGAAATAAACCATAAATCTGAGACCTCGCCAAGTAATATTATAGGTTATTGCACTTGTATGGGAATATATTGTGTTGAACGAGTTCTTTTTGTAGAGTTGCCCGAGTTTGAGAGGGCAACTACGCCAAAAGAACAAGTTCAACACAATATATCCCCATACAAGTGCAATAACCTTTTTATTATATACTTTGATATTGTTTACATAATTTCCCGTGATTTAACAGTATTTTCATCGGATTCGTTGATTCATCTTTTTAAAAACAGTCTTATTTATTCAGAAAGCGACGACAACTCTGTTAAGTCGCCATACCGCGCTTTTGCGGAATTTTCAGTTTTGGCTTTTGATGACGTCACCGTTGCTAGAGGTATGTAAACAAACAAGATGGCGACCGAGGATCCTTTTTCATCGCTTAATAATTTCATGGTCGATAGACAAATTTTTCATAACATTGTAGTGACTGTTATTCTGGAAGCAAACATTCTACTTATTTTTCATGTTTTTATTAAGTACCATGCATTGAAAAGTTCGTAAAATGTGATGTCTAACGATGAAATTCATGATAATGGCGGCCGTTCATATTTTGGTTTTTGGAGAAATAGCGGGTTTTAAAATAGTTCCGTACTTAGCAACACACGTGAAAAAAGCTCTAATGTATGTAATATCAAAGTATGGAAATACGGAGAAATATTGCATACTTTTATCCAGTGCAAATACATGGGGACAATATCAAAGTATATAATATTGTAATGCCCTGCATTCCTTTGCTTTTTCTATTAACTCTTAACCACACAATCACAAAATTTAAAGACCTTGAGGAAGGAGCCTTTTGAAAACGATGCGGGAAAAGGAGAAAATGCTGGTAACCAGCATTTTCTCCTTTTCTGACATCGTTTTCTACCTTTTCAAAAACAAATTACATCATTTAAGTCACATTTGATTTGATGTCTGCAACTGGTTTAAATTTGGACAAGTCTAAAGTTTGGCTGTGTGGTAATCTGTATCCTGCTATTTTGATTTTCTAAACTTGCATCCTTTTAGAGAAATAACTTTTAAAGCTTTGCATTTTGTGATATTTTACTTGTTAACAGGTTCGCGAAATGCAAGAAAGTTATCATCCATTTGGCCTCCCAGGAGGAGGTGCACCTTTAGTAAGTTGCCTAGCAACTGGTGACCTTGACATTGCCTTTCTAACATGGTTTTGTTTCTGTTTGTGTCTCTCTTTTTTCTTAGCATGACACTAGAACTAACAAGCACTTAAACCCTTTACCACATGACAAAATTTTAGAATCTTACATAATGAAGGAATTTACAGACAACTATTCAAATGTTTTTTGTTTTTTTTCAAATATTAGCATTTGTCCTTGAATAGATAGAAAAAACTGTGGAAAAAGGAGAAAATGCTGGTTACAGTGTTTTCAAAAGCTCTCTTTCTTAGGGTTGTTAGAACTGGGGATTGTGTGGTAAAGGGTAACAACTGTAGATATGTAACTTTAAAAGGAGTGCTTTTACCCGTAAGATTATTTTTTGGAGAATTAAGTAACTATTGTGTTTTGGTGATAAAAGAATCAGCAATTTCTCTCCTAGTGGAGAGGTAACAAAACACATGTTGCAGATGAAATTTCACCTTCTGCCTAAATGTTTTCATTTTATGTATTTATGTATCCAACCATAGTTCATGTTGATTATTTTGTATTTTATTGTGAATGATGTTTTCAAAATTGTCAGAGTCAATTCTGTTTTTAGGAGGTGTTGAGCTATGGTATAGTATTAAGGATAGGGCATCCTAATGCGGATACCTGTAACATCACCTTTCATCATCGGCAAAAAATGGACGGATTAGGCTAAGACTTTGGTAATCCGTAATCGATAGATGCCGGTTCCCCGCATCTGGTGGTAACCCGAGTCTTAGCCGAATCTGTACGATGAAAGGCGATGTTACACGAATCCCATTAGAGTGCCCTATCTTTGAGTGCAGGACAGATCATGTTCAGAGTGCAGTATTTTCATCGACTCCTTTAAAGGGGCATTAAACCAAATTTCATTTAACTCTTTACAACACAATCCCGAGTTTTAACAATCCTGCAAGAGATGGCTTTTGAAAACATTGTGAGCATAGCAGCAAAGGCTGGCTACCAGCCCTTTCTCTTATTCCCACATTGTTTTCTACCCTATCAAGGACAGAAATCATCATTTGAGCTGCATTCAATTTGTAGTCTGCAAATGCTTTCAATTTGATCCGGTCCAAAATTTTGATGTTTGATAAGGAGTGAACAAATTATCTAGAAAATCTTAACAAAGACAGGTAATTTTCATTTCCATGCAAAAATGGCTTTACAATTTAAACATGAAATACTTGTAGAAAACAAATAGGATTTGAAGAGTTTTTTTGTGTTTTTACTGTTAAATTCCCTGTATCATTTGTAACAGTTTAGCCATTATTGCTTTTCAAGGAATAGATATTTTTTTAACATAGATAAATTCAAGTTTGCACCAAAGCTCAGTCACTGATTCTGGGTTCGAAGGTCATGAGTTCGAGTCCCACCAAAGGAACTTTTTTCCCTGCATTTTTTTTTTTGCCATCTTAGGGAAAAAAGTTAGGTCCTTACAACTTTTTACTTTGAAATATCTACTCTCTACCACAATAAAACACTGGTTCAAAACCTGGTTCAAGGCCCCTTTAACCTTTGTAGTGCTAAATGAATGAGATGAAAATTCTCATTCATAAACTCTTTGCTACACAATCCCAACTTTTATTATCCCCCGCCGAAGGCGGAGGGATATAGTTTTAGCGTTGTCTGTCCTTCCGTCCGTCCGTCCATCCGTCTGTGTGTCCGTCCGGGTGAATATCTCCAATACCATTGGACGGAATTTCGTGAAACTTTATATGTGTGTATAATAACCCATTCGGCCGAGACGCTCTTTTTGTTTTTTGATTCGATGCAAAATGGCCGACTGGGAGCGATTTTAAGTTACGCGGTTGAGTGAATTTTTGGTCTTCATTTTTACAGCATTTTCTGCTTGTCCAGAGCATAACTTTGTCATCTCCAGTCCGATTGACTTGAAACTTGGCATTTGTGTTTGTTGCAATAATACGGAGTGCATTGCAAAAGAAACATAACTCTACCTGGTGCTGTCTTTGAATTATTTCCCTTTGATCTTCATTTTTACAGTATTGTCTGCTTGTCCGGAGCATAACTTTGTCATATCCAGTCCGATTGACTTGAAACTTGGCATTTGTGTTTGTTGCAATGATATGGATTGCAGTGCGAAAGAACCATAACTGTACCTCATGCTGTCTTTGAGTTATTTCCCTTTGATCATTTTTACAGCATTTTTTGCTTGTCCGGAATACATCTTTGTCATTTTTAGTCTGAACATCTTCAAATTTGGTATGCATGATTGTTGAAAAATTACAGAGTGCCGTGCACAAGGACCATAACTCTTCCTAGCACAAATTTTGAGTTATTCCCCCTTAGATCTTCATTTTTATAGCATTTCTTGCTTGTCCGGAGCATAACTTTGTCATCTTAAGTAGGAATGATTTGAAATATGGTATGCTTATTTGTTTGCAATATTTGGAAGTGCAGTGTGCAAGAATTGTAACTCTACCTTGTGCTGTCTTTGTGTTACTTCCCTCTGATCATCATTTGTACAGCATTTAGTGCTTGTCCGGAATATAACTTTGTCATATCAAGTCAGAAGGACTTCAAGCTTGGTATGCATGTTTGTTGCAATATTACGGAGTACAGTGCACAAGAACAATAACTCTACCTAGTGCGGATTTTGAGTAATCCCACTTTTATCTTCATTTTTACAGTATTTCTTGCTTGTCTGGAACGGAACTTTGTCACCTCAAGTCAAATTGACTTGAGAGTTGGTAAACATGTTTGTTGCAGTTACGAAAAGTGCAATGCACTGGAGCCGAAACCTTACCTAATGCCCTTTTTGAATTATTCCCTATTCATTATTTTTTTTTTTACAGCTTTTCATGCTTCTGTACAATATAACTTTCTCTTTTCATGTTGGAATGACCTGAAACATATGCATGTTTCCTTAACATTAGAGGAGACATTCATGCCTATTTCAATCACTTACACAATTTCTGCTGCACTACTATTATCCTGTACCTGCCCTTTACGATTATTATCCCCCCTTGACAACTGGCGGTGGGACGGGCGTATCTTGCGACAATTTGCCGCTCTTGTTCATTAAATGTCATGTCATGGAAAAAAGGGGCTTGACAAATATTTTCATTATGGACCAATATCTCTTTCACTACAGGACAAAATGCAATTAAACTTCATCTTTATTAAGCCACAGACAATAGTTATTTGATTTTATTTCATGAAATGCCATGTCGTGAAGAAAGGGGGCTAAATGTATAATTTCATTATGGACCAATAACAGTTAGTTCGCCCATTCGTCCACCTGGACAGATATCTTCTAAAGTCCTTGACGAACATTTATGAAACTTCATGCATGTCTTTCTTAGGATAGTCCGTTGATACAATTTTCTTTTATATAAAATGACTTGTCATGAAAAAAGGGGGCTTGATGTATATTTTCTTCATTTGTTTTCATTTAATGAAATGCCATGTTATGGTAAAAGGGGACTTAATGTATTATCTCATTATGGACCGCTTATATATTTTTCATTTAATGAAATGCTGTGCCATGGAAAAATGGGACTTAATGTGTAATTTATCATGGACCATTAACAAAAAGGCCACATGTTCATGCAACACACAATACCTCAAATATGTTTGTATCAAAAAAGGTCTTTTTCGGCAGGGGATATCATTTCAACGAAATTGCTTGTTGAACCTGAAAGAAAGGGCTTTTGAAAACATTTTGGGAAAAGGAGAAAATGCTGGTAACCAGCATTTTGTCCTGTTCCCAAAATGTTTTCTACCTCATAAATCAGAGAAATTACCAATTATGCTGCAATTAATTTGTCGCCTACAAAATTAATGTTTTCAATTTGGCCCAGTCTGAAATTTTTTTGTTTGGTAAAGAGTTGATACTAACATTGCAGATATTGCAATTACAATGCTGTTTCTGTTAGAATATCAGGCAAAGAAGTAAATAGTGTAGATTAAAGATCAGACTGCACTGTCTGTGCAGTCTAATCTTGATTTTCACGGACTGCATGAGCAATAAAATCAGGGTTCTGTGCTACAAGGTTTAGTTTAAAGTTAAATTGATGTTAAATTACTAACAAACGTGAAAAGCTTTCCTGGCTTTGCTGTTTTGAAATGATATTTGCATGATGCCCAATTTCCATGATCATATACTCATGGTCACCTTTCCTGAATCTTTAACCCCCCCCCATACCTTTGTAGGTCAACAACAAATTGTAAACATCTTAAATCTAGAACATAGAATGAGCGGCCCCCTGGCAATAAAAGGGGTTTAGTGCATCTCTGTGATATACTGTAAACCAGGAAAAGTTTATGTCAAAAAATGTTCGTGTTTTCATACACCCGGGCATTTACACAGCGTTTTACTTTCATGGACTTGAGGAAGCCGCGAATCCGGCGAAACAAAACATGCCTTGAAGGAAATGCATACTTGCTCAGTATGTTGAACATTTTTAATCTCACATAATTATACAATACCTGACCATTGGTCATTAGTCAAGTGTGTGAGTGAACAGTTTTGGGTAAATATTTTGAGAGTTGTGTTAAGGTCGGCTATTGTTGACGTGGACATTTTGCATGGAAATGCAAGTGCGGCAAGACACTTTACGAAAAAACTGAAATTGGAAAAGCCCATGAATGAAAGTACCATTTGTTCCATCAAAGCAGCGTACAAAGGTCAGTTAGACAAAACTCCCGTTAAGTCCATTGACGCACTGAGCCGTGGAAGACCAAAATTACTGGGAAAATATGATGACGATGTCATAGACTATGTCTAAAGACAAACTTCTCCTAGCGGCTAAAGTTCGCGTTTTCATGACAAGTGAGTGATTTGCGGCATATTGCTTTCGCGGATCAAAGCCTGCCGTGAAAGACGCTAACGTAAAATGCGCGAAACCATTTCTTGGTTTACAGTATTATACCAAGCAAGTCTTCACATAATTACTGATCCATAAAAAGCATTTTGTTTAACAACCCACTGGGTCATGAGGTAGTATGGACATGCAGAAAATTTACAAATAACAAACTTTTAGACCCATATCAGCCTGCCCAAACTGCGTAGGCTGACATTTGCAGACAGTGTAGATCAAGATCAGACTGCACAGAACGTGCAGTCTGATCTTGGATCTATGCTGTCCTGGTCAATCCTTTTGAAAATACAATAAACCACCTTTTCACAGAGCTTGGCTCAATTATTCTTACAGGGTTATAAAAGTAAAACTGCATAGAAAATTGATTGTGAAAGTCTGAAAATTATCAGTACATGACTGTATTTTCTCTTGTTTGTTTTTTTTTAAAGAAGAATCTCTGGAATTGTCTAAATTTGAATGTAACATAACTTCTGATTGTTGTGTTCTGTTCAAATTTAAAAATCTTGGAGAACAAAAACTACAAACGTTCTTAAGAATGGTTGGTGAATGTGGACCCTGGTTACTAAGTGCAGTTGGTAGTGTGCAGAACGTGAGAACAGGAGACTGCTGCTTTGAATCTCCAACTCGATCAATTTCTTTGCTAGGATTGATGACAGTCATTGCGACAGGCTTCTCTCACCGCTGATCATTGTCCACAATAGTAATGTGGGAAAGCCGCTAGTGCTTGGGAAGAATATTGTACAAAGTACTGGTAACAGAAACTCCAGGAAAGCATAGATACTTGCACTGGCAGCAGAAATATAACTGAAATAATGTTGAAAACCGCATTAAACATCATACAATCAATCAGTCAATCAACCAATCAAGAATTAAGAATGGTTTGTGAATATGGACCCAGGATTCTCTCCTTTTCTCTCAATGTTTTTCAAAGCTTTATTTCTCAGAGTTTTTAAAACACAGGGTTGTTTGGTAAAGAGTTACAGACCCTGAGAAAAAAATTGATTGATTTATCCATCCATCTATCAATCAATTAATCAATCAGTTACAAACTTATTACTTTCTGCAGAGAACTTCTTGTATCTTGCTGCAGATTACATGATCTTTAAAAACATTGTTAGACAAAGAGAAATTGCTCATGTACAGCAAATTCTCCTTTTGGGACATTTTCCAATGTAATAATATTATCAAACCTGGGTGCATATTCACCAACCATTCTTAAGAAAATTCTTCGTCTCTATGCTGAAGAATTTTCTGTATTTGAAAGTAACACAATATATGATTAGCTCAACCAAAATGGTCAAGCCAATCAGAAGTTGTGTTACTTTCACATCTAGAAAATTCTCCAGCATAAGACTTAGAATATTCCTAAGAATGGTTGGTGAATATGCACCCCGAACTCTGAACTAGGCGACAAAATTTTAGATTTTCCAAATCGAAAGCATTTGCAGACAACAAATCAAAGGTGTCGCAGATAATTAGATTTGTCTTTGGAAGGGTAGAAAACATTGTTGGAAAAAAAAGAATATGTGGATACTAGCATTTTATCCTTTTCTCACACAGTTTTCAAAAGCTTACTTCCTCAGGGTCATTAATATTTAGGATTTTGTGGTTAACTCATTACCAAACGACAATATTTTAGGCTTGTCCAAATCGAAAGCATTTGCAGACGACAAAATAAAACTGACTGAAAATTTGAAATTTGTTTTGTAAAGGGTAGAAAACATTGTGGGAAAAGGAGAAAATGCTGGTTACCAGCATTTTCTCCTTTTCCCACAATGTTTTCTAAAGGCTTCTTTCTCAGGGTCGTCAAAAGTAGGGATTGTGTGGTAATGGGTTAACAGTTAATTCATGTTGATTACCCCTAATTTTTACTGACATTTTGCAAATTTTTGTCTGGAGGTAATGGGTTCAGACAAGAAACATGCGTTTATATTTCCTCTCAATGTGTTTTTTTTTTCCTTTAAAATAGGGACATAATCAGAAAATGCTATTCACCGAGCATCAGTTGGATCAGCCGCCACGAGCCTCGTATCAAGAACCGCCTCTGGTCAGTATGACGCATTTGTTTTTATCAAAATAAAAGCAATAAGTCATAAACTGTTTAACAAATAATCTTGTGTTTTAATTCTTTACAAGACAATATTAATAAAGCTTTAGACTTGTCCATACTGAAAGCATTTGCAGACGACAAATTTGGCTCATAAGATTGAGCTTGTTTTTGAAATGGTAGGAAGCATTGTGGGAGGAGAAAATGCTGGTATTCAATGCCCGTATTCACCAAACATTCTTAAGAACGTTCTCAGTCTAATTCTCTAGGATTTTCAAAATTTGAAAGTGACACAACCTCTGATTGGCTAAACCAAATTGTTTAGCCAAATCAGAGGTTGTGTTACTTTCAAATTTAGCTCTTAAGAATGGTTTGTGAATATGGACCCAGGATTCTCTCCTTTTCTGTCAATGTTTTTCAAAGCTTTATTTCTCAGAGTTTTTAAAACACAGGGTTGTTTGGTAAAGAGTTACAGACCCTGAGAAAAAAATGTTTTCACATCATTGTTGGAAAAGGAGAAAATGCTGATAACCAGCGTTTAATTTCTCCTTCACTCACAATACTATTCTATACTTTGAAGTTGGCAACCAGCATTTTCTCCTTTTCCAACAATGTTTTCAACATTTTCTAAGACTGTTTCCACTATTTGAGCCACAATCTAATTTGTTATCTGCAAATGCTTTGGAAATGGACAAGTCTCAAATTTTGTCATGTGATAAAGAAGTAACCTAGATTACTAAGTTTCGACTTTTATGAGACATTTGGCCAAATGGCCTCTTACCTCTTTACCAAACGACAAAATTTTGGACTAGGCCAAACTGAAAGCATTTGCAGACGACAAAATAAATGTAGCTTAAATGATGATTTCTTCCTTAAATGTGGTAGAAAACATTGTGGGAAAAGGAGAAAATGCTGGTTACCAGCATTTTCTCCTTTTCCCACAATGTTTTCAAAAGACTTCTTGCACTGGGTCGTTAAAACTCGGGATTGTATGGTAAAGAGTTAACTACAATGTTTGTCAGAGAGACTCTAGGTGTCCAAGCTGGTGTTTTCTTTTCATTCATACATGTGGGGTCCTGCATGAATCAGTGGTAAAGTGTGGGACTCGTAACATTGAGGCCCCAGGTTCTAGCCTGACTGGAAGCACTGGGTTTTTTATTGGAATGTCCTTGGGCAAGACACTTCAGATCCCTAGCCTAGTACTGGTGAAACCCAGGACATACGTGAATAAGTGAGCTGTCGCCGTGATATCACTGAAATAATGTTGAAAGCGGTGTAAAACACAGTAAATCAATTCATTCTGACGCATTTAAATCGGTTATTCTTATATTTTAGTATGATGATCAAGTGAGTAGAACCAGCAGATGTTAGAATTAGTTAGAATTTTCTCAGGTTTGGAAATCACATTATTTTTATTTTGATACGCTGTATGGAAAAATGTTGAATTTTGATTAAACACTACGATATTTTTGGGGGCCTGGGGGCTGTGCCACTGGTGAAAATATTACCAATGATGTTCACTCGATGAAATAAATTTCAATCTTTCACTGAATAAAACAAATATCCTCTATGTCATTTACCCTGGCAGCTATAAAAAAAATTCAACAATTTTACTGTGCAGTGTATCATAACAAAAAGTCATGTGATTCCGCAGCCTGTTTGTTGTGCTGTGTAATAAACTAGAGTTATGTGCACTAATTTGGCGGTCTGAGACCTATTTGCAGGAATTAGGTCAGTGTTTTTGTGGGTAGAGAATAACTGTACATTCACCAGGTAAGAAGACTGAGAAAAGTCAATTCAATTATAAGGTGCAGACAACTTTTCTTGTCTTACACCAACAACTTATGAAAACATTCTTGCAAAAGCATTTGAGTAATGCTCAGGGCAAATCCTTTTGGTCAATCATGAGATAGAATCATCCTTGGACATGCAGAAAATTGACCAATAGCAAAAACTTTTGACTCATGTCAGCCTGTACCGACTGTGCAGGCTAAAATGGGCCAATACTCTTTTTTCTTTCAGATGGATTAAGCCCCCTTTTCAAAGAGCATGATCCAAATACAATTGTTCAAGCCCTATTTTGTTGTCTTTAAATGTTGGACATGTTTTAAAATATTCTTCTTGGACTTTGTAGACTTTAATATTGTACATTAGCATATTGATAAACTATATGTGACATTAGTGTATTGACAAACCATATGTGGTGTCCGTGGTTGTGAGATAGAGCGTCAGCCTCGCAACCAAAAGGTCCCAAAGTTCGAGACCCAGGAGCGGGTGTCAACTTTGGGGATTTGTTCATTGGCCCACACATTCAGCACAAGTACTGGTGTAGTTCCCAGGAAGCAGAATCGAGAGAGAGATTAGTATAAGTTGTGAGAACTTGTTTCTCAATTGATGTAAAATAAATACGTTTAAACTAAAGTATAAAACTTTCGAAAACATTGTAGGAAAAGGAGAAAATGCTGCTAACCAGCATTTTCTCCTTTTCCCACAATGTTTTCTACTCTTTCAGATACAAATTACATCATTTGGGCAACATCAACTTTGTCATCTGCAAGTGCTTACCGTTTTGACTAGTCTAAAATTTTGTCATTTGATAAACGGTTAAAATATTGTTCTAAGACTTTGAAGACTTCAAAATTGTACACACAATTCCGAGTCTTAACGACCCTGATGAAAACAACTTCTGAAAACATTGTGGGAAAAGGAGAAAATGCTGGTTACCAGCATTTTCTCCTTTTCCCACAATGTTTTCTAGCCTTGTAAAAAAAAAAACACACACACACACATTTGTCGTCTGCAAATGCCTTCAATTTGAAAAAGTATTTTCTCCTTTTCCCACAATGTTTTCTAGCCTTCCATAAACAAATCACACTGTTTGGGACACTTTCAATTTGTCGTCTGCAAATGCCTTCAATTTGAAACAGTCTAAAATTTTATCGTTTGGTAAAGAGTTAAATCTGTGGCAGACAGCATTATTTAAACCTTGTCCAAATTCAAAGCATTTGCAGATAACAAATTAAATGAAACTTAAAACATAAAATTAGTCTGTCATAGGGTGGAAAACATTGAGGGAAAAGGAGAAAATGCGGGTTACCAGCATTTTCTCCTTTTTCCACAATGATTTCAAAAGCCTCCGTCTTCAGGATCGTTTATGAAGTGCAGTAATGTTGTAATGTTGGTACATGTAAATTTATTCATTGTCCAGCCTGACCAATTTCAAGATGACAAAGGTGTAAATACTGAGGATGATCAGGTATCAAGTATAGGCTGTAACTTTTGATCTCGCAGGGTGTAACCTTTGACATAAGGCGTCTAGTTTTTTTTCATTTTAATGGTCTTGAGCCAGTTCGCAATTTTTCATTGTAAATCGATGTAAACACAAGCATCGTAACAGTGCTTTATCAACTGCTTTATGGACACATGAAGAGCCGAATATGACTACTCACAATGATTTCTAAATTACCTATTTTACCTTAATCTATATATACGTAGAATCAGACATAAGGGAACCCTTGTTTTTCATCTTTAAGTAAGTCTTCATTGTAACTTAACCATATTACAGAATGTGGAATCCAAGTCAATTTCGGGTGTGACCTCCCTGTGCAAGAACACCTGGAGGTCGTACTGGAGATGATGCTTCTTATCGTTGCTCTTCGAATATCTGCTGAAATATTGAGAGGTAAAGTTACTTGTCAAATCATGTCAGAAGAAACAGCTAGGGTTCTCCTATTTTTGAGCCTACCTATATAAAATGCCATGAACTGTAATATAGCTTCACCCTACCAGGTCAATTCTTACAGCCTATACTTAGAATTCATATCGATCAACCGTTTACCAGATGACAAAATTTTTTACTCCTCTAAATGAAGAACATTTGCAGACAACAAATTATGTGTGACTCAAATGGTGGGATTTTTTTCCAAGATAACACCAAAAAACATTGTGGAAAAAGGAGAAAATGCTGGTTACCAGCATTTTCTCTGTTTTCCTACAATGCTTTTAAAAGCCTTCTTTGCAAAAACTTGGCTCGTTTGATAAAGGGTTTACTCTTAGATGGCCAGTTATATTTACTGTAGTTGCTTTTGCAGCCAGTGTAGGTCAAGATCATAATTCACAGAACATGCAATCTGATCGACCGGAAAATCAAATAGATCATCATATATTCATATTTGCTATTGCATTAAATGTTTATATTTCCTGTCAGTGTGTAAACTGTTATGTATACGGTAATACTATACCTGCAAACAATATTACTAGAAAACCTATGCAAAAAAATAATCTAGAATCTACTGCTACATTCACACCTAGTCAAAATTTCAGGCAGACAGCCGTTACTTTGAGAATTCTAGTGGAGGTCCGGACACACACCCCCACCCAGCTGGATCAACCCATGATATGCACATTTTTTTTGACAGAAAATATATTGCATTCCAAGGATCAACTAGACCATTCCCTCATAAACATGAAAGAAACAGTATTTTAATCTATGCTCAAGCCAATTTTGTAGCTACTGAAAAACTATTCAAATCTTACAAAGGAAAAGATTTCGAAGGAAATAAAGATTATTTTCTTTGATTGTGTGAAAAACATTGTAGTAAAAAGAAGCAGTTGCTTGTAAAATTAGCCCTTTGGCACAAAATAATAGAATAAACCTTTACAAAACAGTTTAGAGTTTTGATGAAATCAGCCTGTGAAAACATTGAGGGAAAAGAAAATAGCAGTTATCAGCATTTTCTCCCTTTTCCACAATGTTTCCTAAGATTTCATAGAAAAATTCTATCATTTTAGCCATATATAATTTGTCATCTGCAAATGCTTTGAATTTTGACAAGTCTAAAATTTTGTTGTGTGGTAAATCATTTTACCCTATTTACACGGCCCTAATGAAAAGGCCTTTTGAAAACATTGTGGGAATAGGAGAAAATGCTGGTTACCAGTATTTTCTCCCTTTCTCACAATGTTTTCTGACCTTCCAAAAAGTGAATTTCTATTTTTGAGTTATTATCAGTTTGTCGTCTACAAAAGCTTTAAATTTAGACAGGTCTAAAATTTTACTTTTTTTGGTAAAGAATTAACCAAAAAAAAGTTACCAACCTTTTGTAACCTGCTTGTCATTAGATATCTACTATAGAATGCAGTGCTGTCAATATGAACTGTTTAACTCTTTACCAAATGATAAATTTTTGATACATACCTAAATTAAAAACATATGCAGACGACAAATGTGTCTTAAGATTTGAATTTCATTTGGGAAGGGAAGAAAACATTGTAGGAAAAGGAGAAAATGCTGATTACCAGCATTTTCTCCTGTTCCTACAATGTTTTCAAAAAGCTTTTTCTTTTGGGTCATGAAAGCTAGGAATTGTGTGGTAAAGGATTAAGTATAGAATAGAGTGCATGCTTATCTGTGCTTTTCTTCACTTTTTTACCTTTTGCTTAGGCAATCAAGTTTAATTTTCTATCAATATTCGATTGCATTGGGTACATCGAGATCCAACTGCAACATTAAAAAATTGCTATAATAGCACATAAATATGTTCAATACTAAGTGAACATGGGACATCTAGTAAGATTACAATGTTACCCACAAAATCATTGAAGAATATACATAGTCATTTAGTCACTCTTCACCAGACAACAAAATTTTAGACATATCCAAATTGAAAGCGTTTACAGACAACAAATTCAATTTGGCCTAAATGATGGGATTTATCTTGGACATGCTAGAAAACATTTAGGGAAAGGAGAAACTGCTGCTTACTGGCCTTTTCTTCTTTCTTCAGAATATTTTGAAAAGGCTTACTTAGAACTTGGGATTATGTAGTAAATAGTTAACCTTAAGGCTTTGAAAACCTTCCTTATGGTTATTAAAATTTGGGATTTTTTGCTCGGCTGTTTTCGAACAAAATATTGAGGTATTGTCATAGCCCTGTTGTCGTCTATGTCATCTGAATTGTTGTGCAAAAAATTTGACATTTTATAGTATCTCTATCATTATTGAAGATATTTCCTTCGAACTCAGACTAGTTGTTAACTATCAAAAGGGGAAGCCGTACAACAAGGACAGGTAACCATCAATTTTTTGTTTATATACAGTTATGTCCCTTTTTCAACTTAGGATTTCACTGAAATTCAATGTACATGTATCTCTAAAAGCAACTGCAGCCGTGTGTTGGCACTCGCATGCGGTGCTCTTTTTTACCGAGCAACCAAATTTTGGAATTGTCCAAATCCGAAGCAATTCCAGTGTTACTCTAATGGTGGGATTTGTCTCTAAAAATGTAGAAAACACTTCCGGAAAAGCAGAAAATGCTTGTCTCCAGAATACTTTTCCTTTTCCCACAATGATTTCAGAAGCTTTCATCCTGAGGATTATTTTAATTTGGAATTGCTTTGTTGTTAATGAGATAACATTGTTGCTTACACTGAAATTTGTCAAAACTGTTTATGTCTCAATGCTGCTTTTCAGCAAAAAAAAAAAACATGGATGATTTCACTGCTGCAAAAATGTTGATTTTATTGCTTAACCCTTTACCACACAATCCAGACTTTTAACTACCCTGAGAAAGAAGACTTTTGAAAACATTGTGGGAAAAGGAGAAAATGCTAGTAACCAGCATTTTCTCCTTTTTCCACAATGTTTTCTACCAATTCAAGGAGGAATACTATCATTTGAAAAACACAAGTTGCTGTCTGTAAATTCCTTATACATGAACGAGTCTAAAATTTTGTCATGTGGTGAAGGGTTAACCCTTTACCACACAATCCCGACTTTTAACGACCCTGAAAAAGAAGCCTTTTGAAAACATTGTAGGAAAAGGAGAAAATGCTGGTAACCAGCATTTTCTCCTTTTCCCACAATGTTTTCTACACTTCCAAATAGAAATTTTAGTTTTTGAGTCACATTTATTTTGTCGTCTGTAAATGCTTTCAATTTGGACAAGTCTAAAATTTTGTCATGTGGTGAAGAGTGAAGAAGGCCTAGGGCTGTATTGTTTAGTTTAAGCAACAGATGCACAATTTGTATTCCAAAGGCAACTACTGTGGACCTGGATCAGACATTGTGTCTTGCAGTGTCTGATCTGAGACAACACTATTTTCCATTATTTACAGTCTTAGGGACAACAAGCATTTATGGTTTAATGACAGATTTATGTAACAAGTTTCACTTCAACTAACTTTTCTTTCATTTTCCATTTGCAGCCAAAGTATCCAAGTGACTACAGACGTGAGTATTCTAATATCCTAAAACTTTATTTCTGTGAAAAAGTTAAATATATCTCCCTTTTTTCATTATACAGTCTAAGCTAAAGTAGCTCTGTACCAAATAATCTTGTGTTTTATGACCCAAAGGAAGATGGCTTTTAAAAACATAACAGGAAAAGCAGAAAATGCTGGTAATAGCATTTTTTTGGCGTAGCTGAATGCGCTGGCTTTTGACCTACTTCTTGGTACAGATAAAGAATGAATAGATGGTAATATGCCATTGGTAAAAAATGTATACATGTTTATTTGGCTGGCTCCTGCTGCCATATTTGCTCGAACATTTATGAAACCACTGTTTACAAGCGTTGCTACTGCTTATCAGTACCCCAGGGCCTTGATACCATAGCAAACTAATGTAGTAGAGAATGATTCTTTTCTTGTGCTTTTTGGAAATTTAATGTTTCCATAACCCAGTAATACCACCGTCACACCAAACACATTCTCACTCTGTTCCGAAAATTTTTGTCAAACGGACTTACACTGTGAAGTGGACGTATTAGCAACCTTTTATGATCTGTTTACGAACTTAATAGACAGGTTAGGACGGGAAGGGTGCTCCAGAACTTTGAGCATGCTCAAAATTTTTTGCTGTCCATCCGGTCCTGTATTAGACGGAGTGACAGTGTACTTAAAACAAGATGGACATACTACAAACGGAACTGCCGTACTTCGATCCTATTGAAGAGGTGGTGCAGTCGGGCATCAATTGGCAGTGCGTTTGCATTTTACCGACCGAAATTACACATCCTATCACAACTGCAGCCTGTTTTTCGATTTTGTTGACCGGGGTAAGACTTTCTAGGTACAGGTTTGGTGAAACAGGGGCTTCGGGCATTATTAGGCCAAAATTACACGTTCTACCCCATCCGCAACCCGTTTTCCGATTATGTCAGGACGGGATAAGAAGCTCTAAGAACTAGTTTGGTGTGACGGGGCTTAACATACCCAGTAACCTAACACTTCTTTTCAACAAAATGAAAAACAGTAAGGAAAAAAGGGCAATTGCTCGCTAGGTTACTTTTCATTATTTTAGATCTACTTCATATTGAGCCGAAAAAGAGTTTCAATATTCATATTCCAGTATCTCTTACGCCGTCTATCTTTTTTAAAGATATTTCTAGTTTCTTTTCCCATGATGTTTTTTACCCTTTCATAGGTAAAATGATTTGAGCCATATTTAACTTATCCTCTGCAAATGCTTTCAATGAGGACAAGTCTAAAATTTTATTTGTTGTCCGATAATGAATCAAACCTTCTACTTGCTTGCTAAAGGCAACTTTGGAAGCTTTCATACTCTGTGCAGATCAAGATTAGACTGCATGAAATGAAGTCTTGTAAAATAGTCGCTGCTTGAACAAATTTGGGACCAGAGCAAAATATAGAAGTTCTATCTATAAAATTTAGAACTACTGATGTGGTAAATTTTTCGGAGTTTCTTATGTACTTAGAACACTTCATCAGAAGGGGAAAGTTTTAGGCCATCCCAAATAAAAAGCGATTGCATGTCGCCAATTGTTTTAAGATCTGTTTAAAATCATGGTACATATATTTATTTTTGAAAAGACTGACAACATTATGGGTAAAGGAGAAAATGCTGGTTACCGGCATTTCCTCCTTTTCTCAAGACTTTTCAATAAATTTTTTTAAAAAGTTGATGTTCCAATTATCCCTGTACCACACAACAAAATTTTAGACCCCTCCACAATGGAAACATTTGCAGAGGAGAAACCAAGCATGGCTCAAATGCTAACATATGTTTTGAAAAACTAAAAAAACATTGTGGGGAAAGGAGAAAAAGCTGGTTACCAGCATTTTCTCATTTTCCCACTATGTTTTCAACTTGGGATTGTATGGTAAAGGGTTAAATATACAGGCAATCATGTTTCAATAACTAAACAAAAAAATTGAAACCAGACATAAGTTTTTCATCACTGTTCTATAATTAGCCTTTTTGAACATGGGTATTTTATTTCTTTTGATTTTTAGAAATAGTTAAGATTTTTTTTCTATAATCCTTTTCTTTTACAGGAATGGGGAGAGGAAGAACAGACTTTGATCAGGTAAATATGATTTCAAAACTAAAATAAATGGCAAGCACCCAAGGCTTATAAGTAATAGTAGAATTTTGTGCAATATAATGAGAGATATTAAAATTAACGAAGAACTTTTTTGTTGTGAGCATTTTCTGTTTTTTTAGCTTGGCTCTTTAAGAAGAAAACATTAAGGTATTGCCAAGGCTCTGTTGTTGTCGTGGTCATTGTGCTAAAACTTTAATATTTTATAAAATCTGTTATCACTGAAGATATTTACTTCAAACTTGCGCAAGTTGTTAACTATCAAAAGGGAAGCTCATACAACAAGGGCAGGTAACTATCAAAGTATTTTTGACACAGTTATGCCCCTTTTCAACCTAGAACTTTCACCCTAGATCAAGCAATTGCAGTCAAATATTGGCACCTGCATGCTGTGCTCTTGTTCAAAATTGTCTTGGAAAGATTTGAACTGAATAAATTTTAGGAGACACTATTCACGAGTACTGGTGTAGTTTCCAGGAAGCAGAATCAAGCGAGATTAGTATAAGCTGTAAGAACTTGTTTCTCAATCAATGTAAAATAAATATGTTTAAACTACTGATAGCATGTATGGAGCAACTAACATGCACCATGGGGTTATATTAACCAACAACTGTAAAAACAGTCTAGCCTGTATTCAGATATCATACAGCAACAGTAAGGAGAGTGGTCTCTTTCAGAAGGTGGTCTTTTTTAGCAAGTATAATCTTTCTGAAAACAGATGTTACATTACACAAGTGGTCTCTAAGGAGTATATTGCTTAATACAGGTGTTCTCTTAGGCAGTTCAACTGTATTGATCTTACTCTAGATTTAAAAGCTAACAATCTTACTGCAAGAGACAAGAAAACCAGTTAATCAGGGGCTTGTCTTTTAGTTTAGAGTTGGAATCTAATTAAGAGTGGTTTGTTTATACAGGGAGCCTTCAAATTAGGATCTTTAATGTTTTGTAAAACTTTCTGGCATATTAATAGCTAGAACAGTACAATATTTGTGTCTTCCTGCTCACTGAGAACCCTAGTTTAATCTTGTGTTAGGTAGGTACTTTAACTCTTTACCACACAATCCCGACTTTTAACGACCCTGAGAAAGAAGCCTTTTGAAAACATTGTGGGAAAAGGAGAAAATGCTGGTTACCAGCATTTTCTCCTTTTCCCACAATGTTTTCTACCCTTCCCAAACAAAATTTCAATTTTTCAGTCACATTTATTTTGTTGTCTGCAAATGCTTTCAATATGGACCGGTCTAAAATTTTCTCATGTGGTAAAGAGTTAAAGTCTCTACCAGAACATAACATTATTAGTTGTATGGTCAGGTGGCAGGGGACTTGGAAACTTGTTCACGGCTGTGGTGAATCATGTCACCCTGAGCTGAAGGCGAGGTGGCGACATGATTCACCACAGCCGTAAACAAGTTTCCAGGTCCCCTGCCACCTGACTGTACAACGATTTTATTATACTGCAAAGTTTTACCATTCCAACATTTGTTATGCGAATTTTACCTGTTTTTTGGTTTAAAAAATTGAGTACGCTGACGAAGTAGAATTTCCCTTCTGAGTGCCCCAATTCGATGAAAACTGACGTGACTGGGAACTGACGTCACTGAAACCTTGGTAATACGTGCTAAAACGTGCAGCTTGGTGCATAATCTTGATGTTAATCTTGATCGACGCCGCCATTTTGGATGTTGTGTTGATAGTGTAGTCATGTCTATGGGGCTTCTGAAAGAGAAACTGCTTTTACGTTGCTTTTGCAAGTGTACATGATATATATGTTCGGGGCAGATTATCCAATCAGATCACGAGAAATTTCTTTGCATTATAATAATTTAGTTTGGTTGACTTTGAGAACATTTGCCAAATATGTAAAATTTGTTATGTTATGCCTTTAAAATTATAGAAAATATTGTTTGAAAAGGAAAACCCTTTACCACACGACAAAATTTTATATCCAAATTGACACCATTTGCAGACGACAAATTAGACATGGCTCATATGGTGAGATTTGTCTGTAAAAGGACAGAAAACATTGCGGGAAAAGGAGAAAATGCTGGTTACCAGCATTTTCTCCTTTTCCCACAATGTTTTCAAAAGGCCTCTTTCTCAGGGTCGTTAAAAGTCGGGATTGTGTGGTAAAGGGATAAAATACTGGTTACAAGCATTTCCCCTTATAATAAAATATTTTCAAAAGGATTCATCCTCAAGGTAAAAAATATTTGTGCCATGTTCTATGAAAAGGGAGCTTAATGTATCTACAAAAAGCATCAACCCATGTCAGCCTGCACAGTCGGAACGGGCTATCATGGGTCGAAACTATTGCCTTTGATGAATTTTTGGCATGTCAAAGGACCGATCTACCTCATGATTCAATCAGTTGTTAGACAAAATAGATTTTATGGATCAATAGTAATTATGTGACAATGTGTTTAATATTATGCATCACAGAGATGCATTAAGCCCTCATTTGCCAGAGACTAGCTCAATAGGTATTGAATTTTGCTAAATTATCATTGATCATTGTGACATGTTTTTTTTTTTGTCTTTATATTTTAGGACTTTAGAAGCCATAGACCTGAAGGTAATTTTTTTTTTCACTATGAATAATATGTGGTTTTTTGTTTTTTTGTTTTACCCATTAACCAATCACATCACAAATCTTAATTAAAAAAGATAAGAAAATTTAGATACTTGTTCAGCTCTTTTCCAAACCAACAAAATTTAGGCTTGCCCAATTCAAAAGTATTTTCAGATGAGAGATTAGACATGGCTGAAATATTGGAATTCGTTTTTGAAAGGATTGAAAACATTGTGGGAAAAGGAGAAAATGCTGGTTACCAGCATTTTCTCCTTTTCCAGCAATGTTTTCAAGAATCGCCCTCTTCACTGTAGTTTGATAAAGGTTACAAAGAATTGATGCCACTGAATGTTTTGATTTTTGGTGTTTCATGTTAGTTTCTCTGGGTAAGACATTTTGGTAAAAAAGAATTACATGGGTGAAAGTTTTTAGGTATTATTCCTGATTTCAGGACCTAGAGACTGCCAAAAAGCCTTCTTTGTTTTCATTTTTAGTATTAGAATGGGTAAATTTGTGGGATATTCAGTTTTTTTTTTTTTAATCTAGCTTTCGGCCTTATAAATACAGTCATGTAGTACATGCATGTAAAATGTAAAAATGAAATTGACACTTCTGGAAACATCACTTGGATTGAAAATTCTAACTTTCACCCACACAATGAAAATGTGTAAAAGAAATTATTGAGTATAACATATGAAAAAGAAATTGACGTTTTTTTGTATAAATTGCATAGATCAACTTTCCAGCACCAAAATGTCCTTGCCGTAAATGTCCAAGCCGGAGAATTGTTGACTGGTTATAATGGGATTTATTGTACCTGGGCTGTATCCACCAAACCATTCTAAATTCAGTTCTAATTCCAAATTCAACACCTAGCCCTCTGATTGGCTGAGACATCAGGCTAGCATTTAAATTTAGATTTTAGAACCCCAGATAAACTTAGCAGACATTATTCAGTCTAGAAATATGAACCTAAAAACTGCAATTTCATGGCTGCTTTTGTCTTCTGTGTTTCAGATAAGTGGACAGTGTAGATCAAAGATTAGACTGCATGTTTTGCGCAGTCTAATCTTGATCTACACTGGGTGCAAAGGTGACTTTAGTTATGAAAGGCACTTTAGAGGTTGTATTAAGATTAAATCCATAGTGCACCAAAATTTAACACACATATTCAGTCTTAAATTAAGACCCTAATCAATTCAACTTCAAGACTTATTTCTATCTAGAATGCCTCAGCAAAGCAGACAGCGTAGGTCAAAAGTCTGATCTTGATCCACACTGGCCGCAAAGGCAACAAAACTTGCAAAAAGCATTTCAAGAGTTAAAACATTATTTAGAATGATCTGAGAATATGGCCGAAGGATGAAATGACAATGTGGTTATTGCCCCAATTGTGGTGTATAATTTTTTAACACAAAGCTCATAATGTTAACAGCTTAATTCTTTACCAAACAACAAAATTCTGGACTGGACCAAATTGAAAGCATTTGCAGATGACAAATATAGCTCAAATGATGATTTCTGTCTGTAATAAGGTAGAAAACGTATTGGGAAAAGGAGAAAATGCTGGTCACCAGCATTTTCTCCTTTTCCCAATATGTTTTCAAAAGGCTTGTTCATCAGGTTCTTTAAAACTCGTGGTAAAGAGTTAATTCACAACTTTGCTTTGATTTAGTTATTGAATGGTTTGATTTAGTAGTATATGGTATTGAATGATTTGATTGGTAGTGTGGTTAGTAGACATTTTAACAATAGAAAAAGGGGATCCACTTTCACACGTCAACACCAAAATTGGCGAGAAAATAAAATCAGACAATGCACCTTCAAACTGCCATACACCTGAAATTGCTTGCATGCACCATGAGTTGATAACTACATTGCATGATTTCATACCTATAAATTGTTCAGGTCAAATACATGCATCAGACATAAATAAAATTATAACATTTCATGATCAGGGCTGAAAAATAGTGATAAAAGTAGCAGGGTCCGGGACCTTTTGGCCCTTATAACAGGAGGGTCCAAGGTACACTTGGGCAGGTCCATGGTTTTTTTTCAGTCTTTGTACAGGGTAGTGGTATCTCAGGTGATGACCAAAAAACTTACCATTTCAATTTGCTTTTACTCTGGTGGCTTCAGTGGAAGAAAGATGTTCAAACAGTAAAACAATTAGCATTATTATGTAGACCACCATGAAATTTGCAGCTTGGAATATTTTTTATTGTTTTAGTCTTCTTATGGAGCAACTCCGTTGAACGGTTGCATCGTGGAACGAAACCCATGACCAACTTTCATTTCAATATTGTTGGAAGGTCCCAACATGCTCTTTGTTCTCATATTTTCTATCTTCCAATTTTGAAAGCTCTGTTTTATTTTCTTCCGGAGTTTTCCGTTTAGTACTTGATGAAATCCCAAATTTGAATAAACTTTTTATCGTAAACTTTTAGCGAAAAGCATAGACAATATCACTCGTAGATTTTAACCGGCTTCACCACATGTACCCGTTTATTGATGGTAGGCAAATCAGGAACCAGGGAAAACTATTGATATTACAATGACTTAAATAAGTTTATGTGATAGTGTCGTTGGGCGGCCGGCATATGGAAAATTTCCGAGGTAGTTCATTTTTACACGAAGATTTTTCCAAACAAGCAGACTTGAATTATCTTTAGAACAACTGTTCTAAATTAAAGTAATTGTGAATTTATTTTCGGGCATCTGACTTTTTACTTTGAACACTTAACAGGTCCGTCCTCCATTTTGACAAGTTCGTCAGACCCTCGCCTTTTTTTTTTCCGCGGGTCCGATCTCCATTTCAGTAGGTCCGGGACCTTGGACCAGTGCTATTTTCAGTCCTGATGATGGACAAAAAGAAACTGAATCAACCTAACAAACATTTTCAGCCAAGACATAAGACCCAAATAATTGCAATTTCATGGTTTCAACATTAGTGTTTTAGCAAAAAGGACAGTGTATATCAAAGACTGTACAATTTCACAATCTGATCTTAATGTAGTACACTAGCTGAAACTGCAACTGTTGTTCTGAAACACGCTTAAAGGGTTAAATTCGCAAAAACCAAAGTGGAGACTAAAACAATTTTTTTTTTTTTCAAGAAACTAAAATTTTGTATTAAATGTGTAACAGAAAAAAGGAAACTTTTTCACATGCAAGAATGATAACCTCTGTATCAGACAACAAAATTGTAGACTTACCTAAAGTGAAACCAGCTCTTGTTCATATGATTGAGCTTGTTTCAAATAGGATAGAAAACATTTTGGGGTAAAAAAAAAATGCCAGTTACCAGTTAATTTTTTAAAAACCTTCTCAGGGTTGTAAAAACAAAGGATTGTTTGGTTATTTGGGTTAAGCAAATTGAAAAAGTTAGGAAAAGGAACAAGTTATTTAACACTTTTATGTTTTCCAAAGTTCAGAACAGGATAAAGTACTGTTATAAATGAATTAAGTTATTCACAGCTTTAGAATAAGGTATTATTTAATTTCAAAGAAGGTGTACACAGGGAGCTTTTTTAATGCAGATTTGTTTACAGGCTATTCAGTGCATTTACATATGAAAATATTTCGCCTTAACCCTTTACCACTCAATCTCAACTTTTACGATCCTGAGAATGAGGCCTTTTGAAAACATTGTGGAAAATGAGAAAGTGCTGGTATAACCAGCATTTTCTCCTATATTAAAGTCAGAACTTTTTGCTTGTGGTAAATTTTCTGCATGTCCAAGGACCATTCTACTTCGCCATTCAGTCGGTTGTTAGACAAAATGGATGTTATGTATCCATTATTTCAAAACCTCATTTCGTATGTTCCAATTTTGCATTTTACATCAGAAAAGTAGCTTTAATTTTGAAGAATCTAAAATTTGTTATTTCGGAAAGGATTAATGTCATTTTTTGCTAGTAAAAATCAATACATGAAATCATGTTTAACTGCATACTGCCTTAAACCCTGTACCAAACAATCTCAATTTTTAACAACCCCAAAGTATAAGAGCCTAGCTTGGAAACCATAATGTTTTTTATCGATGTGAAATAGGCTTTATTTATAAAGCATAGAGGAAAAATGTGGGTTTATTGAAAACATTGTGGGAAAATGGAGAAACTGCTGGTAACAAGGATGTTCTCCTATACTCACATTTTGGTTTCTTCCCTGTACGAAAATAGACATCAGCCTAATTATACCAATTTTGAATTTTTGCTCTGTAGATGATATCAACTTGAACAAGTCTAAAACTTATCATCTGATAAACATTTTTACCCTCTGCCAAGCCCCAGTATCACAGTCGGTAGCGTACAGGACTCAAGACCAGGGGGTTGCTGGTTCAATCTCGGGCTCAGCCAATTACTTTCCGAAGATTTGTGATGGTCATTAAGACGGGATTCATTCCTCTCTAATTGCTGATCATTGTTTCGACAATGGTTATGTGAGAAAGCAGCCAGTGCCTTCAAAAAAAAAAATTGTGCTGAGTATTGGTAAAAGGAACTCCAGGAAAGCATGGATAGGTGCGCTGGCCACTGCAATATAACTAAAATAATGTTGAAAACAGTGTTAAACACCAATCAATCAATCAGTCAATCCTCCTCAGAGTCATAAAAACTTGGGACTGTTTTGTGAAGGGTTGAGGAAAGGATCAAGTCAGATTAGGTGAAAGTAGCAGTATGACTGTGTCCACATACAATAAGCTGTGATTAGATTACCTTTTGAAAAGTATTGGTAAATTATCGATAAGCTTGTAAATACGTCCAAACTCGTCGATATTTTCACTCACTGGTATGTGGACCTTAACCTTTTACGCTGTTACACAGTTTTAAATGAATTTTTAAAGGTCTAATTTGTAATATTCAGTGTACTGGCTCAAACAAAAGATTAATTCACAAGAATATGCACAAGATATCACTTTTTAAAAGTCCCTTTTTTTTTCCAAAGTACTGAAAGGTCTGTTTTTGACCTTTAATCCTTTGTATAACTAAAAAATTTTAGACTTTTCCAATTTGAAAGTATTTGAAGACAACAAATTAAATACCATTCAAATGATAGAATTTGTCTTCAAAAGAGTAGAAAACATAGTGGGAAAAGTGGAAAGTGCTGGTAAGCAGCATTTTCTCCTTTTCCCACAATGTTTCAAAAACATCTTTGTAATAAAGGTATTGGTTAGTAAAAGGTTAGAAGGCAAAGGGATGGCAAATCAAATATTACTTTCTAATGTATTGATACTCTTGAGCGCAAAACTGGAGCAAAAATACTTACCATTAACGTAGTACATAGAACACGGCTTAACAGCGATCACAGTTATTGTAATATAAATATTTTTGTATTGTTTATCGGAGTTAGTCAGGCAAAAACGTTCATTTTTCAAAATGAAATATGATAAAGGTAAGAAAGATTGGATTTCATTAAACTGTTGGCTAAAATAAGTTTATGCTAGATCGAGTCAACACTTTACCAAACATCAAAGTTTTGGACTTTATCAGTTGAAATTGTGGGCATTTGAAGATGACACAGTCATAAAATGTAGCTTCAGATATGATAATTGTCTTTTGAAGAGTCGAAAACAATGTGGGAAAAACAGAAAATCCTTGTATTGTCTCCTTTTCCCACAATGTTTTCACAAGCTTTCTTCCTCAGGGTTGTTAGAATTGGGGATTGTTTGGTAAAGGATTAAAGGGATCGACTTAATCCAGTATCTTATTTTTTGTTTGTTTATGTCTCTGCCAGACAACAAAATTTTAGATTTCCTCAATAGTTAAAGCATTTGCAGGAAACAAATTTTAATTAGGTAAGACTGAAATAATTCTAGGATTTTTGTCGTTAAAAGGGCAGAAAACATTGTGGTAACAGGAGAAGTTATTTCTTACCAGCATTTTCACCTTTTTTGACAAGAATTTATTTAAAGTGTAATGTTCATGTAACTCCACCAGACAGCAAAATTGTGTACTGGTCCAAATTGAAAGCACTTCCAGACAACAATTTTAAATATGGCTTAAATGATGGAATTATTCTTGGGCAGAAAACATTGTTGAAAAAGGAGAAAAAGCTGGTTACAGAATGTTTTCAAAGGCTTCTAATTCCTTAGGGTCTTTAAATCACTGGATTGTGTGATACCCTTTACCACACAATTCCGAGTTTTAACAATACCAAGGAAATGGACTTTTGAAAACATTGTGGGAAGAGGAGAAAATGCTAGTAAGCAGAATTATCTGCTTTTCCCATGTTTTCTACCCAGCCAAAGACATATTCCACAATTTCAGCCACAAATAATTAGTTGCCTGCAAAAGCTTTCAATTTCAAGGAGTCTAAAATTTTGTTGTTTGGCAAAGAGATTATATGAAACATGTTGTAGCAAGAGGAGAATTTGCTAGTTAGGCGCAATTTCGTCTTTGGCCCAAATTTTTTCATTAAGTCAGACAAAAAATAAACGTTTCAAAATGTGACTTTAGCAGCTTAAACCCTGCACAGTTTTCTAACAATACAACTCTTTACCACTCAGTCCTGAGTTTTAAAGACCCTGAGCAGGAAGGCTTTTGAAAACATTGTGGGAAAAGGAGAAAATACTTGTAACAAGCATTTTCTCCTTTTCCCATAATGTTTTCTACCATGTCCCACAATGTCTTCTACCCTGTATAGAACTGTCATAGAATACATCTGCACCAATTTTTAAATTTGTTGTCTACAGATGTTTCCAATTGGGAGGAGTCTGATATTTCCCATTTGGGAAAGGGTTAATTTTATTCAATGTTGTCTATGTTGAATGGCCAGATAGAAATCAATTATTTACCAGACAACCAACTTTTAGACTTTTCCATATCGAAAGCATTTGTAGATGACAAAGTAAATGATGCTCAAATAATGGGAGTTGTTTTTGAAAGAGTAGAAAACATTTTTGGAAAAGGGAAAATGCAGGCTACAAGCATTTTCTCCTTTTTTCTACTATGTTTTTGAATGCTCACATTTTCCCTCTTTGTTTTCAAAGGGCTTTTTTACAATTCTATTTGAATCAGGTTGTCTGGTAAAGGGTAGGTATTGTTGTTATATTAAAGGCATATTGAATTTTTATAGATCGTTGTAATTATCTGATACAGTAAACGCCACATGTAACATCACAGGAAGTACCAGTATATAAACTGAACACGTTAAAAATTGCCATCCACGTGTATTAATCAATCACTTGAATCGCTTTATCGACAGTCCTACGACTTGACCACTGTCCACTGCTGGCAACGTAAAACGACAACTATATTCACAAGTTCTGGCCTGTGTTTATGTTTTCAATGAGACCAGTATTGGTAAACAGATACAACAATTTTCACATTTGCATTATGCTGCTCAATATGGTGGTCCTGCACACACTGTTGATTACTCACGGTATTCGACATCAGTTGTAACGCTATTTTTTGATACCATAGTATCAACTTCAAATTCCACAGTAATAACAAGGCACTTTTCAGTTATTTAACAGAGGTGACAAATCAAAGCAGTGATAATTGTATCAAATGTATTGGGATGGTCAGCGAAAAAGTCCATTGTTGGCTTTTCAACATAGTCTCATTTATAGTCCACATTCACACTATAGTTTTCTACATTTGACAAAATACATGCGATGGTCACATTTTTGCCAACCAATTATTGTGTTAGTTCTATTAATGTATAAAAGATTTCATACATATAACTTGCTGTCAAAGATGGTACACTCAAATCGATGAAATGTGATAAGATTTTGATACTCAAAGGCATTTGTGTATAAATGACGGACTTTTTGACCTTTTATATTCTTTTGCAGTATGAAAGAAAATGAAAGAGTTCAAATATTGGGAGGGAGTGAAAAGCCTTTTCTTTCTCCCACCATCAAAATTATGAGGGGCTTTTCCATGCCATCCCCATCCTGCTTCTCAATCAATCAAAGTCTGTCTTCATGTAGTAACAACTGTCTGCAAGAGCAGTTTGATATATAAGCATGTAAATTAAGCCTTGCTGGCTTTTACAGCCATGTGATTTGGTATATTTTTGTCTGTGCGAGTTAAGCAACATCACGTTTTGGTTAGTGCACGGATAGGTAACCAAGCCATTGCATGTTACATTTGGTGGAAGAGAAGGGATTATGACATTACTGCCAAATTGGAGTGGCCTAACCCTCTTATATTCCCCTTGTGTATTTGTATGGAAGTATGGGGTCAAAACTTTTGGTATGAGAAAAATTTGTCATGGAGAGCAATTAGGTACATCCCCAATTAAGATCAGCATTGTCATTGAGCTAGTTTTTGCAGCGATGCAGTTTGATGGATTTCTGTCCATGATAGTTAGGCAACATGCGGGTGATGAAGCTATTACATGATACACTATATTTTGTATATCAATCTTACGGAGTTTTTCTTGGGGCTTCTGAGTACCCTTACATGTGGAGTTTTCTGTTCAAACGACCTATTGTCATAGAATTGTCAAGGTTTTACCATACACATATTGAGGTTTTTTTTTTTGTTATCTTTAATTAACATTGATGCTTACGTATATAGCTTTTGGACGAGCCGATACCATGCCAGTATCAAAGAGCCTGGATGCCAAGTTGGGTATGGCCAATCATTGTATACCATACAGTCATGTGCTACATAGGATCATTCATTTCTTATCCCTTTACCAAACAACTTCTATTTTTTATCACCAAAGAAGATGGCTTTTGAAAACATTGTGGGTAAAAGGAGAAAATGCTGATTACCAGCATTTTCTCCTTTTTCCACAGTGTTCGCTAGCCAATGGAAGGGAAGTCCTATCATTTGAGTTACATTGAATTTATCATCTGCAAAATAATGCTTTCAGTTTGAACTAGTCTACTATTTGGTCTAGTGGTAAAGATTTATGGAACATTGTAACCCTCAGAATGGCAAGGGTTTATCTTTCATGTGATATGCACCATGCAGTTTCTCTCAAAATGGACTCTTCTACATTCAAAGCAGCCTGATGAAAAACGAGCAATATTCCTCAAAATTCAATGACAAAATAGGAATGCTTTTTTATTTACTGCAAATTTTCTCTTTGTAGCAGCCAGCATCTCTCTGTCTTGATTATGCTGGATTTTGCTGTATTTCTTGCTTTTGAGATAATGTCATTGCCAGAGATAGAAGTTAAAGCTCATATTAAGGTATATCTTCACTTGCTGCAATGTTTTGAAATCATTGCTAGAGAAGGTGTATCACTGTTCAAGATGCTTAAGGATAGGGCACCCTAATGGGGATTCTGTAACATCGCCTTTCATCACCAAAATCGTACCAATTCGGCTAAGACTCGGGTAATCCGTAATCGCTGCCGGGAAGCAGCGTCTATCGGCCGATCGATTATGGATTACCCGAGTCTTAGCCAAATCCATACGTTTTTTCGGCGATGAAAGGCGATGTAACACAAATCCCATTAGGGTGCCCTATCCTTCAATGTTAGGGCACCCATAAGTAAAATTTTTCTATCAGAAAAATGTTTCAGATCTGCAGACTTAGTTTCAAAACTGGTTTGGTCAGTTTGTCTGATAAAGTTTCAGATTTCTGATCAGACAGCATTTTCTGTAAAGTCTGATCTTGATCCTCACAATTTATAAAAGTGCCTCAAGTTTGCTTGGTTCTCTGTAGGTTAGCTGCTTCTCACAGCTTTAAAAGACACAAAACTTTCTCTTTTCCATCCTGTAATTGTTAGTCTTTACCAAAATTTCTTTTGATTTTATGACCCTAAAGAAAAAGACTTTTGAAAACATTTTGGGAAAGGGAGAAAATGCTAATAACCATCAACCAATTTGCAGCAGGTGTCACTGTTTAAAATTTTTACTCGTGACTGTGGTTTTTTTAGCACAGGTGAAAACATTGTAACTGAAGGATGAAATCCTATTTTCTGCTCTTTGCTTGTTTAAACCTTTACCAGACAACAAAATTCTTTGGAGGGGTAGAAATCAGTGTAGGAAAAAGGAAATATTGGTTATGAGCAATTTCTCCTTTTCCTATAATGATTTCAAAAGGCTTCTTTCTCAGGGTTGTTTAAATTCGGAATTGTGTGGTAAAGGGTTAGGTGGTCTATTTCAACTTGTGAATGCAACCTTGTCTGCAGGCGGTGGTTAGTCATTATTAATTTCTCTAAAATGGAACAAGATTTTAATTTGTTTGCACTTCTTTCTTGTTTTAATTTTCTATACAAGAATTTTTGTACAAAAAAAAATTACATACTATAGTTACATCATTAGAATCAATGAGCCTTATGATGTTTTTTTTCAGCATAACTGAATGTTTTGGCTTTTGACCTATTTTTTGGTACTGATAACAACTGAATAAAATTTAATAGAAATATGTGATTGGTAAAAACTGTAGACATGTTTATTTTTAAGGGCTCCTCCTATTAGCTGGCAAATTTACGTCATCTATCTTTTTAGTCCCCTACCAGCGAAGCCGAAGGAAACTTTAGGTTTGCACTCTGTCCGTCTGTCCGTCAGTCTGCACACAAATCACTTATCCGGACTTTTTTTCTAAACACTGGCAGATATTGAGCTGATTTTTGGTGTGTAAGTCAACCACCATGAGTTACAGATCAGGTTCGAGTTTTGTTCAGGTCCACTGATATTTGATGAAATTACGGGCCTTGGACTTAGAAAATTTCACTGAAAAAACTGTTTTCCTGACTTTTTTACTTACAATGCTCATGTTTGGTATGTAGGTACCTGTCACTGATACCAGTCTTCTGTAGGTTATATGTCCAAGGTCAAGGTCAAAAATTTTAATCCTTATCATGAAAACTTGTCCTCAAAACTTTTCATAGTCATTTCTCTGTATATTCAAAGTACTTAAGTTATAACACTTATATATGATAAGCTGGTACCTCTCATTGGTACACACCTGCTGATGATAAGGTCAAGGTCATCTCACAAGGTAAAGGTCATATTTCTGAACATTTGCTTTTATGGGGGCATTGTGTTCCACAAACACATCTTGTCTTAGTAAAACTTCTTCAATGAACTTACTTTAACAAGGAAAATGCTTACATATCTGGCTTTCATTAAAGCATTGCATACAAAGGCAGACATGATGCTTATAATTCTGAAAGGGGGTCAAATACATTCTTTCTCCTCCACAGAGTTTCACAAACTATACCTGCCAGCGATATATACGGCCGGTAGGGGACTCGGTATTGCTATGGAACACTATCAGAATGCTTGTTTAAAGATATTTCTTGTTTTTATTATACCCCCGCAAAACGAATGTTTTCAGGGGTATACTGGAATCAGCCTGTCTGTCCGTCCGCCTTGTGTCCGTCCGTGCGTCCGTCCGTCCGTGTGTCCGTCTGTGTACAAAATACTAGTAATTTTGTGTCGCGAACTTCTCCTACAGTTTTCCTGCTATTGTATTGAAAGTTTATTGATAAGTTGATCGTATACTGAAGTTGTGCAAGACGCAGATTTCAATCATCTACTCCCTGTGATTCAAGGGTAATCTCCCCTTGAACTTAGAAATTTTTTTGTTAAATTGCCTGTTTCTGTCAAGGCGCTGGCGGGGGTATTAAGTCACATTCAGTGACAGCTCTGGTTTGAAGTGCAGGAAACAGGGTTCTGAATTAAATATGAGAAAGTAAATGGCTTGGGAATTAATTGTTAGAATATTAATAATATCATACAATGAAAAGATTTTTTAAGTACATTACAATACAGACACCTGAATTGAACCCTGTTGAATCTTTTAACAAATTACCTTTAAAGTGTGAGTTTTTATGCCTTTGCAATATACAGCTTTTGAAAATTTGCAGAAAGGAACAACAACAGTGCCTTTTACAAGCATTAAATTGCTTCTTTTCCCATGACATATCTTGAAAAACATTTTTCCTTTTGATCAAATTTACTCTGTTTCACTTTCGATGATGGTTAATTGTTGAAGAAGTATAGTTATGTGTATAGGAAAAGCATTGACATGAGCAGTGTTCTAGCAAAAGAGGGTTTAATCCATTTTGTCTAACAACCAACTGAATAATGAGGTAAACTGGTCCTTTGACATGCAGAATATCAGGGTTGATACTTTTTGTAAATGTACTGAATCCACTTTTTCAAAGAGCATGGCTCATTATAGTAATTTCTATTTAACCCTTTATGACAAAATTTCAGACTGGTCCAAATTGAAATCATTAGCAGACGACATATTGAAGGTGGCCCAAATGACAAATTTGCCCTTGGTAGGGTAGAAAACATTGTGAGTAAAGGAGAAAATGCTGGTTACCAGCATTTTCTCCTTTTCTTACAATGTTTTCTAAAGTTTTCTTTGTCAGGGTCATTAAAAGTTGGCATTGTGTGGTAAAGGGTTAAGTTCTTATTTTTTGTCAAAGTTGATTTTTGTTTGGCTCATTTTTTTTTTTACAAATCTGAAAAAAAAAACGTCTTTATAAGAAGAACCTGCTCTGTATTTATAATTGAACATTTTGTCACACAATCCTGTGTTTTGATGACCCTGAGAAAAGAAGCTTTTGGAAACATTGTAGGAAAAGGAGAAAATGCTGGAAATCTCCAATTTCTCCTTTCCCAACCGTGTTTTCTACCCTTTAGATGACAAATCCCATTATTTGAATCAAATTTGAGTTGGCGTCTGCAAAATTAATGCTTAAAAATTGGGACATAAGTCTTAGATTTTGTTGTCTGGTAAAGAGGTAATTTTTTTTAACAAGATGACAAAATTATATGGCTTGCAACACAAAAAAGGGCACTGGGACATCTGTGTAAAGCGTTGTCTCGGATCAGCCTGCGCAGTATGCGCAGGCTAATCCAAGACAGCACTTTATGACATTGGACTCTGTTCTTAAGTAGACTTGCGCAAAACAGAAAATTACATAAAAATGGAGAGTGTCGTTTCGGATTAGCCTCCGCAGGCTGATCCGAGACGACACTTTACGCAAATGTCCAAATACCCCTTTTCGTGTGTTTCATGCCATATACTGGTCCTTATTGAAAGCAGTAACAGAGGCCGAATATAATGTAACTCTAGTGATGGGATTTAACTTAGATAAGGTAGAAAATGCTTTTCTAGTTCACAACATTGTTTCCTTTTCTCATGATGTTTTTAAAAAAAGCTTTCTTTACCAGGCTTGTAAATAAACAAGATTGATAAAGTGTGACATAAATTTTTAATTTGCATCAATCTCTTTTTACAATCTCTTACCAGTATATTAGAATTTTTTTTTTCTATTTCCTTAAAGTTTTCTATTTGTAGCAGTTGTTATCTTTCCTTTTTTCATAAAGAAGACAAAATTTTTATACAATCATGGTACCTGATATGACTTTTGGGAATGTGAAACCTTTCTGAATTGGTCTTGATTTGATACTGTTTTCTTGTTTGAGACTCTCAAAACCTGACATCAAGTGAACAATATATAACAGCTTTAAAAAAATCACTGTAGTACCTTCTGAAGTAATTTTGCAACAAAAATAAAAACTTTGGAAAGATCCAAGATAAATGTACAAAATATCAAAAAGGTACAGTTTTCTATATGTGAACGCTGGAAATGCTCAATATCTGCAATGTCTACAGTTGTCTGATGTAATATCAAATTAATCATCAGCTCAGCAGGGGGTTGTGTAAAAAAGAAAGCATTTTGCCAATGTAGAAATTTATTCTGAGCAATTCTTCACATACACAACTGTCTTAGATTGTTTATGTCTTTGTTGCGATAATTAAGGAAAGTTCCTTTTCATTGGAAAGTATATTGAGCACTGTGGATCTGTATTCACAAACCATTCTAAACTCTATTTTTAGTCACATTTTAGATTTAGAAAGCAATGCAATTTCACATTGGCTAACCCATTTGGTTTGGCCAATCAGCTATTGCTATGCTTTTAGATTGGGAAATTCTTCAGAATTTAAATAAGAATGTTGCTGAATATGGGCCCTAGTCAATCACTCTGATCTTTGTTTCTCCTTTCGTGAACTTTTGCTGTAGCATCTTTCCTGAACTGTCTTGCTTACATACGCTATACCAAAGAAATTAGTGTCTTTCATTTCATTTTTTCAACTTTGCCGCTACTTTCTTATCTCTTACCTGTAATTGTATTTGGTTCATTTGCTTTATCAAAATGGTTACTGAACAAGAACTCATTTTTGCATACTTTAATGAGTTGTCATTTTAATATCATTAATTTACTTACTTTTTAGCTCACCTGACACAACATGCTCAAGGGGAGCTCTTAGGATCACGTTGTGTCCGTCGTGCGTCATGCAGTGTGTGTCGTGCAGTGTCAACAATTCTTTAAACATCTTCTCCTCCTAAACCGCTGGGCCAGTTTGGACCAAACTTGGCTGGAATGTTCCTTGGGAGGTCCTCTTTAAAAACTGTTCACAGAATTTGATTCCATCAAAAACTCTGGTTGCCATGACAACCAAATGGAATTTTCAAAGAAATACTTTGAAATTCTTCTTCTCTGAAACCACTTGTCAGATTTTGAAATAATTTCGCAGAAATGTTCCTTGGGTGCCCCTTTTGAAAAACTGTTCGCGAAATTTTGATCTGCCAAGAAACATGGCTGTGGTGGTGGGGGGCTATTTGCACTATACGGACATGAAGAAATTCTTAAAAATTCTTCTTCTCTGAAACCACTGGTCAGATTTTGAAATAATTTCACAGAAATGATCCTTATATTATGCCCCTTTTTTAGCTCGGCTGTTTTCGAAGAAAACATCGAGGTATTGTCACAGCCCTGTTGTCGTCTGCATTGTTTTCATTGTGCAAAAACTTTGACATTTTGTTATATCTCAGCCTCCACTCCACACATGTACTTGAAACTTGGAATAATTGTTCACTAGTAAAAGAGCAACCCATACAACAAGGGCAGATAACTCTAAAATCATTTTGTCCAAATTATGCCCCTTTTCCAACTTAGAATTTTAACTTACTATCCAGCACCCAACAGCCAATGGTTGGCACCCGCATGCGGTGCTCTTGTTTGACTTAATATTTTTAGCCACTATCAGGCGTGTGCTCTTGTTCAAGAAATGGTCCTTGGGTGACCTATCCCAAAATTTATTTGCAGAATTCTGATTTGTCAAAAACATGGCTGTGGTGATGATTGCAGGGGTGGTGACAGATTTTGAAATGATTTTTACAGGTGACCTTTTCAAAATTGCTTGGCAAAATAATGATTTTGTTTCCAAAATTTCAATACTTCAAAAAAAAAAAATGGCTATGGTCCTCTAAAAAATTCAGGTGATCGATCCAGGGCTGTCTTGGCCCTCTTGTTTGAAGTTAATTTTTGAAATAAGTTTCATCTTTCAAAGGCAGTTCTTAAGCTGCTCTACTTTGTTCATGTCACATCAACATGGAATGGCATTTCAGCCTTTATGAATGATTTTTCTTTTTTTGAAATGTGTAGAATAAGCAATCTTACTTGTAACTAGCAAATATTGTATGGATTATTAACTTTGTGACTGGAAAGCTTGTCAAAGATACACCATTATCTATGTTGTTGGCTTGCAGATCTTTGAAGATTTTGATATACAAGTATTTGAATAAAGAGATCTGTAATCTGTTCCAACTCTAGCAGGATACACTTTTAGAAAAGATTTTGAGAAAAGGAGCAATTGCTTGTTACAAGTATTTAATGTTTTTCCCAAAATGTTTTCCCCTTGATACTTCCTAAAACTTTTCTATCCATTATTTTTTTTTTCTTCTTTGTGTGATACCTATATGTTAGTTGGCTCTTCCTCCAATCTCTATCTAGCCCTGAATGTAACTTGTTGCCTTTTTATCTTTTCTTGAAATGTTGTAAATTCATCAGAATAAAAAGAAGTAAATGCAAGAGCTTGACTTTTTCTGTTTACATTTGAGTAGTTTTATAGCATTGTAGTGTAGAAAATGGTTAGAGTTGTAGATCTTTTTCATCAGTTGATCAATTATCACAAGGAAGTCTGTCTTACTTTCTACAGATATCCTTAGGCAACAGGAACGGGAAATTTCAGAAAAACGCCGATTGCTAGAGAAACTAGAACGAGAGCATATCTTGAGTAGAGAAAGCCGAGATGAAAGAGCAAAACGCTACGAAAAATTTAATTCAGAGAAGGAATCTGGTATGGCCATTGTTCTCCTTTCTTACACTGACCAGCAATGTGAGAAACAACAAGGCTGATATCCATTTCTTTCTTATCTGTCCACATCTTTTGCATACAACAACTCAAATTTGTCATTTTTCATTTACTCATACTATCAAACTTGCCATGAGAAGCTCTTAAATGTCTTCAATTCTATAATTTCCTACTTGCTTATATTCACCTCTACACAAAGAGACAAAACTAAGCCCCTAGGATCACTCAGATTCTCTTCATACACTCATAACATCTTGAGGCTTTGGCTTCCATACATTTCAATTGGGTTTCTGAAATCTAAAACATGCAAGTTTTGCAAGGTGAGCAACAAGATTATCAGAGCCCTTTATTTATTATTTCATTTTTTAGTCTACTAAGTTCTGTTACATTTCAGAAAAATATTATTCAGATTTTTGTACATGAAGATATAATAGTTGTTCACATTTTTCCAATGATTATTTTTAAACGTCTTTATCATATGATTACATAAGATCATCACAAAGACATTGATTTCATTACAAGGGATTTCCTTGCTTACATCTTGTTGATTGTACAATAACTACATGCACGCTTTTTGATGCTGTTTACTCACTCTGGTTTTGGGCTTAAAGCACATTTCTGTTAGCAATGAATGGAGAAAAAAACATGATACTGTTTTCGGATGTCTCAGTAACATAGTACAACAAGAAAGTTGCCATGGATGTTCACTTTTGAGCTTTGGAGTCTAAGCACTTAGTTTGCAAAGAATTTAGTTTGCAAAGAATTTAGACAATAAAAAAAAGTGAAAATTATTACATTATATATTTTTTTAAGGACAAAGAATTGTAAGATTTATGACTATTGTGATAAAGCACACTTTATTGTGTTCGTTCTTTTATTACTATGATTATTTTTAATATTCTTATCATGTTCAAAGATTAAATGTTATTACTAACTGATTTGAAGTTTTATGTGTGCGTAAAACAACCTTAACTACTTTCAACACAGTGTTATATAAAGAATACATACTGCTAACAATTGCCTTCTGCTTCTCTAAATTTTATAAAAGATTATTTGTTACCTTCCACAAACCAGTCTAATGAAAGTTATTCACCTATATCCACAAGTGATTAGCCTGGCATTAAAATTTAACATCCAACATGTTTTGTTTCAAGGGAATCATTTTAGAGAAGAGAGGGGGTTAAACTTCATTGCCATAATCAGTACAGTTATAGTTCTTCTGATCTGATAAGCTGAGCTTTTTTTTTTTAATGTCTCATCCTATAAGACATGAATTGTTCTACAATCAAAGTCTGACCAGTATAAAACAACAAGAAGTCTAGACCATGACAAGAGAACTTCAATGAGTTTTTACTTATAGTTATTTTGGTCTTAACAAGATAATTATTGCATTATCAAAGTATCACAGATTTCAAACTTTAAAATCTTTTAAACTTGTATACCTAGTTATGCTTTCACCAATTTCGCTGACTAGCTTTTCACTAGAGGAAAGACATAATGGGAACATTAAAAGAAATACACATACTTGCAAGAAACAAAAGATGTGGAAACAAAGTAGGGAAAAAAATTAATCTTTTTTGTTACCAAAGTATTTTTGAATTATGTTTAAAAACTACCGTATGACTAGTGCAGATATTTTGTAATGGGTTAAATTTTGCCATAGGTTGAATTCTTTTAATTTGATGCCTACATTTTACCATACTTAAGTTATGAAGTTCTAAATTTACTTTTCTCTGTAAAACAGATTTGCTCAGAAGTCAGGAGAGAGAAATACGAGACAAAATGCAAGAATTACGAAATGTAAGTATTAATTTCTCCTTGATCAGTTATTGTTTTGATTTGCTAATTATGGAAACCATTCCTTTCCCATTAACATGATATGCTGAGTTTTTGGATTACTTCAAATGAATTCCAAGGGAAAATATTACAATCATACCCAGTGGTATATAGCTTTGTAGCAAATATAGAATTGTACATTTTTGATGACTCGTGCTAATATTATGAAAATGCAATCAAACTTGTTCTAAGACCATTGAGGTGGTCCTGTATAAGACCATGTTTAAATGCATTTTTTCTAAACTTTTGACTTCCTTTATGTGCTCATGTTTCAAAAAAGCAGATTGCATCACCTCATTTATCATTACAGCCAGTTTCTTCTGTTACAGTCTGCTTAATGTTCTTGTGTATCATTTCTGCCAGTTTCATGTGCTCATGTACAATTGCTGTCAGTTTAATGTTCTTGTATATCATTCCTGCCAGTTTCATGTGCTCATGTACAATTGCTGTCAGTTTAATATTCTTGTGTATCATTCCTGACAGTTTCATGTGCTCGTGTACAAGTGCTGTCAGTTTAATGTTTTTGTGCATCATTTGTGCCAGTTTCATGTGCACCTGTATCATTTTGGCAAGTTTCATGTGCTCCTAAGTCTCCACTGTGTGCTCAGGTTTTTTTAAAGCAGGTTTCACATGCTCATGTATCATTAAATTCAGGTTCACATTGTTGTTTATGCCTATTGCTATGTGCCTATGTTCTATTGCTGTCAAGTTATGTGCACTCATCTATCATTACGGCCAGTTTTAGAATATTATGCTAATGTATCATTAGTGTCAGTTTCATACACTCATGTATCTTGACTGCCTGTTTCGTGTGCATAATTATATATCATTGTTGCCAGTTTTGTGTTTCCAGGAATCTTTATTGCCAGTGTCATATTTTCAGGAATCATTGTTGCATGTGTCTGCAATGGTTTTCATTTGTATACGTCTAAAATTGTCTGCGGAAGGATTCAGCAGTCACCAAAAGGAACACACTAAAATTGGCCAGTTAAGGCAGGTGGCTGTTTGATAGACTCATAAAAAAGTTGTTGCCAAATGCAGGTGACTGTTGAACACATGACTGTGTTGGCTTACAGAGGCAAGGCTGTGCTAATTTTGTGTCTCTTCTACCAGTGTGAAAAATCCATCAGAGCATTCTAGGTGCTAACCCTTTACCCCACAACGCCATGTTATTACATCCACGAGAAAAATGGCTTTTGAAAACATTGAGGCAACAGGGAAACTTCTGTTACCCAGCATTTTCTCCTTTCACAGAATGTTACCACCCTTCAAAACACAAACCCTAATATTTGAGCAACATACAATTCATCATCTATAAATGCTTGTACCTTGGACCAGTCTAAAATTCTGTCATCTGTTACAAAGGTAAATTGCTAAGTTTGTAAATACCAGTAACCTTACGCCACTATGGTATAACTGAAATAATGTTGAAAATGGCCTTAAATACCATACAAACAACCAAACATAACTTAGGCTTCTGTTTGGTGCAGTATGTCACACTCATTGTATGAACAACCTCTTTATAAGTTTTGCTGTGTTAATAACCTTATGAAAGTAATAACATTTGATCTTTCCCATTACATAGACGCAAGCCCCACCCCAGCTTTTGCATCCAGCTGGAAAACCCAGTCGCCCAAGATATGAGGTATATATCTGCACAAAAAAAAACCACATTTCATACAATTATGTTCCAGCAATGTCTAAGCACTTTGCTTTCTTTTAACCCTTTACCACACAATCCTAAGTTTTAACGACCCTAAGGAAAATGGTCCTTGAAAACACTGGAAAAAGGGAGAAAATGCTGGTTTCTATCCCATCAAAGACAGAAATCATCATTTGTGCTATAATTATTTAATTTGTCGTCTCCAAATGCTTTCAAATTGGACCAGATTAAAATTCTGTCGTCTGGTGAAGTGTTAAGAATGCACATTATCACGTAAAGATGCCTCCTTTGTTTTGTAGCTGACTACTTTTGAAAATGTTCTTGCAAAAGAAAAAATTTCTTGAAAAACTGGTATTCTTTGTTGCCATTTTTTTCCAACAGTTATTTATGTACTTAAAATTGATCTATCTACCATACTAGGAAATTGTAGACTTGGATAAGGTAGGAAACATTTTGGGAGAAGGAGAAAATGCTGCTTACCAGCATTTTCTCCTTTTCCCTAAATGTTTTTGAAAGCTTTCTTCATTAGGATCATTAAAACGCAGGATTGTTTGGTAAAGGGTTAAGTTACATTGATGAATTTACAAGGATAATTTAATCAGTTGGTAGCATGTGGGTTTTAGGGCAGCAAAAGTTCCAGTGTCACCCTTTAAGGCAAACTTCAAGCACCGAAGTGTTGTTCAAAAAGACTTTTTGTAAGGACATCACTGTGTATTGGTTAAAGATCGTTATCTTGTTACTTGCACCATACTTAACCATCGTCAAAAAAAGTATTGCACCCTCTGTCTTTCTTACAAAGTATCATGCTTTTGGCATGATTTATAGGACAATGGAATGAGAATCGGAACCTGCAGGATGCATGTATCAGTAAACCAGTCATGTGACTAATTAAACATGAGCTGTAAAATGGGGTACATCTTGACCTCATTGTATGTAAGAATTTGGTGTTCAAGTATTGCATTCAAATCCACAGAAGACAAGAGAACCTTTTAAGTATGGGCAAAAAATGAAAAATTAGTGATAAAATAATACTACTGATACTTTGAAAGTGACATACTGAGACTTAAGAGACACATTCAGTCAATATCATAAACTTTCGCCCAGTACAAGCAAGATGTTGAAATCACTTTAGGGGCAGCTGGTGCCAATCGTTGTGTGATGTTGCTTCCAGTTCCTGCAAGCTTTGCCCTGTATCAGACTGCTTAAAATGTCCAAAATGTTTTCCTGGCTATTTAAAGTTTTGAAACTGGACACATTGCTGCCCATGGAAGGTGTGTCAGTGCACTGCTCTGGATTAACTTTCAAATGTAAATTTCTGTTTTTGAGTCACAATTATTTTGTCATTTGCAAAAGCTTTCAGTTTGAGCATGTAAAAAATATTGTTGTTTTGAAAAAGGTTAAGAAGTTTTTGTTTTTATTTTTTGGTGACTATTAATGACAGGTTTGTTTGTATTGAAATTAAGTACTTTGCTTTGCACTGAGAGAAAACTCAAGTTCAGTGGAAGCTGTAAGAAAACTGGACGATGTTTCTTTTTTTTTGACACATATAGCTGAATGTGGTGGCTTTTGACCCACTTTTTGGTTCAGGTATCAAATGAATAAATAGAAATTTGTGACTGGTAGAAAATGTGGACATGTTTATTCTAAGGGCTACTGCCTATTGCTGGCAAATTTACGCTATCTTTTTTAAAGATAATTCTTTTTTCTGATTTTTCCCAGTTGAAGGCAATGGATGACTTTGATGTGAGACGGCCACCACCAGAAAATGATTATGATTTTGGAAGAGCTCAGTCTGGTATGTATCCGGCTTCAGTCTGTTTTCATGGCTCTTTGTCATTGTATTTTTAGCTTGATGCTATCCTACCCTGAAGCTGTTTAACCTTCTTCTATAAATATGCCTTCCATCCCTTTTTGACTTTCTCAGGCCATCTTAATTAATTTAACCCGTAAAGGACTTTTGACAACTCTAGTTGTTTTTTGTGGACAGTGTAAATCAAGATCAGACTGCACAACATGTGCAGTCTGATCTTAATGTACGCTGCGTGCTCTGCTGAGACATTCTTGACAATAGCAACTGTAAAATTACAATTATTTAGGTCTTACTTCTGGACTGAAAGTGTCCATTAGGTTTATTCGGCACTCTTAGGGTAAATTTTTATGTTATTTTGATTATGATTGTTGTGTATTTAACACAGAATATGACTTAAACCTTGAAGCACCTTTCGTGACTATAGTTGCTTTTGTGGCCAGTGTAGATCAAGATCAGGCTGCACAAAATGTGCTGCCTGATCTTTGATCTACACTGCTATGCTAAAACACTACACACAATTTGACCATAACATTGTTATTATTTGGGTCATATTTCTAGGATGAAAAATGTCTGAAAGATTTATGCAGTGCTCTTAGGGTTAAAACACAAATTTCTAGCATCGTGCAGCAAACCACTTTTACCCCTTGTCCTGCTGAATAAGTTAACTCTTTACCAAACGACAAAATTTTAGACTGGTCCAAATTGAAAGCACTTGCAGACAACAAAATAAACACAAGTCAAAAATTGAAATTTGTTTCCAGCAGGGTAGAAAACATTGTGGGAAAAGGAGAAAATGCTGGTTACCAGCATTTTCTCCTATTCCCACAATGTTTTCAAAAGCCTTCTATTTCAGGGTCGTAAAAACCAGGGATTGTTTGGTAAAGGGTTAAACAAAACTTTCAAGCTAATTGTAAAAACCGGAATGCGAATGATGCTATTTCAAACTTATCTTTTTGAGAAAAAATATCTCCTTATCAGACAGTGTAGATGCAAGATCAGACTGCATGTTCTGTGCAGTCTGATCTTGATCTACACCGTTTGAAAAAATTCCGTGAGTCACACTTAGCAGCCTAAAGGCTAAAATAGTGGCGGAGAAAATTTCGACTTTTTCTTTTTTGTACTAAACTCTTTTTCTGCCAGTGGTGACTTGAAAATCTTTAAAGTTGTGGATGGTGTAGATCAAGATCAGACAGCACAGTATGTGTAGTCTGATCCTGCATCTACATAATTTACTACCTGATGCTAAGCTTTAATCGAAGCTCTCTTCCTCTGTATCATGAAAACATTAGTTTGTCACCAGCAGAGTTACCAGCTTTCTATATACCTGTATTTCTTCTGTATTCTTTCTTTCATGTGTGTGTTCTCCTTCGGCTTTCTGTCTGTCTGTCTATCTCCTCTTTCCTTGATCGTTTGACCAGTGTATAAAAGATTGTTTGTTGTGACCACTAAGAACGAAAGGCCAGCTTGTGTCCAATTTGTTGGGTATTTGATAAAGTCAGGTAACTCCTACCTATTTATTTGACCATAGTATTATGATGAGTGTTCTCCCTTTCATATGTGAAGTGTCTTTACTTCTACCTTTATGTTAGACTTATTAACTCTTTTTATATTGTAGACAATACAAGAGGCTTTAGTGGACAGTGTAGATCAAGATCAGACTGCACAGAACATGCAGTCAGATCTCTGATCTACACTGACCACTTCTATGTTCCAGATTGCGACAGATCGGCTGCTGTTCTTCATCTTGCAGCGGAGGTGTATTAATTGTCTTTGGAAAAAGTGTATTATTTATCATCTATTAAACTTACTTGTTTGGTAGGGAAAGAATTAATTCTTCTTGGGTGAAATTCAGACTCAAATGAATAACTATATGGACAATGCAGATCAAGACCAGACTGACCAGGAAATGCAGTCTGATATCAGAAACACACTGTCCACTTCTTTGATAGATATTCTGACAAAACCAGACTTGACATTGCCATATCAGGGCCTGTGTTCACTCACCATTCTTAATTCTAGGTCCATTTCTCAAAATTGTCCAAAAGTACAAGTAACACAAAATTTGATTGGCTAAATGTTTAAGCCGATCAGAAGTTGTGTTACTTTATGAAAATTTTTGGCAATTAGTCTAAGAATAATACTAAGAATTGTTGGTGAATATGGGCATTGAACTGTCAGTACTGACTTAGAATATCCATTTAATTCCTTAGCTGGGCAGTATAGATCAAGATCAAGCTGCAGAGATCCTGCAGTCTGACCTTCAATCTACACTGTCTGCATCTCATGATAACACAATGTTCAGAGTAAAGCAGCTTTGAAATTCCAGTGTCTTCACATTTATCAACCCTATACCACAGAATCTGGACTTTTAACAACCCTAAGGAAGAAGGCTTTTAAAAACATTGTGGGAATAGGAGAAAATGCTGGTAACCAGCATTTTCTCCTTTTCCTACAATTTTTACTACCCTTCCAAAGGCAAATTTAAAATTTTTGGGTCACTTTTATGTTGTCGTCTGCAAATGCGTTGAATTTGGACAGATATAAAAATTTTTCAGGTGGTAAAGAGGTAAGGACTGAGAATGTGCATTTGTTTAGGACTAGAGTGTGGATTGAGATCAGACATAGAGATCAGATTTTTTTGACAGAACTATAAAATGAATGTTTCATCCCTGAAAACATTATTTCAGAGTATCCATTATTTGATGAGAATGGTAAGAAAACATAGAAATGTAATAGTTCATTAATAAGTATTCAAAAACATTAACTAGTATTCTAAATATAACATTTTTGGAAATATGCTCATTAGTTATTATTCTCATATAACATTTTTTGGAAATATTTTCTGTTAGAAATGCTAACTTTACTCATTTTTCTTTGAGCACATTACTTCTACACTGGACCTTTTTGGTGTTGTAACAGATACATTTGAAAATATTATGGAAAATGGAGAAGTTGTTCAAAGTGAGCAATTTCTTCTTTTGGTGTTGTTTTTTTACATGTATGTAACATTATGCCTCAGACTACTAAAAATGTTAAACCTCTCCAAATTAGATTTGCTGATGACAGTATGGCCAAGATACTTATATTTGTTGTTGAATGGTAGAAAACATTCTGGGAAAAAGAGAAAATGCTGGTTACCAGTATTTTCTCCTCTTCCCTCAGTATTTTTTCTAACCTTTTTTCTCAGGGTCTTAAAACTGAGGATCGTTTTGTGAAGGGTTAAAGCAATTTTCACAACTTCAGTTGCCATTGCAGCCAGTGTAGATTAAGATCAGACAGCACAAAACATACTCTGGCGGGCCTAGACAATTTTTATGCACTACATAAAAACGTCTGTATTTAACAACCATTCTTAAGAACATTCTTAGTCTTATTCTCAGCAATTTTCTAAATGTGGAAGTAATACAACAGTTGCTTCTCATTGGCTAAACCAAAATGCTTTAGCCAATCAGGTTTGTTTCTTGCTAAATTTAGAATTAGAACAAAATTAAGAATGCTTGATGAATAGGAACTATGGTCTCTTTACAGGGTGGTCCTTATTCTGAGTATCAATATCGACTTAAAGTTATATCTAATTTCTCAACAGGGGTAGAAAATTTCTTAATTACGACCAATAAAAAGTGTTTGAAGACAAAAAATGAAATACCACTCATGAATATGTCAGTGAACGGGTAGAAAACATTACGAGAAAGAAAGGAAATTCTTGTTACCACTTACAATGCAATACAAAATTGATTAGAGAATTAAATACACATGAGCCAAAAGGGGGCTTAATTCATCTCCATGATGCATGATACCAAGCAAGTAATCACATGATGATGGATCTATTATGTCCATTATGTGTAGGAACCGACAGAATCATGAGGTAGAATGTTACTTGGATTTGCAGAAAATTGATCGATAGCAAAAAGTTTCAGCCCAGGTCAGCCTGCACGGACTGCGCAGGGTGACCTGGGTCGATACTTTTTGCAGATGCATTAAGCCCCCTTTTCACAGAACATGACTCAAATAGTAATTGTTGATTTGATTGTTATGAGATAGTTCAAGATGTGTACAGTATGTGGGGTAAGTGAGACTTTGAACTGCAGTGAATGAAATTTAGAATTTTTTCTCAGTAAGAGACCGTTAAACTTTGAAAATTATCTTACAATTTAGTGAAACATAGTAGCATTCTTTAGACCTGTAGGGGCATTGAAAATAATCTAAATGTTTTGGGTAAGTAAAACAGTTTCTACCACTGGATGAAAATAAACATCAGGCAGTGTTACCACCAGAGCGTGTTTCTTGCGTTTTTGACTCGATTATTTCTCTGCTGACGCACTAAAATTTGCCATGTGCATTTTTTCTGACACAGCCAAAATATCAGTGCAATCCAAACATAAGTCTATCATGCACACCATGGCTTAAAAACTAGGGGGCAAAATGTGTCTGAAACCAAATTTATTGATAATTACCAATAATTCTCTGCCTGTACTGCACTATCAACGGATTAAAGAACCCACAATTGTTACCAACTGGCATGTCCTGATGCTTTCACACGTTTAAAGCTCTATTTAATAATTACTGACTAGATACGGAATAACCATGGGATGAACTGTTTTAAGGTCAGTTTGTGGTCAAAAAACCCGAAAAATTAACAATGCAACAAATATACAGGTATTGTCAGACTAAAGAAAATAGTTCCAGTTCCAAGTCAGCAGAGTCACAGAGAAAGGGAAAAGTCCCAAAGCGTGATTTTAAGTAGATCTAGCTTTTAAAGAAAAGGCATTTAAAACAGTGACCCTTTGAATTTCTTAATGACCCCAAGAAATTAGGAATAGGGGTCAGAAATGACCCACAAAAATTGAAGCTGGCAGAAACACTGATCAGGGTCCATATTCATCAACCATTCTTAAAAACGTTTTCTGTATTATTCTCTGGAATTTTCAGTATTTGAAAGTAACACAACTTCTGATTGGCTAAACCAAATGGTTTAGCCAATCAGAAGTTGTGTTACTTTCAATTTTTGAAAATCTTGGAGAATAAGACAAAGAATGGTTGGTTAATACTGACCCAGGTCATTATCCTAGAAAATGCCCTGATTTATGTTCTGATTTTTTTGATGTGGCTTTATCTAATAGTTTCAAATGTCTTGATTTTGCTTCCTCAAAATTATGCTTCTTCTAATTATATATGAGCCACGCTCTGGCAAAAGTGGATTTAATGCATCTGTGTGTTGCATTATACCAAGCAAGTCATCACATACTTATGGATCCTTAAAATCCATTAAGTCTAACAATCGACTAGATCATGAGGTAGAATGTTCCTTTGACATGCAGAAAATTTACAAATAGCAAAAAGTTTCGACCCATCACAGCTTGCTTGGACTGCAGGCTGACACATGGGTTGATACTTTTTGCAGATGCATCAAACCCTCTTTTCACAGAGCATGTCTCATACACAATAGATTTTAGTATTCAGCTTTACACATTACAGCCATATGGCTTGCAACACGTGAAAAGGGACATTCGGACATTTGCGTAAAGTGTCGTCTCGGATCAGCCTGCACAGTCCGCGCAGGCTAATCCGAGATGGCACTTTATGACTACATTAGATTTTAATCTTCAGTAGACTTGCACAAAACAGAAAATTACATAAAAACGGAAGGTGTCGTTTCGGATTAGCCTGTGCGGACTGCACAGGCTGATCCGAAACGACACTTTACACAAATGTCCGAATGCCCCTTTTCATGTGTTGCAGGCCATATAGGATCTGACATGAGTTGGCGTTGAGATAAAATTTTATTAAACAAGTCTAGGGAAAATGTTATTAAGCAAGCCTTTGGGGAGCTTAATAACATTTTTTCTTGACAAGTTCGATAAAATTTTTATCACATACACCAACGAATGTCAGATTCTTTTTATCACATACGATATTTCACAAATCATAGATAAGAAGATGCAAAACCATCTATAGATGCACACGCGGTAATATCAGTAAAACCCATTCACTTCTACGAAATACATACAAAATGACGTCACGCTATAGTGATATTAAACGTGTATGAGATAAGAAAATTTGTAATGGGTATATTACACTGAAAACAAGGGAGGTTATGTGATAAATTACTATTTCCAAAATTTCACACTTACCCAAGTTGAAAGCATTTTGCAGATGAAAGCATGAAAAACCTTGTTGAGAAAGTGAAAAATGCTGGGTACTAGCAATTCGTCTGCAAAATGGTCAATCTGTCACTTTAGCTATGTTCAGTTTGTGATCTGCACATGCTATTAATATGGACCAGTCACAAATTTTGTTGTCTGGAAGAGAGTTAACCAATCAGGTGGCTTATTTCATTATTAGAATGACAATGAAAATTGTTGATTTGATTGTTTGTAATTATTAATTTATCAAACAGCTAATTTAATTAAGAAGCTTTAGTTGTTGTTTTCATATGCCTGTAACATTACATTTCAGTCATGCTCTCGCAAAAGGGGGCTAAATGCATCCCTGTGATCCATTATACCAAGCAGGTCATAACATAATTATGGATCCATAAAATCCAGTTTTTTCAAATAACTGACTGTATCATGAGGTAGAATGGTCCTTGGACATGCAGAAAGTTGGAAGATAGCGAAAAGTTTCGGCCAATGTCAGCTTGCAAGGACTGCGCAGGCTGACATAGGTTGACATTTTTCGCAAATGCATTAAGCCCCCTTTTCACAGAGCATGGCTCATTTATATTGACAATGATTTGTTTTAAACTGTGTATGTATAACACAAACATAAAATAAATAGAGGATATTTGTTTTTTTCAGTGAAAGATCGAAATTTATTTCATCGAGTGAACATCTTGGGCAATCTTTTCACAAGTGGCTGCTGCACCACTGGTGAAAGTATTACCGATGATGTTCACTCAATGAAATAAATTTTGATCTTTCACCCAAAAAAACAAATATTCTATTTATTTCATGCTTTTAACCCTTTCTGGGGGGGAACTTAATCAAAATCCAGTGCAGTTCTTTTTGGTTATTCCCCATGGCGTACCCCCTTTGCATAGCAACGCATTACAATATTACGTCAAGCGCGAGAAATGTAAAGTAAATTACGTCATATTTTCATCTGGTTGTGAGGCACGCACATTTTACCTAGGTATCTAGTGCGTGGGAACAACTATTTCCGCCTTCAACTGAAGAGTTAGAATATAAAAATCGGTATTTTCACTGGTTGAAACCATGAAATATTGAAAAATATTTCACCGATATTTCTCGATAACCTACCGCAAAGCATGAAATAATAATTATTGTTGTATTTATTTATTAATACATATACATCTACTAGCTCATTCCATGTTTAAGTGCAGTGTAATTTTATTATGATTTGAAATCAATCATTCTTAGTCAAATTCTAAAAAATGTTCTAACTTTTGATTGGCTAAACCAAATGTTTTAGCCAATAGATAAGTTGTGTCACATTCTAAATCCAAGACTTCTAATGAAAACAGGAATGGTTGGACCCAGGTGTTGTAAATCAGAATCAATTACTAATCATTCCAACTTGCATTCTTAGTCTAATTCCCAACAATTTTACAAATTTCAAAGTGAAACAATTTCTGATAGGCTAAACCAAAAACTTAGCCAAACCTTTTGGTTTAGCCAATAAGAAGTCATGTTACTATCTTAATTTGGTACTATACTCTGATTGGTGATGTGTAAAGGCAAGCCACATCCTAGAAAAGAGTTTGTTGCCTTGTACTGGTTAAACCTCATACCAAATGACTAGTTCTTAGACTTTTCCAAATGGAAAGCATTTGAAGACGACAAAATGAATGTGACACAGAAACTGAGATCAACATTTATCAGAATTAATATTTCCTAGTATTTATTTTCAGAGCCCCAGACTGAAAGATTTCTTAGAAACAGAGAGGTAAGGATCATTTTCTTTTTTTTTTGTTTGAATAAGAAAACTCACAGAGATGTGTGTAGATTTTCAAAATAGGGTCATCATCTGGCAAACATTAGATAGCACAGAATGAAATACATGCCATATATGGTATTGTCTGTTATAGACTTTTCCCCTGTAACTAACACTCTCCCAGCTTTTTTAAACTGAAAATGGGCTTACCAGAGGGTTAGTTTGTTAATAAAGTTGGAATAAATCAGTTGGAATACACTTAATGGCATCGAAAATATCCTAATTACTTTACAACGCAACATCACTAACACCTGATTATCTGAATATACATACACTTCTGATAACATTTTAAAACTTCCAGTAACCCAAATTTGTCGACTAATTTGGAAAAACTTTAAGGAAGTAAAAGTATCAGAGACCAATGTCACATATGAATCATGAGTGCAATTCAAATTCCAATTGAATCACAATCAGCAAGAAAATCAATATTCTGTATTAACCTTTTACCACACGATGCCGACTTTAAACGACCCTGAGAAAGAAGTCTTTTGAAAGCATCGTGGTAACCAGCATTTTCTCCTTTTTCCACAATATTTTCTACCCTATCAAAGGAAAATTAAACCATTTGAGGCACATTAGAATTGTCTTCTGCAAATTCTTTCTATTTGGACAAGGCTAAAGTTATCTCATCTGGTAAAGGGTTAAATACATCAGGTTTCTCTAATGGCAACTGCTTCACAGTTGGCACTGACCAAAACCCAGACAGTAATGTTATCGCCATCCTCAGAAAATTCTATGTCATTTTACTTTTATTAATGGCACCCCTTTTATAGAATGTAATGCCCCCGGGTGCATAAAAAAGAGACAAAACAGTACCAAAAGGAATCATCATTAGCTCACCTCAAGGTAAACTAAAGTGTTCAGTGTCAGTGTGCATCATTTGTCAAGAATTCTTTCCCACACGATCCTGAGTTTTAATGACCCTGAGGAAGAAGGGCCTTTTGAGAAAATGCTGGTAACCAGCATGTTCTCCTTTTCCCACATTGTTTTCTACCCTTCCCAAAACAAATTTCAATTATTGAGTCATGTTTTTTTGTCGTCTGCAAATGCTTTGAATTTGGACTGGTCTAAAATTTTGTTGTCTGGTAATGATTTAAACATTTTTTCCTCCCAAACCACAAGGTTGATCACTACAATACAGGAATATATTTTTAGGTCAAACTCTTTCTAAGGTGTTCATGAAATTACATGCAGACTTATGGTTGCTATGGCAACAAGAAAGAGGAAACGGGACACATCTTTAGAAATCTTTCTGTCCAAAATTATAAATTAGACAATTAAAGGTTAATTAATGTACATGTACATAGGCTTAATGTAGTACGAACTTGTATGATCATTGTAGACCATCTTTCTAGATGAATCGTTAAAAATGGCCCTCTTGTTAGTTTCTATCATTCAAATTCAAATTCAGTGCAAATCAAATGATGAAATTGTTATGTAAAGTGTAAAAAAAAAAAATTGGGGAAGAGAAGAAATTACTGGTTACCAGCACTTTCTCCTTTTCCTACAATCTTTTCAAAAGTTTCTTTACTTAGGCTTATGAAACACTGAGAAGTGTGAGGTATTATTTCTATATTTTTTTCAGAGGGACAGACAGATGTTCGGACATACAGATAATTTAAAGCCACTCTATTTTCACAATACGTCTCCAAGAAGAGAACCTGGTAATGCTGGTTTTAGACTGATTTTTTTAAATTCTTTTTCCTTTTTACGTTAGAGTCAAATCTGTGTCAGCAGACACATGTTCAGCAGTGTTTCATCCAGGATTTGTAAAAAAGTTGGGGATTTTCCTTCATGCTTTTAAAAAAAGTAGGGGATGTTCAAAAAATGTGGGGGCCCATCAAACATCATTTTTTAAAAAAAACATCATTTAGCCATTCTTTCTGTTATTCAAAAGTTCCACAATCAGCCCGTACGCCACAATTGCAGGAAAGTGTGTTGCGTACGGTTTAACGAGGGCCCCTTGTCTGCCTCAATGGGATCAGTAATGATCAAGGCTTCTTCAGCTTCCTAATCAGCTTTCTGGGACAAGGATACAGTAGATAAAGTGAAATAGTCGCTTATTTTGTGCTTCGACATTTCTGGATTGCATAACAGTCCAGTTTAAGAAACAAGAAATTTATATTACAGAAAATGTTATTGTCACGCTGTTACTATAGGCAACTGAAAAGGGCCATTTATTTTCCGGACCCGACATGACTTACGAAAATCTATCAAATAATCATTAACATAATTTTTGCATGAATTAGTATGCGGCCAACGTTGGTACTTTTTCATGACAACTGTTTCGAGGTCCTCGAAAATTTGGAGACCACTTCTTGAACGTGTCGCTCATGAATGCGGTTCTCAGTTGGTGATGAAGCAGGGAACCAGTCACTTCTCATCGACTGCCATTCTTCTGACATGAAAATTGCAAGATTTTTTTCATGTCAAATGCAATTGATTGCGCTTCTAATCAGTGTGTACATATGATACGCGAGTTATTAAATTCAATAACGGAGAGTGATATAATCAAAGTACCGTTAGGAAGCTATTGTGTGATTTTTAAGAGTGGAGGCCTTGTCCCGCACTGTGTCAGAAAATGTGGGGTGGTATTTACAAAAGTGTGGGATTCCCACAATCCCGCAGCCTAGATGAAACACTTGTTCAGCACTGATTGACTTTTTTATAATCTTTTTCTTTTTACATTAGAGTCAAATCCGTGTCAGCCAATAAATGTTCAGCAGCACCGATATTGATTTTCTTTTATAATGTTTTTCATTTTACATTAGAGTCAAATCTGTGTCAGCCAACACACATGTTCAGCACTGTCGGTATTAAGTCTTTACCAAACGAGACAATTTTTGACTCGTCCAAATTGAAAGCATTTAGGTTTGAAAATGAAGTGAAATAAATGTGACTTCAAAATTGAAATTTAATTTTGGAAGGGAAGAAGACATTGTTTGAAAAGGAGAAAATGCTGGTTATCGGCAACATCTCCTTCTGGTTATCAGCATTTTCTCCCTCTTCAACATAAAATTCTTCTTCATAAGGATCTTTAGAACTATGGTTTATTTGATAAAAGGGTTAACTCCTCTGTAGCTCAGTTGGTAATAAGCAGGGCAACTAGGGGTTGCTAGTTCAAATCACCAGCCCTGCCCATTTCTTTCGAAGGATTTATGATAGTCATTGCAACAGTATTCATTCCCCTCTTGACTCTGATCATTCCTTTAATGATGGCTCTGTTGGAAAGCAGCTAGTGGCTTGGTAAGGGTATTGTGGGAACTACTGGTAAAAGAAGCTCCAGGAAAGTATGGACAGTTGAACTGGCTGCCACAGTATAATTGAAATAGTGCTGGAAATAGTACTGAGCTTGAAGACAAAAAAAGCAAATGAACTCTGTACTAGTTGACAAAATTTTAGGCTGTTCCATACTAGGTGTTCTTACAGAAGATAATTATAATACAGTCCAATTGAGTAGATATGTCTTTGAGAGGGTAAAACAATATGGGAAAAGGAGAAAATGCTGGTTACTAGCATTTTCTCCTTTTATGACAATATTTTCAGATACCCCTTCTGTAGGGTCATTAAAACAGGAGATTGTCTGGTAAAGCGACTACCATTTTAATATTTTAATCCAGAGTTTTGATATAAAGGACACACGTATTGAAGAGCTACCTTGTCTTGCCCCTTAAAGCACCTTTCACAGTTTCAGTTGCCTTTGTTGCCAGTTTGATCAAGATCAGACTGCAAAGAAATAGCTGTCTGATCTTTGATCTTCAACGTCCTCTTTGCTAGAACAATTTGAAAACAGACCATCTTGAAAGTGCATCTATTTGCGTCTCATTTCCAGACTGAAAATGCCTTTTGACTTTATTCAACACTTTGAGAGATAAAATGGTACTTTTATCAGTTTTGGAAGAAAACAAGTTATTGTCATAGCCCTGGCGTTATGTGTTGTCGTCATGCAAAAACTTTGACATTTTGTAATATCTCTGTTACTACTGCAGATATTTACTTCAAACTTAGACAAGTTGTTAAATAACTATCAAAAGGGTAACTCATACAACAGGGGCAGATAACCATCAAAGCATTTGTTACACAGTTATGCCCCTTGTTTGACCTAGAATTTTCGCTGAAAATCAAGCTCTTGCAGCTGAGCATTGGCACCCACATGTCATTCTCTTGTTATACCCCCGCAAAAAGAATGTTTTCGGGGGTATACTGGAATCAGCCTGTCTGTCCGTCCATCCGTGTGTCCATCCGTGTGTCCGTCTGTGTACAAAATACTAGTAATTTTGTGTTGCGAACTCCTACAGTTTTGCTGCTATTGTATTGAAAGTTTGTTGATACATTGATCGTATACTGAAGTTGTGCAAGAAGCAGTTTTCAATCATCTACTCCCTATGATTCAAGGGTAATCTCCCCTTGAACTTAGAAAATTTTTTGTTAAATTGCCTGTTTCTGTCAAAGCGCTGGCGGGGGTATTAAGTCACATTCAGTGACAGCTCTAGTTCTACCTGTTTTGGACAGGTTGTATTTATAATCTCTCTTGATAATTTGTAGCACTTACAGATGATGTTATTTCTTTTAGTTGGCAAATTCTTTGGTACTAATACGGAGTATAAAGACTGCTATGATGAGCCCACTCACAACAAAACTCCGAGGAAGATAGAGCGGAATCCGTACAAAAACAGCATGGTGCTGTATCACCCATTTGGTTTGTCTGGGGGAGGAGCCCCGATGATCAGTTCTTCGGGACAGAGAGATACCAAGATTAAAGGCTCCATGGGAATTCTGGGTAGAGAGGTGTGTAACAGAATTCTTCACCACTCGGGTTTTTGTTTTTACAACTCTCAGGAGGAAGGCATTTGAAACATTGAAGGAAAAGGGGGAAAAATATGTGATATCACAGAGTCACAAAGTGGGCCAAATGTAACAACATTACGTTGCTGGACAATGAATGCTGTAACACTCTGTAATGACTGAACATTTTTTAAAATTATTCTCTTTGTGTAAAAGAAGATGGTAGCATGAACTTTAGCTTTGTCCCTTGTATAAGTTATTTCCAGGTTCATATTAATAAACTATTCCTAATTTCATTCTAAGTCAAATGCTAGATTTAAGAAAGTAACACAACTTCTGATTGGCTAAACCAAATGGTTTAGCCAATCAGAAGTTGTGTTACTTCCAAATTTTTAAATTTCTCCAGAAGAAGATTATGAATTTTCTTAAGGATGGTTCATGTATATGGGCCCTGTTTCTAAAATGAGCCCATGCGGTGACTGGATTTAACTCTTTACCAAACGACAAAATTTTAGACTTCTTCAAATTGAAAGAATTTGCAGACGACAAAATAAATGCGACTCCAAAATTGAATTTGTGCTGGGAAGGGTAGAAAACATTGTGGGAAAAGGAGAAAGTGCTGGTTACCAGCATGTTCTCCTTTTCCTACAATGTTTTCAAGGGCTTTTTTTATTAGGGTCTTTAAAAGTCAGGATAATGTGGTAAGGATTTAAGGACAAAATAAAGATAGATCCTTTTTCCAATTGTACACAACAAGTAATTTCCCCCCACATTCAAATATTGCAAGCAAATGGTTATTTTATTTTTTGTAACCCTTTAACAATTCAATCCTTGGCTTTCAAGAAAAAATAGGTTTGTAAAAACATGGGGAAAGGAGAAAATGCCTGTGAAAATGCCTGTGCCAGCAGTTTCCCCTTTTCCTAATGTTTTTTTTAATTTTTTTACACTTCAGTAACATTTATTTGGACAAATGCGTTTGATAATAAATATGTCAAAAATTTTGTTTTTGGAAATACTTAAGCCCAAAATATTCAAAGCTTGCAGAGCTTTATTTTTCAGTCCGTTTTGTTATATAAATAATTCTAAATAATTCTACTTTTCCTTCGAAGGCTTCCGCAAATGCCAGACGTGCACCAAACATGAAAACTACTCAGCTGAATATTTTAAGTAAGTTTGACCTTTGTAAATACTTTTGAAATTTAAACTTTATAAATACTTTTTGAATTGTGGAAGTAATAACAACATTTATTTGAGTAATTTGCATACTTGATTATAATTTTTCATTGGCCATTTTTTTTTAACTCTTAACAAAGCAATTCCAAATTTTAACCACCCACAGGAAGAATGCTTTTAAAATATTGTTAGAAATGGAGAAAATGCTGGTAACCAGCCTTTTTCACTTTTCTCACAATGTTTCTCACCTTTGAAAGACGAATCCCATATTTTGAGCCACACTTTATTTGTCGTCTGCAATGGCTTACAGTTTTGATAAGTCTTGGCTTAAGCCAAAAGTAAACAATATGGGGATCAATTTGCAGGCAAATTTGATTCATACTATTTAGAGTATGGATATTAATATGGATCTGACAATCTGTTAGAATTTTTTTGCAAGTATTATTTCTTCTGAAAGCTAAACTCTTTACCAAACGACAAAGTTTTAGACAAGTCCAAATTGAAAGCATTTGCAGACGACAAAATGAATGTTACCGAAAATTAAAATTTGTTTTGGGAAGAGTAGAAAACATGGTGGGAAAAGGAGAAAATGCTGGGTACCAGCATTTTCTCCTTTTCCCACCATGTTTTCAAAGGCTTTCTTTCTCTGGGTCGTTAAAAGTCGGTATTGTGTGGTAAAAGGTTGATGCTTTCAGTATGAGTAAATCATGAATTTTATGGTCTGATTCAAATCACTGTATCACATTCCATTCTATAATTCTTAACTTTTTTTCTGATTACAGGAGATCAAATAGCGGAACGTAACAGGAGAAACGAAGCAGAGAAGGAGTTTATGAGAAGCCCGGTATGCAAACCCATTCCTTCATGAAAGATATAGAGGATCTTACATGAGCGTTTATGTATTATCATTTTTATCAACTAAGTTGACTACAATATTGTATGACGCGAGCCTTGGCGAGTGTCAAATACATTTTAGTCAACGAGTTTGATAAAAATGATAACACAAACACAAATGTTAGATTCTATTTATCACATAAAACGAATGACAGACAAAAAATATCTTGTATCATCACCTATATATTGCCTATATACTGTACACGTGTCCATGTTTACAGTTGTAGTTTGGTTTCAAATGTGTACATACACAAGTAGATAGCTCCATGACATTTACACCAAAAGTAGAATAAAACAGTTTCTAGAGGGGGTACATGTAAGTGCAACTAATTCAGCAATTTTGTTGTTTTTAAAAAGTTTTCTCTGCATTTCTTGCTTTTTATTAAACATGAAAATCAAAAACTTTTCACGCATATACTCCTTAGCAACAATGATGTCATTTTATTCAGCGAAACAGCATAGTAGTACAAATTCCAGCATTTAATGTGGTTGGTTTCTCAAGCTTCACACACTCATGACTGAAGATTGATCAGAACCGGGACCCAGAAAGTGATAATACACTAGTGTATTATCAAAAGTAAGTCATGGGTTTAATACACTACCGGGGGAGGTTTTATGTGATAAAACACAATAGAAAATACGAAAATTGCAGGAATAAAATATACTCTTAACCCTTAACTCTTTACCAAATGACAAAATTTTAGACTTGTCCAAAATGAAAGCATTTGCAGACGACAAAATAAATGACTCAAAAATTAAAATTTGTTCTGGGAAAGTTAGAAAACATTGTAGAAAAAGGAGAAAATGCTGCTTACTAGCATTTTCTCCTTTTCCCACAATGTTTTCTAGTGTTTTCTTTTTCAGGGTTGTTAAAAGTCGGGATTGTGTGGTAAAGAGTTAAACTGCTAAATAAGTTACATAAAATTTTCAAGCCAATTGTAACAACCCGAATAAGGCTATTTCAAACAGTATTTTTTTGAGAAAAATATCTCCTCATCAGACAGTGTAGATCCAAGATCAGACTGCACGTTCTATGTAGTCTGATCTTGATCTACATTGTCCACAAAAGGTCATTGAGTTGCGCTTAGCAGTCTAAGGATTAACCTTGGAGTACTCAGTTAACCCTTTCCCAAACGACAAAATACTTGACATGTCAAAATTCAAAGCTGTTGCAGACGGCAAATTAAATATGGCTCATTGGATGAAAGTTGTTCCTGAAAGGATATAAAACATTGTGGGAAAAGGGAGAAAAATGCTGGTCACCAGCATTTTCTCCTTTTCCCACAATGTTTACAAAAGGCTTCCCCTCCTCAAGGTCGTAAAAACCTGAGATTGTTTGGTAAAGGGTTAACTCTTTCTCTGGCAACTCAAGAAATTGGACATTTATTTTGAGGTCTAGAAGTAAATTTCCTAAGCTATTGAAGGTGAATTGGATCGTGGTCTACCATTAGAAAGCAGATGGTGTAGATCCAAGATTAGACTGCACGTTCTGTGCAGTCTGATCTTGATCTACAACATCTTCTTAAGCTACTTAAGTTGTTAATGGTAGTAAAAGAGTTTACTCTTCACTACCTATGATAAGTCAACTCTTTACCAAACAACACAATTTTAGACTTGCTCAAATTAAAAGCATTTGCAGACAGCAAATTAAATGTGGTTCAAAGCAAGACACATGTCTCTGATAGAGTAGAAAACTTTGTGGGAAATGGAGAAAATGCTGGTTACCAGCATTTTATCCATTTCCCCAAATGTTTTCAAAAAGACTTCTTTTTCAGCTTCATTAAAAGTTGGGATTGTGTGGTAAAGGAATAAATGATGGTTAAAAATGGTGTAGATCAAGACCAGCCTGCGTTACTCTGAAATTATGTCATGACTTATCCCTATATCAGATGGAAAAAATTGTAGTCTTATTCCAATAGAAAGCATTTGCAGGTGATAAATTGAAAGTGGTTCAGATGGTTGCATTAGCTGTAGAATGGGTAGAAAACATGGTGAGAAAAAGAGAAAATGATAGTTACTAACATCATCTTCTTTTCCCACAATGTTTTCAAAGGTAGTATTCCTCAAGAACATTAAAACTCAGGATTGTTTGGTAAAGGGTAATCATAAGGCTGGATTTTGATACTCAAGAGCAGGTGTCAACTTTTGGACGGTTCATTGCCCCACAGATCTGGTGCGAGTGCTGGTGTAGCTGCCAGGAAGTAGAATCAAGAGATATTAGTATAAGTTGCAAGAACTTGCTTCTCAATCAGGGTAAAATAAATATGTTTAACCCTTTACCACACAAACAAACTATCAACTTGTCTAAATTGAAAGCATTTCCATTTGATTATTTTAAAAGTGGTTCAAAATGATGGATTTGTCTTTGATAGGGTAGAAAACATTGCGGGAAAAGGAGAAAATGCTGGTTACCAGCATTTTCTCCTTTTCCAACACTGTTTTCAAAAGGCTTCTTTTTCCAGTGTTGTTAAAAGTCGGGATTGTGTGGTAAAGGGATACAGCAAAGGGTTAAAAACCAAAAGAGAGGACTGAAATAAGATTTAAGTTTCTTGTACTTCAGGGCATAGATTATGTTGATAGCGTAAAAGCCAAGAAAGTTGGATATGCAAAGGTGAACGAAGTTGGTTTGCAGAGCGAAAAACAGCATCTACCCCACGCAATGTCAAAATCTGTGAGTATTGGGCTACATTTTTTTGGTTTTTAGCATTATTTTTCCAAAGAAAGTATACTCTGTTCTTAATGACAGTGGTTATGCACATCAAACAAAAACATACTTCTTTTTCATTTAAAGACTTTTTACTATCAACTCAATATTTTGTTCAAATTTTTTATTACAATCTTAACTTTATTATTTAAAACTTTTGAGTAGATAGGGATTGCCCTGTCACTCAATAATGTCTTTTATGCATATTAAGATCACACAAAGGCCAGTGCACCTATCCATGCTTTCCTGGAGTTTCTTTTACCAGTACTTGGCACAATATTCTTTCCAAGGTAATGGCTGCTTTCTCACATAACCATTGTCCAAACAATGGTCAGCTGTGAGAGAGGAATGAATCCTGTCGCAATGACTATCATCAATTCTTGTAAAAAAATTGGCGCAGAAGGGGATCGAACCAGCACCCCCGTTACCAAGACCTGTACACTACAGACTGAGCTACCAAGGCTTGGCTACAACACAACAATTTGTTGACTTCTCCAAACTCAGAGTAAGTGTAGATGCCAATTTTGTAATTGGTAAAAATGAGCTGAAGTTCTATGATAGGGTAGAAAACGTTGTGGGAAAAAGAGAAAATTCTGGTAACCAGCATTTTCTCCTTTTCCTACAATGTTTTCAAAAGCCTGCATCCTTAAGGTCGTTAAAAGAGTTATTAACATGTCATGCTTTTCGGTAGTTTATCAAAAAATAATGGTGGACTATGGTTTTATATTTCATAGTTACCACCAGTAAAAAATACCGATTTTATTTTCTAACTCTTCAGTTGAAGGTGGAAACAGTACCTCCCATGCCCATGTTACCTAGGTAAACAGCAACTGCCATACAACCAGATGGAAATATGACATAATTTACCCTACATTTTTCTCACTTTACGTAATATTGTAATGCGTTATTATGCGAAGTGTGTATGCAACGGGAAATTACCAAAGACAACTGTAATGGATTTTGATGTAAGTTCCCCCCTCAAAAAAAGGGGTTGGAAGCATAAAATAAATAGAATATTTGGTGTTTTTTTATAGTGAAAGATTGAAAATATCTCATCTCGTGAACATCATAGGTAATATATTCACGAATGTCACAGATGTTCTTTCGATGAAGTAAATAGAGGATATTTGTTTTTTTTCAGTGAAAGATCGAACTTTATTTCATCTCATGAACATTGTCGGTAATATTTTCACGAGTTGCAACGATGTTCACAAGATGAAATAAATTTTAATCTTTCACCGAAAAAAACAAATATCCTATTTATTTCATGCTTCTATCTCTTTTTTGGGGACTTACATCAAAATCCAGAACAGTTCTTTTTGGTATTTCCTCATGGCGTACCCCCTCAGCATAACAACACATTAAGATATTATGTAAGGCACGAGAAATGTACAGTAAATTACGTCATATTTCAATCTGATTGAGTGGCACGTGCATTTTATTTAGGTAACTAGTGCATGGGAACTACTGTTTTCGCCTTCTATTGAAGAGTTAGAAAATAAAATCTGTATTTTTCACTGGTCCTAACCAAGAAATGTTGAAAAATATTTCACTATTATTTCTTGATAAACTACAGGAAAGCATGAAATAAATTTTGATCTTTCACCTAAAAAAGATAAAAATCCTCTATATCTTTTACACAAAGGGTTATTTATGTCTCGAACAATCTTTGCAGGGAGCAGGTAACACATATGCAGAACAGATGCAGCTTAAAAGGGACCTAGATGCACAAACTGAGAATTATAAAATGAGGTTAGAGTTAGGTAAAAAGGAGGAGCGCCATCTAGAGAAATTGGTAAGACATTTATCCAGGTTTAACCCTTTACCACATGATCCCAAGTTTTAACAACCCAAAGAAAGACGTCTTTTCAAAAATATTGTGGGAAAAGGAGAAAATGCTGGTAACCAGCATTTTTTCCTTTTCCCACAATGTTTTGTCCCCAGTCAGAGAACTTAGTACACACATTTCATAATTATTATATAATAATTAATTAATTAATTATTGTTATTATTGAATTATATAAGAATGCTTCTTATTTCCATATCTATAAGCCATTATTTCCACTAGTTGAACTCTACCAAGTTAAAGACACATCTCGACCTACTATACCTGGACCATGCGAAAACAAAAATCAGTGGCATCATATATGAACTACGATCAAACACTGCCATCTGTACTAGCAGAGGCACATTTCATTGTGATACAGTGTCTAAAAAAGTATTATTATACTGCAAAGAAATTTCTCGCAATCTGATAGGATAATATGCCCCGTACATACAGTCATGAACACTGGCAAAATCCACGAAAAAAGAACTTTCCCTTTTGGGAGCCTCGTATACATGACTACACTTTTAACACAACATCCAAAATGGCGTTCTCGACCGATATGAGCCGCCGACAAGACAAACATACTGAGTAGGCTGCACCATATAATTACTAGTTTCCCAGGATAGTTGTCATTAACCCATTCCCAAACAACAATATTTTAGGCTTGTCCAAATCGAAAGCATTTGCAGATGACAAAATAAAAGTGACTGAAAATTTAAAATTTGTTTTGTGTAGGGTAGAAAACTTTGTGGGAAAAGGAAAAAATGCTGGTTACCAGCATTTTCTCCTTTTCCCACAATGTTTTCTAAAGGCTTCTTTCTCAGGGTCGTCAAAAGTAGGGATTGTGTGGTAATGGGTTAAAATGGAAAGAATGGATTACTTTTGAAAATAAATGAATATAGTTACATATATATTATCATTTGTTGTCATTCTAAAACAAATATACAGGGTTAAAACGAACCATCCATTCGTCAGGCAAACAAACTGTGAAGTGCCAAAACTTATACACTGTGCATAATGTTAAAAGGATAACCAAATGGTCATTTGAGGCAACTAATGTTTGTATACTTTTGCCAACAAATCATTAAAATGCATAGTTACTCACCTTGTAGTTGTTAGAATCCGTGTTTGAATAAAAAATACATTGAATGTCTATCGCAGTGACATCATGAACTTTATGCACCAAACTGCACATTTTACCAAGGTTTCAGTGACGTCATTTCTCAGTGACGTCAGTTTTCACTGAATATGGGCACTCAGAAGGGAATTCTATGTCATCAGCGTTCTCGATTTCTGAGAACATAAAGCAGGGAAATTTCGCTGAATACACGTTGGAATGGTAAAACTTTGCAGTATAATAAATTTGTTGTATGGTCAGTTGGCAGGGGACTTGAAAACTTGTTCACAGCAGTGGCAAATCATGTCACCCCAAGTCATCCTTGTTCACGGCTTTTGCGAATCATGTCACCCTGAGTCTTCACTAGGGGGTGACATGATTCGCCACAGCCATGAACAAGTTTCCAAGTCCCCTGCCACCTGACCGTACAATATTAGTTGTACGATCAGGTGGCAGGGGACTTGGAAACTTGTTCACAGCTGTGGAGAATCATGTCGCCCCGAGCCGAAGGCGAGGTGGCAACATGATTCATCACAGCCATGAACAAGTTTCCAAGTCCCCGGCCACCTGACCTACAACGAATTTATTATACTGCAAAGTTTTACCATTCTAATATGTGTTAAGCAAAATTTACCTGTTTTTTGGTTTCAAAAACTGAGTATGATGACGACGTAGAATTTCCCTTTTGAGTGCCCCAATTCAATGAAAACTGACGTCACTGGGAGCTGACGTCACTGAAACCTTGGTAATATATGCAGTTTGGTGCATAATCTTGATGATAATCTTGATCAACGCCACCATTTTGGATGCTGTGTTGAAAGTGTAGTCATGTATACAGGGCTCCCAAAAGGGAAACTGCTTTTACGTTGGTTTTGCCAGTGTACATGATATATATGTTCGGGCATATTATCCAATCAGATCGTGAGAAATTTCTTTGCAGTATATTTATAATATATAAAATTGTTCTTATTGTACTTCATTTGTATTTCAGCATATGGATACTTCAAGTAAGATGTTTTGTGGTGACTATGGCGGTGGTAATAAGAAAGGTCCTAACATTCGAAAACTAAATTTAGACCAAATCATTGATAACCATCCACGTTCAGTAAGTATGATAGAAAAAGATGATCAGTGAAACTCGGTATTTCAATTCAAGAATAAAACAGGAAATGACATCAACTTTCATTTCACCCTTTAGCACAAGATCCTGAGTTTTAACCACTCTGGGAGATCAGACTTTTGAAAACATTGTGGGAAAAGGAGAAAATGCTGGTAACCAGCATTTTCTCCTTTTCCTGCAATGTTTTCTAACATTTCACAAACAAATCTAATTATTTGAGCCACAGTTAATTTGTTGTCTGCAAATGCTTTCAATTTGGTTCAGTCTAAAATATTGTTGTTTGGTAAAAAGTTAAATCTGACTGTAGGACACAAATTGTTACAAGGTATGTGTGGTTGGTGACTGAAAATGTTGATACATCAAAAACAAAAGCACATTGGTTTGTGCTTAACCATTTTCGTAGGATGATATTTTTGGTAACAAACCATAGTATAGAAGGTTAACTCTTTACCACATGACAAAATTTAGATTTGTACAAATTTGAGAGCATTTGCTGGCAACATATGAAATGTCTTGCAAATGATGTAATTTTTCTTTACAAGGATAGAAAACATTGTGGGAAAAGGAGAAAATGCTGGTAACCAGCATTTTCTCCTTTTCCTGCAATGTTTTCTAACATTTCACAAACGAATCTGATTGTTTTAGCCACAATTAATTTATCGTCAGCAAATGCTTTAAATTTGGACCACTCAAAAAAATTGTTGTATGGTAAAGAGTTTAACCTGACTGTAGGACACAAACGGTTACAGGGTTGCTCGGTTGGTAACTGAAAATGTTGATACATCAAAAACAAAAGCACATTGGTTTGTGCTTAACCATTTTCATAAGATGATATTTTTGGTAACAAACCATAGTATAGAAGGTTAACTCTTTACCATATATGACAAAATTTAGACTTGTTCAAATTTGAGAGTATTTGCTGGCAACATATGAAATGTCTTGCAAAGATGTAATTTTTGTTTAATAGGATAGAAAACATTGTGGGAAACGGAGAAAATGCAAGTTACAACCATTTTCTCCATTTCCCACAATATTTTCAAAAGGCTTCTTCCAAATGGTTGTTAAAACTTTCGAGTTTTGTTGCATGGTGGTTTAAAGCAATTGGAACAATTCTGTATGTATCAAAGATAATGGTTGCTTGAATACTAAAGCTATGGTAAAGAAATGAGTACATTACATATATTATTGTTTTGTGAATTCTGACCATCAGTAGAGGAAAAGCAGTCCAGAAATTTGACGCAAAAAGTGGACAACTTATGACTGTGTTTACTCAAAATGTGTTATTGACAAAGTTTTCCTTCCACAGCTCAGATGAAGCACTGGTCCATATTAAGAACGCTCTTTGTCACATACTCAAGAATTTTCTATAATTGAACGTAACAAAACGCCTGATTGGCTAACCCATATGGGTTAGCCAATCAGGCGTTGTGTTACTTTCATATTCGGAAAATGTTGGATAATAAGACTAAGAATGTTCTTAAGAATGGTTGGTGAATATTGACTCTTGTAGTGCAATTGGTAACATACAGGACTTGAGACAAAGGGGTTACTGGTTTGAATCCAATTTCTTTCTGAGGATTGATGATAGTCATTCCAACAGGATTCGTTCCTCTCTCACTGCTGATCATAGTTTTGACAATGGTAATGTGGGAAAGCAGCCAGTGGCTTGGGAAGCATATTGTGCGAAGTACTGGTAAAAGAAACTTCCAGGAAAGCATTGATAGGTGCTGCTATCAGGTTCAGTATGTCTGAAATAATGTTTGAAACAGTGTTAAACAATCGATCAATCAATCCAGAGCTTGGCTTTTGCTACATATTTTAGACTTACAAAGATATTCTTTTTTTGTGCATTGTTGTGATAAACCAGAGCTTTTAGATCTATGTAGCAATAGGAGATGAGAGCATTTCTTTGGCATTTTCCCCTTTTCCCACAATGTTTTCAATTCTATCAAAGAACTTTGGTTCATTTGTAATACTTGATTTTGTCATCTGCCCAGAGAGAAAAGAAGCCAGAGGTTAATTTCTTCTTTACACAAAGTTGATTGTAAGATTGTAACTCAAGAGATGACATATTATTTTATCCAAATAGAGCTCTTATTACAACAAAGTACTGGTAGAAGATGAAAATTATCGTAATGATCCGGATGCTTATTTTGATCACTTCAAACCCCGAATAACAGTAAACAGTACTCATAGAAATCTATATGAGTTCCCAGAAGGAAATATCAAGGTATCAGCTAGTGAATGACATGTTTTTTGTCCATGTGGTAGCGGATTATGTGTGTGTGTAAATAACCACTTTTATATGCTGCTTGTGCTATAAATAGAAATAGTGGCATTTGGTACAGGCTTTTGTAGTTAAACCGTTTACCACACAATTCCGAGTTTTAATGACCCTGAGAGAGGTCTTTGAAAAGATTGTGGAGAAAGTAGATAAAGTTGGTAACCAGCATTTTCTCCTATTCCCATAATGTTTTCTGCCCAATCAAAGACAGAAATCATTATTCCAGTTGCATTTAATTTGTCGTCTGCAAATGCTTCCAATTTGGACCAGTGTAAAATTTGTTGTTTGGTTAAAAGTTAAAATAGAACTATAACTTATTGCTATGCTAGTAAAAGTGCTTACATACATATATGTAAAGTTTCCTTCAAAAACATGTTACAGTGATGATATCATTTTACCAGAACTACTTTTTTTCGCAAAGTTGACAATGTACATGTACTACTACTTATATCAGATGTTAACTCTCGTAGCCCTAGACCTGGATTTAATTGGTTATAATGACAGTGTAGGTCAAGGTCTGGCTGCACAGAAGGTGCAGATAAGCTACACTGTACCCTTGTTTGCCACATACTCTGACAAAAACATTTTTCAAATTTTAATAACTACGAAGGCTGTTCGATATGTAATGTGTATTGTACCACAGGGCAATAATGCTTTGCATGATTTCGTGGATGATGATACGCTTGAATAGCTCTATTCAATACCTTTCCAACGGTATAAACACGAGCATTCAGCTCCACATAGTTTTAAACTTATAGTCATTTCAATAGAGCTAGTCGTTGACCACTGTTGTAAAAATGGTTTGGAAACGGATTAAGAATATTAAAGAAATTAGAGCTTATATAAAAGTTCGCACAAAACTAGGTCATTCGGTAATGCAGATTTTTACTGAATTGGGGGAAGTTTATGGGTCTGATAAGGTATCTTATGAAACAGTTTGTAGGTGGAGAAAGAAATTTCTGACTGGCACAGAGTCCGTCAAAGATGCAGCAAAATCTGGCCGACCTGTGACTGTAACAGGCAAGGCAAATGTCTCAAAAGTCAGGGAAATAATTGAAAGTGATGGCAGATACACGATTCGTGATATTGCCAACGCTGTTGGCATATCGCTATCGTGGGTGCATTTCATTTTGAAGCGTATTTTGAAAGTACGAAAGATTTCTGCCAGATGGATACCGCATATATTGACAGATGACCAAAAACGGGTACGAGTACAAACCGCTAAGCAATTGCTCAAAATGTTTCCCAAATTCAATCAAAGACAATTTGCAAACATTGTTACTGGTGACGAAACATGGGTTCACTATTTCGAACCAGTAAGAAAAATTGGAAACAAAATATGGCTAACTAAATATGGTAGAAGGCCTGTAGTTGCCAAAAGAAGCATAAGCACAAAGAAGGTTCTTTATTGCATATTCTTCTCATGTGATGGTATAGCCGTACAAATTCAGGTGCCTAAGGGCAAAATTTTTACAGGTCGGTATTACTGAGATGTTATACTAAAAAAGGTCAAGAAATATTATCTTAAACGACGCCCTGTGTCAGGATTTAGGCATGTTCGTCTACTTCATGATAATGCTCCATCACATACATCTGAGCTTGTGAAGCAATTTTTGAAGTCAGAGAAGGTTACCGTCTTGCCACACCCACCATACTCTCCAGATCTAGCCCCATGCGACTTTTTCATTTTTCCAAAACTTAAAAAGTTCTTATCTGGTCGTCGTTACAAGTCCCTACAAGCCCTTGGCTCAGCCATCAGTCAGTGCCTCAGAGGTCTACCTGAATCAGCATACCGTGACGCATTTCAGAAATGGATTCAGAGATTGAAATTACGTATTTCAAACTGCGGAGAATACTTTGAAGGGATGTAATGTTCATTTCACTATTTGAGTCGAATGCTTTTGAGATATCGTACAATACACATTACATATCGAACAACCCTCGTATATCTTTTTATTCCTGACTGAGAGTTTCAGTTTCATTCAATTAGCCCAACAAGGCTTAAGAAATTCCTGTCAACTCTTACCAAACAATTTTAACTTTGGGAGGAGGGCTTTTGATGACATTGCAGCAAAAAGGAGAAAATGCTGGCAACAAGCACAGTTATGCCCCTTTTTCATCTTAAAATTTTCACTGAAAATCAATCTAACTGCAGCCAAGCGTTGGCACCTGCATGTGGTGCTGTTGTTTATACTAGTTGTTGCTTGCTCTAATAAAAAAATGCTTGGTCTAAAAAGTGCCTGTTGGTGATAGATACTGAAAAATTATTTGTAGCCATCATTTAACTCAAGGGGGAGATAAGTATGTGTAGAAAGAGAAAATGTTTGCTCAGAATGAAATGGAAAACAATGTTGGGTATTTTAAAAAATTTTACTACTGAAGGAAGTTGTGTTCAGGTCATATTTGTATGATTACTAGTATATATTAAGTTATGTAGATTATGTTATGCATGGTTACAGTAGATCTAGCTGTTGTTTGACCAACCTTCAATAAAGGTTTGTGTCAAGAAAAGATGAAATATGTACAAATGAATCTTAATAGCTTAATTGGATGATAAGAAATTTGTGATAACTAGCATTTTCCCCTTTTCCCATGATGCTTTCTGCTCTTCCAAAGACATAAACCATTGTTTTTTTTTTTCCAGTTATTTTTATTTGCTGAATTCAAAACAACGTCCATCTTGTTTACATCGTGACGTCATCATTGTTTGAGTCCTAATGCGGTTGCCACCTGCAAATTATCTCATTATTGACTGTTTGCTTCTTTGCCAGATATTATGAAAAAAAAATTTTTTTGAAATCATAATTTTTTTTGCCATTAGTTCTGAAGGAGGATGTCCATTTCATTTGTCTAACTCTACAGGGATTACTTTGACATCTGAGCCATGCTCTGTGAAATGGGTGCTTAATGCATCTTCAAAAAGTATCAACCCAAGTCGGCCTGAACAGTCCACACAGGCTGACCTAGGTTAAAACTTTCAGATTTTGGTTAATTTTCTGCATTTAAGAGAACCATTTTATCTTATGATTCTTTCCTTTGTTAGATAAAATAGATTTTATGGATCCATGATATTGTGCTTACAGGCATTGCTAATTTGTTTAGTGTCTTAGGGTTAACATTTTCTTGTAAGTCTTTGTTTGTATGCTGTTTTTATTGTTATTTGTTTGAGCCAGTGTTTTTTGAATGATCTTTAACAGACAGAATTTATACACTAGATAACTACTTGATGTTTAGAACGACCTTGAGAAAGAAGACTTGAAAATATTGTGGGAAAAGGGGAAAATATCAGTAACCAGCATTTTCTCCTTTTCTCATAACATTTTCTGCCCTTTTCAATCACAAACCCTATCATTTTAACCACATACTTTCTCATGTGCAAATGTTTTCAAATTAGAGAGGTCCAAAATTTTGTTGTTTAATAAAGAGTTGTATGGAGATCAGAATGTACACAATGTGCAGTCTGGTTTTTCGTCTACCTTATCTGCTACTTCATTAAAAAATATTTCAAAACTGCAACTGTTATTGACCTGGTGGTTGCGGGTTAAATACCCTGTTGAGGCACACTTTCTCTCTGGCAATCTTTGGCCTCTCATCCTCTGATGCATGTCAGAAAAGTAGTCAGTAACTTGGAAAGAAGGTTGTCATTGCTTGTGTGAGAAAGCCAGGAAACACATGCAAAGGTGCATTGACTGGCGTGATATGACCTAAGCTGTTAAAACAGCTTTAAACACCAATACATACTATACAAGGCTGCTGTTATGGTGACACAGCAAAAAAAATTGTAGGGGGTAGAAGGGGAGATTACTCCCATAGAAATGAACTTTATCCAAAATTGAGCCTGACCTTTTTTATACGCCCGTCAAAGATGGGACGTATTATGGGATCACCCATGGCGCACGGGCGGACGCACAGGCGGGCGGACAGGCGGGTGGGCGGGCGGCATCCAGTTCTTTGTCCGGAGCATAACTTTGTCATCTCCAGTCCAATTGACTTGAAACTTGGCATTTGTTTTTGTTGCAATAATACAGAGTGCAGTGCAAAAGAACCATAACTCTACCTCGTGCTGTCTTTGAGTTATCTCCCTTTGATCGTCATTTTTACAGCATTTTCTGCTTGTCCTGAATATAACTTTGTCATCTCTAGTCTGAACATCTTCAAATTTGGTATGAATGATTGTTGAAAAATTACGGAGTGCAATGCATAAAAACCATAACTCTTCCTAGCACAAATTTTGAGTTATTCCCGCTTTGATCTTCAATTTTATAGCATTGCTTGCTTGTCTAGAGCAAAACTTTGTCATGTTTAGTAGGAATGACTTGAAATATGGTATGCTTACTTGTTGCAATATTTGGAAGTGCAGTGCACAAGAATTGTAACTCTACCTCGTGCTGTCTTTGAGTTATTTCCCTTTGATTGTCATTTTTACAGCAATTAGTGCTCGTCATAACTTTGTCATCTCAAGTCCGAACGACTTCAAACATGGTATGCATGTTTGTTGCAATATTACGGAGCACAGTGCGCAAGAACAATAACTCTACCTAGCGCGGATTTTGAGTAATTCCACTTTGATCTTCATTTTGACAGTATTTCTTGCTTGTGCAGAACGGAACTTTGTCACCTTAAGTCAAATTGACTTGAGACTTGGTAAACATATTTGTTGCATTGACCTGCCCTTTACGATTATTATACCCCCTCGACAACTGGCAGTGGGACGGGCATATCTTGTGACAATTTGCCGCTCTCATTTTTTTATGATTTTTATACCTGCATAAAAAATATGTTTGGAATACAATATTTGCACAATATCACAGACAGAAACTTTGGGTCTGTATTTTCTTACAGGTACTTCCATTCTAGGTCTAATTCTACATGAAGAAAGTAACACAACTTCTGATTGGCTAAACCATTTGGTTTAGCCAATCAGAAGTTGTGTTGCTTTCAAGTTTTGGAATTTCTTGCAAATAAGACTAAGTGTGCTGTTAAGAACAGTCGCTGATTACAGATCCTGGAGCTGTATTCATCAACCATTTAACCCTTTACCGCACAAAGACGACTTTTAACGCATCTGGGAAAGAAGTTTTTTGAAAACATCGTGGGAAAAGGAGAAAATGCTGGTAACCAGCATTTTCTCCTTTTCCCACAATGTTTTCTACCCTGTCAAAGAAAAATCACACCATTTCAGCCACATTGAAATTGTCATCTGCAAATGCTTTTAATTTGGACAAGTGTAAGATTTTGTCGTCTGGTAAAGGGTTAAATTATATAGCATTATTACTCAAACTATATAAAATTTTCTGGCTTTCAAAATAACAACATTTCTGATTAGCTGTACCATTTCGATTTAGCCAATCAGAAATTGAGTTACTTCAAATATTTGGAATTGGACTTAGAATGCAAGTTAAAATAATTGATGAACAGAGGGCACACATTTTGCAAAAAATGGTTGTGGAAAAGAACCATAATTTCCATAATAATTGTGGGATTTTATCCAAAATCAAATTTAACCCAACTGTCAATTGCCGGGATGTTAAGTGGTGTTTGTGCAATAATGGATTAACCCACATAATCCCAAGTTTTAACAACCCTCTGAAATAAAGGTTTTGAAAACACTGTAGGAAAAGAAGAAAATGCTGGTAACCGGCATTTTCTCCCCTTCCCAGAATGTTTTCTACCCTGTCAAAGACAAATCTCATCATTTGAGCCTACTTCAATTTGTTGCCTGCAAATGCTTTTAAATTGGACCAGTCTAGAATTTTGTTGTGTAGTAAAGAGTTACCGTAAGTCAAGAAGAAAAAGTTGATTTCAATGATATTCTATTTAAAAATGAAAGCCTTTCATAAAGGCACAGTAGCTGCCAAAAGTAAAAAATTGGTGCTATAAAATGTATTCAAATTTAAATCATACCAATTAATAGCATGGAAATTATTGTGATGATGACTGTGTTATTGTACAATAGGTCCTAATATTAGTCACTAGCAGAAAAATGGATGTTAAAGCTAGGTTAAAAGCTGCCACGTTGCTCTATCTTTTCTTTACTTTTTACCTGGTTTGAATTTCATTTTCCTGCCAGCAGCTAACACTTGGACTAACTGTACAATAACACATTTTCATCTTAACAATAATTTCCTTACTTTCAAATGGTATAATTTAAACTAAGATACATGTTAACACCCTATTGTTTACTTTTGACCACTGTTGTGACTTTAAGCAATGTTTTACATCCACTTACGGCTTGATAATCATGATTTTTTCCTGTCTATTTTCAGTTGAACTACCATGGACGAGCACCATACGCTGAACACGGCAGTTACTAGGGTTACAAAACAAGGAAAAAGATATCATTTCAATTAGCAATAAATGACTAATATGTACATGTAGATCTGCTAACATTATTCCCCTTTTTGTGACTTGGACAGTTATTTCCTTTTTTTTTTTGTTATGACAAATTAAAATGTTAATTTGTACACTGTTAGATTTATTTTTACCATTTCTTTCAAACTGTGAGGGGTACTCAAAAATAAGGGTTATTGATACTGTGATAGGAGAGTTTTATTTATAACTGCATGTTATAGGGTTAAATGTTAACCCTTAACCACACAATCTTGAGTTTTTAATGCCACTGAGGACGACGGTTTTTGAAAACATTGTGGGAAAACACCCCATTGTTTAATTTTGGCTGCTATTGTGACTTTAAACGTTTACCACACAGTTCCGAGTTTTAACAACCCTAAGGAAGCAAGCTTTTAAAAACTATGTGGGAAAAGGAGAAAATGATGGAAACCAGCATTTTCTCCTTTTCCCTCAATGTTTTCTACCCTTTAGAAGAAAAATTTCTTCATTAGCACCACATTTTGTTTGTCGTCTGCAAATACTTTCAGTTTAGATTAGTCAAAAATTTTGTCGTTTGGTAAAAAGGTAAAACACGTTTGATATTTTATCTACAAATCATTTCAAATTTGACAGGTCTAGAATTTGGTCACCAGGTAAAGACTGAATCCATAAAATCCTTTTTGTTTTGGAAAATGAGGTACACTGGTCCTTTAATAGAAAATTGACCAATGGCAAAAAGTATTAACCCTTTACCAAACGACAAAATTTTAGACTGGTCCAACTTGAAAGCATTTGCAGATGACAAAACAAAAGTGAATGAAAATTTGAAATTTGTTTTTGGAAGGGAAGAAAACATTGTGGGAAAAGGAGAAAATGCTGGTTACCAGCATTTTCTGCTTTTCCTACAATGTTTTCAGAAGGCTTCTTTCTCAGGGTCGTTAAAAGTCGGGATTGTGTGGTAAAGGGTTAATCCAGGTCAGCCTGTGCAGACTGCATAGGCTGCCTTGGGTTGCTTCTTTTTTTTGGAAATGCATTAAACCCCCTTTTCACAGAGTATGGCTTGAATGTTTTTCAGGGTATACGTAACTTAATGTGTTGTTCTACTGTTAGTCGAACTAAGGACAGGCACATGGGTATATTTGTGTTTCAGACCTCTCCCTCAGTCCTTTGACATTTAAATGAAACTTTGTACAACTATCAACTGGAAATTGTAGATGCAGGGTTTTTTTTTTCATAAATCTCTACTATGAGAGAGGGGTATTCAGTTATGTTTTTTGATAGTTCGTGTTAGCTCCGCTGTTTTCAAAGAGAATGTCAAGTACCCTGGCTTTGTTCTCCGCGTCATTGTACATTGACATTGTATAATATCTGTCGTTACTGAAGATGATTACCACAAACTTGGACAAGTTGTTGTCTATGAAAAGGGGAACCCATACAACAAGGGCAGGTAGCCGTCTTTTTGACAGTTATGCCCCTTTTTCAACTTTCAATTTCACTAAAAATGAAGCACCTTCAGCTAAGTGTTGGCACCAGCATGTGGTGCTGCTGTTTAACTCTGACCTTGATTAATGGAAAATGCTTGTTTAATTCTTTCTATGATAATTACTAATGATTCCAAAAATCTATTTTGGGAAGAAAATTTTTTACATTACGCTTATAACTTGCTTATAATGGAAAGAAAGGGGGGGGGGGTTATTGAGTCACATTTTATGACAGTAATTGTTACTTCCGTCCATGATCTATTACTGGCATCTTGAAATATGGAAAATATTTTGAGTTTTTTTTAATTTTTTTTTATAATCATTTTTAATAGTTCTTTCTATATACATATTTATTTGACTGTGATAATAAAGATTTTATATTTTTAGCTCACCTGGGCACGAAGTGCTTCAGATGAGCTTTTGTGATTGTGCTGTGTCCATCGTCTGTCGTTAACATTTACCCTGTGTACGCTCTAAAGACCACATTTTCAGTCTGATAAGAATGTTTGCCTTGATGATATCTCAGACGAGTTTGAAACTGGGTCATGTCAGGTCAAAAGCTTGATCACTAGATCAGATCTTAGAAAAACCTTGTGTACGCTCTAGAGGCCACATTTTCAGTCCAACACTCTTGAAAGTTGGTCAAAATCTTTGTCTTGATGATATCTCGAACAAGTTTGAAAATGGGTCAGGTCAGGTGAAAAACTAGATCACTAGGTCAAATCTTAGAAAAACCTTGTGTACAATCTAGAGGCCACAATTTAAGTTTAATACTCATGAAACTTGGTCAAGATGTTTGTTTTGATGACATCTTGGATGAGTCTAGAAAAAGCTTGTGTACAAGCTAGAGGCCAAATTTTTAGTCCAACAATTATGAAAGCTTGTTAGAATGTTTGTCATAATATCTCAAAAGAGATTTAAAATGGATCATGTTTGGTCAAAAGACTCAGGTGAGTGACTTCAGGGCTATCATGACCCTCTTGTTTATCATTATCATTATCATTATCATTTTAGTTTTTTGTTTCACTTTTTTTAGGGTCGGGGATCTTGTGTTTTTTGTTGGATGAAAAATGTTGACATATCTCAATATTTATTTTCATTTGTATAAAGAAAAACATTTATATCATTTGTAATTGTTGCCTTTGAATCCCTTGATCATATAGTTTTTTATTTTAACCCTCAACGCTGTACAAAACAAGCTCAACTTTTAATGACCCGTGGGAAAAAAAAACTTTTGAAAAAATTGTGGGAAAAAGAGAAAATGCTGGTAACCAGCATTTTCTCCTTTTTCCCAAAATATTTTCTATCCTATCACAGATAAATCTTACTATTTGATCAATATTTAATTTGTCGTCTGCAAATGCTTTTCGTTTGGACCAGTGTAAAATTTTAATGTTTGGTAAAGAGTTCAAGCACTGAATTAATTATTTTTACCTTTTTAAGGAGGAAAAACAGCCCGAAATACTGCTATTCCAATGTTGCTTGTGCTAAATATGTGACATATTAGCGAACAGAATAGATCTAAGATCAGACATGCAAATTCTACTTGTTAAAGACTTACAGAACTGTTGCAAAAGCAAAAATGCTGTAGATGAGCATTTCTTTTTTGGCCATGATGTTTTAATTCATATTTTTTATTAATCTTTTATTTTACAGTAGTGTCATCAAAGTCATCTGCTGAAAATACGTTTCTTGAGGTGAAGAGCCCAATTATGCAATTGATGAAATATACTCCTGGAGAAAAGTACCCCCTTAACTCTTTACCAAACGACAAAATATTATACTGGTCCGAATTAACGGCACTTGCGGACGACAAAATAAACGTGACTCAAAAATTGAAAAATGTTTTCAGCAGGGTAGAAAACATTGTGGGAAAAGGAGAAAATGCTGGTTACCAGCATTTTCTCCTTTTCCCACAGTGTTTTCAAAAGGCTTCTATCTCAAGGTCGTAAAAACCAGGGATTGTTTGGTAAAGGGTTAATTAACCCCTTACCACTCACACCCGACTTCAAACAACCCTGAAAAAAAAGCTTTAGAAAAATGTTGTGGGAAAAGGAGAAAATGCTGGTTACCAGCATTTTCTACTATTCCCACCATGTTTTCCACCCCATGAAAGACAAATTTCATGTTTTTGGTAACTTTTAATTTGTTGTCTGCATATGCTTTGAATTTAGACAAGTCCAAACTTTTTATTGCTTAGTAAAGAGTTACCGTCAAACTTTGTCTATGGTATATGGTATATTGTATGGGAATATGAGAAAATACAGGTTACCATCAATTTCTCTGTTTCCACAAAGCTTCTTCTTCAAGGTCATTAAAAGTCGGGATTGTGTGGTAAAGAGTACATTTTTTTCCAGGGGTATATTTGTTCTTTGCCGTATGTATAACACAGTAGTGGGAAATGGTTTACTAGAGATTCTTTGTGTAACTATGTGCATGTAAATAAATGTATATGTTTTAGTACAACAACAGACTTGTGTCATGCTTTTTTTATTTCATGTCAACCTGTTACCAAACTATCCTATGTTTGAAGAATACTAAAAAAGGTACCTTTGAAAACCTTGTGAGAATTGGTGAAATTCTCCATTGGCATGATGTTCAGATAACATTATATAATATTGTTCCATGCTTTTCGGTAATTTATCGAGAAATAATGGTGGAATATTGTTCGATATTTCAAAGTAACGACCAGTAGAAAATACCGATTGTATTTTCTAACTTCAATTGAGGGCGAAAACATTAGTTCCCGCACACTAGGTACCTAGGTAAACAGCACATGCCATTCAACCAGATGGAAACATGACGAAATTTACCCTACATTTACCCTACATTTCTCGCGCTTGTTATGCGAAAAGGATACGCCACGGGGAATTACCGAAAACAACTACTAGATTACTATTATCTTCCGCTAGATGGCATTCTACAAATACACATCTATCTAATATGGGCATTCTGGGTACAGAAGCGGACTAATTTTTCAAAACAACAACCGTTACTTTGAATTTCGAAATAAAATAAACGTTTACTTAATAAAACGCTTCCTGGTGCGATTCATTCAGCTATGTTCAGCTAGCAGGTAACCTATACATCGGCCATTAATTAAAACAGGCCCTACAGGCTTGGGTATAGCTACGGTATAAGCCCTACTTTTCCCAAGTATCCGGGGATGGGTGATGCGTCATAGCAGACCGGTGGAATCTTCGAAGAATATGACATGCGCAGACAACGACTAGATTACTGTAAGTTTCCGCTGCCGCCCCCCCCCCCCCCCACTCCCCCCCCCGCCCCCCAAAAAAGGGGGGGGGTTAGAAGCATGAAATAAATATAATTTTTGGGGTTTTTCATTTTCGGTGAAAGATCGAAATTTATTTTATCTCGTGAACATCATCGGTAATATTTTCACTCGTAGGTGCGCCACTACAGGCTTGGGTAATAGCTTCGGTATATGCCCTACTTTTCCCTAGTATATGGGATGGGTGATGCGTCATAGCAGACAGGTCGAATCTTCAAAGAATATGACATGCGCAGACAACATTTTTTTCCTTCTTAGAATTATCATTTATAAATCAAAAACCGCTATATTCTCATTACAAAGGGAGATAATAATTACTTCCCTTTTCAGGAAACTAACAAAGGTATCAAAAAATAATTTCAAAATAGACATTAAAGGAATTTCTGGTCGGTTAAAAATGTGCAAAAGTATTATATCAGTATAAATCCTTATTTATCAACTAACAAGAAATTTTATTCCATGTTGCACTAGATGCGTTAGGGGTCTACTTACTACCTTAAGGTGCTGAACACTCGGAAAAAAATACAATGAAAAAGATGCGCATGAACTACACCGTAAGCGGAAAGTTGTATCCTGCATTTTCAGGATTATTGAACGGAAATAAATTAACAAAGTAACTCTTAACCCCTTGGCTTCTAACTGCAACTCAGTGCGTTTTGGCGGACAATGTAGATCAAGATCAGACTGCACAAAACGTGCAGTCTGATCTTAGATCCACATTGTCCAATATGGTATTTTCTATCAGCTGAAATCAACTTTAATCTCGCAATATTTGGGCCTTTTTACTACTGAGTGGAAATTAATGTTTATTTATGTAACAGTTTGAGGGTTAAATAATAAACAAAAACCACTTGCGTTGATTTACTAACCCTTATCCTGCTAAATAACTGAAATGAAACTTTTAAGCAGATAGTACAAACCCAATTTTGGCTATTTCAAAGGTGTTTTTTGGGGGGCGAATAATATGTCCTTATCGGACAGTGTAGATCAAAGATCAGACTGCACGTTTTGTGCAGTCTGATCTTGATCTACACTGTCTGCAAAAGGTCAGTGAGTCGCGCTTAGCGGCCTAAGAATGATTGTTGCGGTTTTGTTAACTAATCAGCAAAATCCGGCATAAAATGTTACTTCTACGCAGTTTTTTTTTTCATTGGAAAGGAAAGCAGGCAGACGTTGAAGTATACTTTTTTATTTTATTTTTGCTTCTTTTTTAAATCATCTTCTTGTCTGTCTCTGTGAGGTAGTGCCAGTTGTGGTTTTACGCCGTTCCTATTTCAAGCCCGAGGAGCAGGTATGAGTAAATAATGCAGGTTAAACGATGCATTTCAATTTAAATCGCAATTTTTAAAAGTATGGAAATTATTGTGAAGATGACAATCTGTTATTGTTCGATCGGTCCATGTGTTAGTCGATAGCAGAAAAATTAATTTTAAAATCGGATAAAAAGTAACCAAAAGATAGAGCAACTTGGCAACTTTTGATCTAGTTTGAAATTTGTTTTTCTGCATTTGACTAACACTTGGACCGATTGTACAATTAGAGCTTGTACATAATCTTCACAATACTTTCCATACATTTAAATGATATGATTTAAATCTTAATCATTGTAACACCCGAATTACTTACTATTGGCCGTTACTCGGCCTTTAATGTAGGACGTCACAACAATAACTAGCGGGCGATTTATCCAAGGACAATTCTATGGCGGCATATTTCTGCTGCGAGATACGAGATAGCTATCATGATAATTTTAGAAAGCTATCGTGATAAAACAAAGTTTCCTGGAAGTATTATCTAGATAACAAAAATTTTCACGGTAAAAATATCGCGATAATTCTACCTGTTATCATGATTTTTTTGCTTTCGTGCCCATAACTGACATTCACGGTATCTATAATTAGATACGGTTTCGGAACATCTTCGTCTACAACCTTTTGAATTCTCCTTGTCCCTGAATAGTTTTAAAGTGTTCGTAGGAGGCATTTCGAGTCGTCTTTGTGATTTTACAGACTTCTGTTCATTTCGAGTCTTGTCAAAATTTACCAATTAAGCTACAATTATTAATTATTCGAACTTTTAATTACTGCAAGCTTGTGAAGTCAAAAACTACCGAGTTCATCCAAATGATAAATTTTCTATTTATAGATATCGAGAAACAGGTAGAACTATCACGATAATTTTATCTTGCATGTCAGCTTCGTGCCATCCTCGTTGACCCAGTTTCGATTCATTCGAGAGTAACGTAATGCTTAAACCTGGGTTCCGAGGATGGCTTCGTGCACGATTGAGAAATTTTGCGTTAAAATATTAAGTTTATCGTGATATTTTTTTCAGGAAACTTTTCACTATCTCGATAAAATTTCCAGGAAACTTTAATTTATCGCGTTAGTTTTGTAAAATTATCATGATAGCTATCTCGTATCTCGTGGCAGAAATATACCACCATACAATTCAGCCTTTGAAAATATTTAGTAAGTGAACTTGGCCATTCGGCATACCTCGGGTGCACTCGTCATAACTCGGCCGATTCCGTACCTACATCTAACTTGATGGCTCCCGTCACCCGAGGTATGCCGAATGCCCTCGGGTGATGGAAGCCATCAATAGATGTTAGTATGGAATCGCCCGAGTTGTGACGAGTGAGAATTTAGCCTGATAAATATATAAACTTGTAATAGAAAATTTGATGCTTCGGGTTTATTTCTAGCAGGAATCATGTACATGTACAGTAAGTGCCTTAAATATTTCATCAAATTCCGTATTCCCATAAATTTTTCGGTGAGTCTGAAACGTTGTGTCAACTCAGAATTTGAGAACGTTAATGAAGTCTGCTAATGCTAGTGAAATGCGTCTTAAATAACGAACTCAATTAAAATCACAAAATGAGTCTGTTTAAAGTAACAATAAAGGCCAAAAGTAAACAAAGCGGATGTTTAATGCATTTAAATTTATATCATACCATTTAAAAGTATGGCAATTATTGTGAAGATGAAAATCTGTCATTGTACGGTTGGTCCAAGTGACAGAGAAATTAATTTCAAAACTAGGTTAAAACCTGCCAGGTAGCTGTGTCTTTTGTTTACTTTTTGCCTGATTTTAAAACTCTTTTTTCTGTCAGCGACAAACACATGGCCCAACCACACAATAACAGACTGTCATTTCCACAATATTTTCCATACCTTTAAATGGTATGATTTAAATTTAAATGTATTATAACACCTGCTTTGATATTTTGGCCTCTACTAGGCCTTTAAGCAGAGTCTGAGAAAAATAAGAGACTTAAGTTTTCTCGTGAACCCGGCCCAAGGTGATTTAAGTCTCAGGCATATTTAAAATAATTTAAAGATTTGTGTGTTGAAGGTTATACGAAATTTTGCAGCCGATGGTAAAAATTCGAATATTCCTATTTCAAAGTTTCACTTTTTTTTTGGGGGGGGGGGAGAAATTTCTCTATCAAACAGGGTGGTTCTGATCTTAATTAATCTACACTGTCCGCAAAAAGTTCTTGAGTCGCGTAAAAAAGCCTAAGGGTAAAACATGTATGATCAACACACATGTGAACCGTGCTGTATGAAAAAGGGGCTTAATGCATCTGCAAAAAGTATCGACTCAGGTCAGCCTGCACAGTCCGCGCAGGCTGACCCGGACCGAAACTTTTTGCAAGTGGTCAATTTTCTGCATGTCCAAGGGCCAGTTTACCTCATGATTGAGTCGGTTGTTCGACAAAATGGATTTAATAGATCTATGATCATGTGATGACTTGTTTGGTATCATGCATCACGGAGATGCATTAAGCCCTCTTTTGCAAGTGCATGGTTCATGTACATTAAACTTTAATACAAGAATACATGTGAGATGAAACTATTCTGCAGGAGTAGGTCTCTTTTTTTAAATCCTCTATCACATAATACCAACTTTTAACGACCCTGACGAAGAGGGCTTTTTGAAACACAGGACTAACCAGCATTTTTTACTTTTCCCACAATGTTTTATTGGTATTTCAAAGATTTCTTTTAGTCGCAGAGTGTCGATCATAGATCAGACTGCACATGCTGTGCAGTCAGATCTTGATCTGCAGAATCGAATTAATGCATTGATTCGTGCTTAGCAGCCTAACGGTTATTTTGTGCATCATGGGATTGTCCACTTGAATTATGGGAATGGGCACTTGAATAATCATGTCCTGGTGGGATGAGTTTGAACGGGACATTGTTACTCATATCCGAGACACGAATTTCGCTTTTGCGGAAATGCGGATAGTCAACCGATTTCTGCCTGAATAATGTTGTTTTTTTTTACGTTAGAATCCGAAGAGTGCATGTGCCTCGATGGGGTTGTAGGGGTAATTTCCTTTTCCCACAAGGTTTTCTACACTTTCACATACAACTACCATTATTTCAGCAACATCTAATTTGCCGTCTGCAAATGAGGCTAGCTCTGGCAGAAGGGGGCTTAATGCATCTCCGTGATGCATAATACCAAGCAAGCCATCACATACTTATGGATCCAAAATAGCTACCCTTTTCACCAAATGGCTTAACCATAAGGTAGACTGGGCCTTGGACAAACGGAAAATTGACTAATAGCGAAAGGTATCGGCCCAGGTTAGCCTGCGCGGACTGCGCAGGCTGACCTGGGTCGATACTTTTCGCACATGCATTAATCTCTCTTTTCACAGAGCATGGCTCAAATATTTTGAATTTGGACAAGCCTAAAATGTTATAGTTTGGAAAAGAGCTAAAGCCTTTACCAAGCGATCTCGAGCTTCCTGAGTAAGAATGCCTTTGAAAACACTGTAGAGAAAGGGAAAATAACTGATAACTAGGAATAAACTTTAACAGTAGGTAGTTATGGTGATGAAAAACAATGAAGATTACGTGAGAAATAGATATGAGCAATGCTCTGGCAAACGGGACCCGGAGTTTGATGTTTCTTCTTGATGCATTTTACAAAACAAGTCATCCAATATTTATGAATCCATAGAATCCATGCATCCAACCGGCTGAATCATGAGGTACACTTGTCCTTTAACATGCAGAAAATTGACCAATAGCAAAAAGTTTCGACCCAGGTCAGCCTGCGCAGATGCATTAAGCCCCCTTTATACAGAGCATGGCTCGTAAATAACTATGATGGCGGTTATGGTTGCAAAAAAAGGAAGAATAGGAAGAATACCTACCTACCTACCTAGTGCCTGCGTACCTACCTAGCTGCCTGCGTACCTACCTACCTGCCTACCTACCTAACTGCCTGTGTACCTACCTACCTGCCTGCCTGCCTACCTACCTATCTACCTACCTACCTACCTGCCTACCTATCTAGCTGCCTGCGTGCCTACCTACCTACCTACTTGCCTATGTGTCTGCCTGATCGTTAAAATTCGGGGCTTTGTCGCAAAGGGTCAATATTTAGGTGCCCCCACATAACTATGATCTTGAATTCGATATTAACTCTTTACCAAAAGACAAAATTTCAGACGTGTTCAAACTGAAAGTATTTGTAGACGGTAAGTGAAATGCAACTTAACGTAAGACATATGTCTATCATAGGGAAGAAAACATGGTGGCAGATTAGAATATGTTATGGGAAGGGTATAAAACATTGGGTTACCAGCATTTTTGCCTTTACCCAGCATGTCATCGGAAGCCTTCCTACCGGTAAAAACTCGGAATTGTGTGGTAAAGTGGTCAAAGTTTCGGTGCTCACTCATATTCTCTAATTCGGTATTATCAACAAAAGATACAGTAAGAGTTGTAACCGTCGGATCCGTTTGTTTGTTTGTATTGGAGTTTAAGGCAACATTTTCTCTTTTTCCCACAATGGTTTCTATCCAATCTAAGAACAGCTCATTTGTATCAACTCTAAAATTGTCGTCTGCAGATGCCTTCAATTTCGAAGGGTTTAAAATTTGTTGTTTGGGAAAAAGGTTTCAATCACTATAACAGTTTTACAGACATGAAGACGTCAGGGGATTCTAACCACCACCAGTCGGCCGCCAAACAAAGCGTCTACTTCGAGGATAGCCAATTGGAGCATTCAGTAAGCGTTCCTGAGTCGGCTCTCCCTATGCAGAATTCGTCGTTCGAACAGTCCCTCGACGATCACGTGATGACCAAAACGCTTAACGGCAATGAAAGTGGATCTGAAAATGCGGAAAAGGAATCGCATAATAAATATCATAAACTACGGGCAATCAAATCGAGCACGGAACGTGTATTTAACAGCGCTAAGGATGGACAGAGAGTTTCTAAAGCAGTATGTGGTGCCCTTACAGGTTTTGTCGTTGGTGGGTTGCTGTACTTCGCTTTGGTTTTCAGTTACGACTATTCTTATCCGGTCGCTGGAATTGTTGCCGGGCTTGCTACCGTTTTCTTTATCCCGTGTCTAGCGTTTTGCCCCTTATGTAGATGCGTCATGGCTTTGGTTTTTCCAAACTTCTTCACGGGGAGAGGCAGGGCAGTGTTCTTGTCAATCATCTTCGGCGTCATGTTATCTCATCCCATTGCAAACATCAGTCTTAACATCCAAGAAGCGGGCAAAAGCCTGGCTTGTGTGACAGAGCTCGCCGCTAACCAGACCCGGGCTTTACAGAAACAGCTTGCTCAGCCGGTAGCGGAGGTCACGACCTATGTGGAAAACGAGAAGGATAAACTGAAAGAGATTTCTAGCTCCATGAAGTTGGGTTTTAGTGGAATACAGACAGCTTTGGACAAACTTGATAGCCAGGTCGACGGTGCTAAAAAGGCTATTCTAAGCATTAAGGAGGTAACTATAATGAGCATACATTTGCAGGTTAATTTTTTCTTTTAACTCTGTACCAAACGACAAAATTTTAGACTTGTCCTAATTGAAAGCACTTGCAGACGACAAAATAAACGCGACTCAAAAATTGAAACTTGACTTTAGAAGAGTAGAAAACATTGTGGGAAAAGGAGAAAATGGTGGTTACTAGCATTTTCTCCTTTTCCAACAATATTTTCAGAAGGCTTCTTCTTCTGGGTCGTAAAAACCAGGGATTGTTTTGTAAAGGATTAAACCCGGGCGAGGCCGCACAACGACTGAGCCAATCAAATGGCTAGGCTTGGAGACAAGAATTAGAATTGAATTAACTTTTTACAGAAAGAAAAAATTTTAGATTGTCCAAATCTAAAGCATTTCTACCTATCAAGTTAAACTTGCGTCAAAGGGGGGGGGCATTTGACTAAGAAGTGATAGAAAACATGGTGGGAAAAAGAAGAAAATGCTGATTACCAGCATTATCTTCTTTCTGCACAATATTTTCCAAAGCATTGTTTGTCAGGGTCGTTCAAGCACGGGACTGTTTGGTAAAGGGTAATTAACGACATGTTTTTCAACAATAATCATCTGATTTTCATTTCATGCATTCGAATTTTTCCCCTTTCGTTCTTATTTTGTTGTAAGTGTTAAGGGACTATTTCCTTGTGTATGTGCACATTTTCAACCGAAGTACTACTGTTAACATGTATCCATTCACGGTAGTTAGGCTAAAGCTGACACTGGAGACAGCCTGCTAGTAGGCCTAGGTGATAAATAGAAACTTACATTTGTGTTTACGTTTAAAGTTACAAGCTTTATTTGCAAAAAAGGCGGTACATGTATGTCCGACAATGACATAGAGTATAGTATATCTCCAATAAGCCCTCGTTTCCAACCACGTGTTTTTACCCGGTGGGATGATGCGGATTTTCTCCGCACGGAGAGCGAAAATAAACGGTCAAGTTAAATTTCATTGTCTCATTTCCAACTATGCGTTTTCACCGCGCGGCAAAAAGTCCATGCGGACAAAAGACCAGCATGTAAAATATCCGCATACCCATATATGGAACGTGACGTCAGCAATGCTGACGTATTTATTGACGTTTGTCTGTTTACATGCCGCTAAAAACATGGCTACCAAAGGTAGAATGCCTGCGTTGTCCATTCAACAAATGGAAAAACGAAAAACTGATATTGTTGGTGCAAGAACACTCAGGTCTCTATGACCTGAGCTTGAAACAGTATAAGGATCAAGTATGCTTCCTCCTCCGATTTCTTCTATCGTCTTTATAAACTCTATCGTTAGGTTAAGGTTGGCCAACTGTAATGGGATCGTGAAACATCGGCCAATGTCGGTATACTACGTACAACAATCGGATTGCCTCGGTAAGCTGCGGAGAACAGTCGGGCATTCACGTAAACTGCCGGACACGGCATGATTAAACCATCTTTCGCCTTTTTTTTTAATATACGATGATACTTTATGAAGGATATAATATTTTTATAGTTGTTTCGTCAATTAATGTGACCGATAAGAAATAAAAACCAAAATATTACGAATTTTTTCGAAAACTTCCGGTGTAGTTGTCATGCAATTTCGCGACGCTAAAGGCCGATTCGGGCAAAACAGAAAGAAAGGCTGCCCAGGCTTGCCCCAAGATCAATTTTGACTGCCATAACTATGCTTGTGGATCCTTTGCCTGTGGCTTGTGTTCAATTGAAGTTGCCACGACAAGAGATAGCTGGAAGGTTGGCCGACGTCGGTTATTTTCGATGTTCTTTCGAAAAACTTGAGAGCGTGTCAATTGGGCCTGTTTCCTTCACTTACGACAGCGTTGTTGGGAGAAATATAGAAAGGACTCGGTTGATATTTATATGTGAAATCTGAGTTTTGACATTTGATAAATAATGGGTCTGCGGAGGGACCCACCACGCCAAATCAAGAGGCATGCCATATTTTGTTGCTAGTACTAAACTGAGTTCAGGTAAGACCTGTCATATTTTCTATTTATCTTTGAAAATTTTGTTATACCTGAGTTGTTTGCTTAAAGTACCACATACATGTGTCTGACTCACTTTTTTCTGCAATAAAAAATGTTTCTGAATGGATAGGTACAGTACATGTATGTAGATCTAAATGTATATAATAAAGTACAATGTAAGCCCTTCCTTGAAGCCCCTCCTCCTATGTATAGTCTCAATCAGAAGACTTTTAGGGTGCTTCCTTTCACATTTGGACATTGTTTTGTGCTTGGCATGGTCCAGGAGGCAATCGGTGAAAAACTGAAATGGCAATCGGATACAGTTATCTGTACTACAGTACTCCAATGTATTAAACTATGTAATACACAATGACCCTAGTCTCCAAAACATATTGGGCAGTGTTCACAGGTTTAAATTCTAAAAGCTAAATCAGGCCCTTGTAAATTGCAAATATTCCTCAGAATTCCATCCACTTCTTATTTGTGACTGTAAAAAGTTTATATGAATTTTAAAATTTTCTTCAACATACCAATTCAAAGGTCTGCCAGCTAAAGTTAAAAATGGTGACAAAACCTATTCTATGGAAAATTTGGAATTTGGGTGGAATAAAAAACACAGAAAATGTTGGGGGAAAAGCAGAAATTGCTTGTAAAAAGCAACCTCTCTGTTGGCCAACAATATTTTCACAAGTGTAAGCAACATGACTACAATTACAGAATTTCTGGGCAGACTGGTGGATCCTATATAATTTGTTATTTTCATTGTCTTTATGACCAGAGACTGAAATTTCAAATTTTTCACTGTACAGTAGGTAACTTTAATACATGGTAATGCAGTGAACTGTATTCCTATAAAACATTTTTTTTTACAGTCATGGTTGATAGCCTGGTTGGACCTAACAGAGTTAACAACTTCCTGGCTGCTTTTTGAACCAACTAGTGATGCAAATCTAAAGAAAATGGAACCAGGAAGAGCAATCTGGAGGGGCAATTGAATCACTGGCTAAGGAAACCACCCAACAAGCTGCTAAGTAGGCATACATAGCAAAAATACAGTAGGTTTTACATTTTTAAGCCTTTTTTTCATGAAAATAATGATTAGTGCTCTGAGATAGGGAGGCAAAATGAAATTGAAATTCAAAATGATCAGCTATGTCTTGATTTTTTTCCTAGAAGGAATTATTAGGTTGATTTTTCTAAACCCTTGAATGGTGTAATTAGGAGCATGCTGCATATTTTAACCCTTTACCACACAATACCATATTGTCTTGTCCAAATTGAAAGCATTTGCAGACGACAATTCAGATATGGCTTATATAAGGTAAAATTTGCATAAAATTGTGTTTACTCTTGGTTATAAACACCTATTTACAGTGCTACTAATACCATGACTTATTGTAACTTTTTGTCTGTACAAGTCGAAAGTAAGTTTTGCCTTCTGCATAGGAAAATTATTCATTCATTAGCAACTTGAAATTATAGGTTCTTCTGAACTGGAAATATCTGCAGGACATATGAATCAGTTTTGAAATGCTATAGGCTGATAATTTTACCTTTCATGGTATTAAAGTGTTGTGGGAAAAATGAGAAAGTGTTTTGCAGAGCAATTCCCAGAAATAACTTTGAAGTTGCAATATTTCCTTTTTTTTACTGTTGACTGAAAGTTTTAAATCGACATATCTAGTAGGTTAAGGTTTGATTGGCGTAAACTGTGCGAAATATTTCCGTGACCATTCTGGACATATGCCAAGCAATGCTGAGGATAAAAATAGAATATTAATTTATGTAAATGATCTTTACCTGGGTCAGGTTAAATGAAGTAGATAATAACTAGCATTTTATTTCAAATGGTGAAAATCATTAATATCACATACACTCAGTGAGTAATCTGGCAATGTTTCACCAAGTGGCATAAACACAGAAAGATAAATATTTGTCGAAATATGGGCCATGCTCTATGAAAAAGAGACTTAATGCTTTGCTTTGATCTATTATACCAAGCAAGGCTTCAAATAATTATGGGTCTATAAACTCCATTTTGTCTAACAACCAACTGAGTCATGAGGTAGACTGGTCCATGGAAATACAGAAAATCTTCAAACGGCAAACATTGTGGGCCCATGTAAGCCTGGGCGGACTACACAGGCTGACCTGGGTCGATTCTTTTTGCAGTTGCAGCTCCCTTTTCACAGAGCATGGCTCAACTATATATGTACACATTCACAGGTATTGGTTATGAGCAACATGTGGATACCAAACAGATTCCAGCTGCTGTTCAACTTGGCAATTTCAAACCCGTCCATTTATCTGGAAATCCAGTTTTAGAAGAAACAGTTCCAAAAGTGTCTTTGTGCTAATATAAACTGTAACTGCTGATTTTTTTTTTTATGTTTTTCAGACAATGTTTATGTGTTTCTTGTCATGTAACAATCATTTTGTCACAAGTATTTTAGATTTTCCTGAAATAGATATGCATTACAACATTCACTGTTGGATAGGCTTGAAAACATTTGAAAAAAGGGAGAAAGTGCAGGCGCTGGGCAACTATCCATTTTCCTCAGTCTTTTTGAAATGTTAACTGCTACAGAGCTGTTGAAATACCTGTTTGTTTGTAAAAGGGTGAAATGGTATAGAAACAAGATCAGACCAGAAAGATCATACCAGGATCACACTAAAAAGATGTGCGGACTGCTTTTTGTGGAATAGTGTTTTATTAGTATTTATAGATGATACAATCTTTATTCCAAAACATTTTTTTAAATGTTGTCATATTATGAAATTATCCATTTGAAACAATACTTAGACTGCAGTAAGCATTGTTATTTTTCAGATTGGTATGCCCCACTTTTGTTGTATTTTTACATTGTTGTAACTAGAGCGGGAAACATGGCAGAAAACATGCATTTGGTTGTCTGAGCAAATGGTTCTTTTTTCACAATTCTTTTCTTAAATGTTTCCAATTGGATATTGACTGTTTTCAGTCATTTAATCTATGGTTACCAGAGTATTCCAATCATACTCCAGTGTGGTTCATTGGAGGCTTTGCTGTGCAAAGTGTTCATGAATGTTTGTGCCTGATAATTGAGAATTCTGTAACTCTTTACCAATTACAAAATTTTGACTTTTCAAAATTTAAAGCATTTGCAGGTGACAAATTTGGCTCGTAGAAAATTTGTTGTTGGTATGGTGGTATTTAGGAAAAGGAGGAAATTCTGATCATCAGAAATTTGATAACAGCATTTTCTCCTCTTCCCTCATTTTCAAATGCCTTTTTTTCTCAGGGTTGTTAAAACACCAGATTGTCTGGTAAAGGGTTCTTAAACATGGCTTTGTGGCTTTTACCACTAACTCTTTACCACATGGCAAAATTTTATACTGGTCAAAATTGAAAGCTTTTGCAGACCACAAATTAAATGTGGCTTGAATGATTAGAGTCTGAAATATAAGAAAACATGGTGGGAAAAGTAGAAAATGTTGTCACCTGCATTTTCTCCTCTTCCCACTATATTTCCAAAAATTCTTATTGTGTGGTAATTGGTTAAGCTACAGTAGCAATTCCCCAGGGATGCATGCTATATTTTCTTTATGAACATTTATGCAAAGTCATTTGAAAATTCTCAAATGGTTGAACAACAGCTTTGATGAGACTCTTTGACATTTTGACCTCCTAGTGTGACCTTGACTGGGTGTGAAAAAAATAATTGTTTCATCTTGTTGTTAATCTAAAGGGCAGTTTCTAGTCTTTGTCAGTTTTTGATTTCTCTGTGTCTTATTATGACTAGGAACTTTCAGCCTGTCATTTATATGCAAAAATGTTTGTCTCAGTTGAGATTTATCTGCCCGTATTTACTTTTGCCTACCATGTATGCTAGGAAATCAACTCAGCCTTGCATGGGTGTTTTGTTAAAAGCTTTCTGCAGGGTTATTGATATTATGCATGAAGATTTTTATTGTTAAAAGGTCTTAAAAACATTTTACTTTGTATTTCTTCTGAGCGATTTCAGTATGCATCTTTCTTTACCGACGTGCTTGTGTACCGCAGTAAAATGAACAAAACCTTGTCATTTAACTGGTTTAAATTGTAAATCTAAATCTCTAAGCACTAATTAAGATTAATTTATCAATAAATAGTTCACAGAGATAGTAAGTGGTGTGTTTTGAACCTAAGAATTGAAGATGATTGATTTTAGGTAACATTTTTGTATATTTTTATGGAAACGTCAAAATGGGGGTGTGTATGTACAAAATCAAATATTTTCAGTTACGTGTGGTGAAAGATGCTGAAAATCATATATGTTGTTCCAAATGGGTTTTAGAAAAAAACTGAGTATGGTTTATCCATGCCCCATTCATTGAAGTATGATATTTCTGACAATAACTTTGAGGGTTTGTTTCAGAAAATGGAAAAAATAAAGAAAATCCTGTTTACACTTTGTGTTAGTTTTGTCATATATCTCTGATTTTTATGATTTTACAAGACAATTGTTAGTATTCTTAAAAGAACATTATGTGCTGAGTCTTTTAGTACCAAATTTGAAACAAAACACCATAAATTTGAAAAAAATATTTGCATTTTAATTCCTTAGGGGTAGTGTCGATTTTGTTGCGGAGTCCGAAATGGGGGTGGAGTTTCAAAAATTCATATAACTTTACTTTTGACCGGGCAATGTTTCTGATTTTTCATATTTAAGACACTAACACAATAACAAATAAGATAATATGATTTGTTTTTCATTTTGAAATATTGCCCATTACAGTTGGCCTACCTTAATATGAAAAAGGCAAAGCCTCAATACGAGCGACGTGAATGATTTGTAGAACATATATTATCTATTAATTCGAATGACGAGCTAGATTCTAAATCTTGAAATCAAAGGGTTTTGAGTTCGAATTCCGGCTTTGCCAAAACTAATTTTGAGCGTTGTCAAAAGTAGAAAGCATTTTTCTTTCATAGATTTATACATGTGAAATAGGGCGAACTGTCCCTGGTTTTTTTAACAAAATAAGAAAGTTTCTTGACAATTTCGTTAATTTATATCCAGAAAAATAACTTGGAATGATTATTGGTTCACATACTTGTAAAGACCATTTTACGAGAACATTCCCTCATTGCATGTACATCTAGATTTAGGCTATATGAGAGACTGATTTTTACTAGGAATTGGTCAGTAGGTTGGGAAGAATATTGAGCAGAGTACTGATAAAAGGAACTTCAGGAACGCATGGTAGGTGCACTTGCTGCCGCAATGAATATACACACAAGACGAAAAAAAACAACAAACAGAAACAGAATCTTTCTTTCGTTTCTTCGTTAGTGCACATGTCTACCCATGTTTTACCTGGAGTTTCTTTAAAATCAGAGTGCGCAGATCGCTAAAATTAGATTATATGTAGCTTTCCTTTTTCATCCCATCTGCTTTCCTACACGTCCATTATTGAAACAGTGGTCAGTGCAGAGACAGGAATGAATTCTGTCGCAATGACTAGATCTAGATCTATCATCAATTCTAGGAAATTTGCCGAGTTATCAGATAGATAGATCTATCCAACTTATGGGGAAAAAAGCGCAAAGCTTTCGTAACATTAAATATTAATATATTTGAGCCATGTTGCGGTAAAAGAGGGTTTAATGCATCTCCGTGATGCATGGTACCAAGCAAGCCATCACATAATTATACATCCATATTGTATGATAAGTGACTGAATCAAAAGGCATGCATACTGGTCCTTTGACATGCATGCAGAACGTTGAAAAATAGATCTAAGCAAAGAGTTTTGACCCAGGTTAGCTTGCGCGGACTGCACAGGCCGACCTGGGTCGATAGTTTTTGCAGATGCATTAAGCCCCCTTTTTACAGATCATAAATCCGACTTTCTCTGTAAATGGTATTTTGAAACAGCCAAAAAACTAGTTTAGTCATGATTTCTTCGATATAATTTTTTCCGCGAAAAAACGGCTCGTGCATGACGTAAGAATAGTATACGAATAATGACGTCATTATTTGCTAGCATGAATCATTGCGTATGTTTATACACAACAAGACGCTTAATACTCTGAAAGTAGGTAAGAAATTAGATAATCTGTACTGATAATGATTTTTAATTAATCATCCGATCGGTAGACGATTATTGTTATTTCTGACCAATCAGGTACTTGTGCGAAAGATTGTCATAGGTGTGACGCTGTGCGGCTAACCGGAAGACACTCAAATTTTTAGTCATCCCTATTCAGATTTAGACTAAAACCCAGAACGAAGTCGGAATTTCATTTTTGAAAATCTAGAACGGTGTTACCGCAAAACGAGCTTCGCTCGTTACGGGCTTCGCCCGTAACTCGCTGTCGCTCGTTATTATACCTTTTTCATCTAGCCTTCTTCGTGTATAGGACTAAACAAATAGATGGCAGCCATGATGAAGAGGCAAGATTGAGAGATTACCGCGCAGTTTGCTGCTGCGGAAATGTAGATTAAAACGCAGGGTTGGAAATGGTCGATCGCGGGGGTCTTACCGTGCGGTAACTATCTGCGCGGGTAAAAACGTGTGGTTGGAAACGAGGCCTAACTTTGGTTAACCTTTATGCTGCTAAATAACTAACATGAAGCTTTCAAGCCGATGGTTAAAACCAAAATTTTGTTATTTCAAAGGTATTTTTGGGAGAAAGATATCTTCTTATTGGATAGTGTAGATCCAAGATCAGACTGCAATTTCTGTGCAGTCTGATCTTGATCTACACTGTCCGCAAAAGGTCAGTGAGTCCCGCTTAGCAGCCTAAGGGTTAAAGTAGTTGACTAAATTACACATATTTTAATCCGTCACATGTTGGCCATATATTCAAAATATCGAGTATTGTTTTTGCTCTACTGTATTTTTTTTACAGGAATGCAAGAGACAAGTCGATGAGCTATCAAACAAGATGTGTAAAAAAGATGTATTCAAACCCTTAAAGTACATATATTTTTTCATGATTTTGATTAGCTCACCATCATTATGGTGGTCATATTACGATCACTCACGGACCAGGAGATTTTCATTTGCGGAAAACGGCATTTCATTTGCGGATTATTTCTCTTCATTTGTGGAATGAAAACTTTTTATTTGCGGAAATAATTTATCCATGGTTTCCGGAAATGTTGGAGACATCATTACCTCTTCCCCGTCTGAAATGTCCATTCTGGAGACCATGGATACTGTACAACTGGTGAAAGAACTTTGGACAGCACTCGACTGTTCTATCAATAAAAAGGTCTGTTGCAGTGCAGAACAAAGGCATTCCAAGTTCTTGCTACATAAAAATACTACTATTCATTGGAGAGGTCATCAGACCTCTCCAACAGTGGTGAGTTTAAAAGGCAGACTGCCACAGAATTTGCTGTCTAAATCCATTTTTCTTGCGAAATTGTTCTGATACACAGTCTGTTTCGTCATGGTTTTGTAAATAAAGCGAAATCAAAAAACCGAAACAGGAAATAGACGTGGTTTATTTTTATATGACGATTTTCAGAAAAGATTTGTTATATTAATTTGCCAAGGTTGCAAATGACCTCTCAAATAATTAAAAATTTTCATTAAGCAAATAAATATAAGCAGAAGAATAAATAAGAAGAATTTCGTTAAAAAAGAGAAAGAAGACCGCTGGACAAGATCATGCGACTTGAAAAAGCGGAAAGAAGGTCAAATGACCGTCATGCAAAGCATAAGAGGTTTCTACGCGGCGGCTTTTTTACTTGTTTGTCTACATGTACCAAAATGTAATTAAATTAAAAGCTAACAAACTTTTTGAAAACATTGATGCTGACCTCTCCTGGCTTCTTTTGTAAAGAAGCCAAGTTGTTTGATAAGACTTAAACGTGATACTTAATGACATTCGGCAAACCTCGGGTGAACCGTTGATCAAGTAAGATGCATGTACGGAATCGGCCAAGTAGTGACGAGTGACTTATGGATTAGCGATTGCGCTTTGGAAATACTGAACTTTTTAAAAAATTTATGTGCGCTAATGAAAGGATAGTTTTTTCCGCTTTTGATTTGTAATTAATTTTTCGTTTATCCGCAAATGAAATTCGCCGCACGGACCCGCTACCGAATAATACTGTTTTAAACCCTTTACCAAATTGAAAATATTGGACCCGCCCAAATTGAAAGCACGTTCAGTCGACAAATTAAATGTGGCAAAAATGTTGATCTCTTTTTTTATTTCTTTCTTTTTTTGTTAATTGGTAGAAAACATTGTTGGAAAAGGAGAAAATGCTGCAAGCATTTTTCTCCTTTTCCGACAACGTTTTCAAAAGTCTTCGTCCTCAAGCATGTTTAAACTCGGGATTGTTTGTTAAAGAGTTAAACAATTTCTTTTGTAAGAAATTTCTTTTAAAAACGACCGGAGTAAATTCAAATCAAATTTAATTAAAGGACTCTTTCAGGAAGTGGCTTAAAAGCCCTGCCAGATCACATGGTTGAAACTACACTAGATCCATCCGAATGACCTTCATAAATATTACTCTTGCAAGCCAAACATCTTGAGAAATCTCCTTCAAAACTAAAACTAGGGTGACATGGGCAGTGAGCCGCGTGTGTGGGATGATACACGTGAGTTATGCTCTTTGAAAAAGGGGATTAACTGCGTTTCTGTGGAGCAAGATACCAAGCAAGTCACCACATAACCATGGATTTTTCAAATCCATTTCGTCTAACAGCCGAATTAATATTGAAGTAGACTGGCTGTTTGACATGCAGAAAATTGACCATAGATCGATGCTTTTTGCAGATGCAATAAACCCCCTTTTCACAAACTATGACTCATTTATTTGTTATGCGTTTTACGCAGCTTTCAGTATGATTCGTCATTTACCAATGGCAGCAAAAGTTTCTTTAAAGGTCAGCCTACCCGGCTGACCTTGATTGATACATTTTGCAGATACATTAAACCGCCTTTTCACAAAGCATCACTCGTTTATATTTTGACAGTGACCGATTCTCGCAAACCTGTAGGTCGACACTGATCGGAGCCCTTGAGGATAAATGCGATATTTTAGATGACACCGGGGCATTTATAACCGATTCTGCAAGAAAGACGAGGTACTGTAACATTTTTATACATTAATTTTCAATTCAATGAAATGTAAAATTTTTATTTCATGCCTTTCGGTCATTAATCAGGAAATAATGGGTGGATTATAAGGTTTGATAATTAATAATTACGACCGTTGAAATTAATCGATTTCATGGCAACCAGTATGGAACTACATACATGTAGATTCTTGCACAATGCTTATAACTTCGCCCTTCGAAACGCATCAGATATAACGTTATTTCAGATAATCATTAAATGCAATAATCTTAAACAAAAATCCCACCTTTTCAAATTGTTTATTAATCCAGTTAAATTCAGGTTTTTGAGTGTTGTTGATTTGTTTTGTCACTTCCAATGTAAATACAAGTAAATGGCGGATACTAATGACACCAAAATGGAAGGATACATGTATATTTGGCAATCAGAAGATTAAAGATTAAAAATATAATAATAATAATAATAATGCAGTTTGAAAATGGATTTTTGTCTTTTTTAAATAATTCACTGTACGTGATATTCTCTCAAATTTATTAAAACATCATTCTGTCATAATTGTGGTCTATACCAACGAACTGTTTTCTTTTTGAACTGGTAAAGATATTCATATTGTAATGCGTTTTGGGGGGGGGGGGCCGCAAGGCAAGGAGGTACGCCACGGGGAATTGCCGAGAACAACTGTACTGGATTTTGATGAAAGTACCAACAAAAAAGGTGTTAGAAGCTTGTTTTTTTCTTTTTCGGTGAAAAATCGAAATTTATTTTATCGAGTGAAAAGTGTAATTGGTGCTGACAGGGCTAAACAAGCAGAAGACGGTACAGATTTAAGATCAGACTGCACGTTTTACGCAGTTTGATCTTTGATCTATACCGTACGTAGACGCCCTGATTTTCTCCATGTTCCTGGGCGGGTTAAAAGAAAAAGATATTTCTGTTTGTGTTCTAGGGCTGTAGTCGAGAAAGGGATACAACATTTTGAAGTAGATCTGGAAGTGAGCAGTAAAATAGAAGGAAGTGTGAACGACTCAAAGTCCTTCGAGGGAATTCAGGAAGAGCTGGAAAAGGAAGTCGGACACGTGTTCCTGAGTTTCAGAAACGCCGTCTTTGTCCTCAGAATCATTCTCTCTTTATCTCTGGGACTCATTTTTGTCCAGTCATTTTGGTACTTACGAAATTACTTGGCAAAAGACGCCTATGATAATATTTACATCACCAGCCGGTTTAAGAAAATGGACAAGGAGAATGCAGAAAAGGGTATTGAAGCTATTTTACCTTTAAAGAAGAAGGAGCGCTCTGTCTATGTAGACACTTGCTCCTTCAAGCTAAATGCTACTGAGCTCGTTCATTGCCGTTTCGGCCTCGCCCAGGTATTTCTACATTTCATAGTTTGCGTGATGGTAGTTTTGTTTGACTACAGCCTCTATTTCATTCTGAAACTGATCGAAAATAACGGCAATATTCAGATAGAGGTTGAAGGTGAAGGTCGTTTCACTGTTGAGGTTAAAGGTCAAGGTCCGGTGGCCGAGTTCTACAGAATAATGGTACAGGGGTTTAACCTTGATCACACCTACAGTTCAAGCCTTGACGTGAGGACCTGTTTGCCCAGACCATGACAACCTTCGGCAGCAATTCTACTGTCACTTGTAGTTCTTTACCTGATTGCCCTGGCTTTTGTTGTTTTACGTGGATATGGTATGCGTCTTCGACGGAAAATTGCTGCTTATTATTATCCGGAGCAGGAACTGATGCGACTGGAATACTTGCATAAGAAAATTCGTCACAAACGAATTGGTTTCCTGAAGTTTCTCCGCCATCAGATCCAGTCAGTTCAGAAAGAGAATGACGTCAAACAAAAATTTCGTATCTCAACGTGGTTGGCTTTCAAATTTCCCGCCTTGGAGCGATTCTGTCTGTCACGTGATACGCTTGAGTGCACGAGCTGTACGCAGAAGGAGAGCAGCTTTCATGGCATTGTTTTAACTAAATGCCTGGGACAAATAGGCGGGATACCATGTGATGCAGTTTATTGTAGGGAATGCCGGTCTGCTCTAAAAAATGTCTGTCCACTTTGTTCACAGGATGCCGTAGTTTTGCGTCCTTAACCCCGTTTCCTGCTAATCCAGACCATTGATGGTCATTACGTAAAGTATAGTGTTACGAGCCAAGCTTAACGAGAAAGAAAACCAGCAACAAGCCTTTAACAATTAACAATATTTATTAATGAACAAAGACAAAAGAGTACAATATGAGTTAAGTTTGAATGAAATTTTGTCAATCTTAATCTTAGAACAAGAAATAAAATAAGTCCCTCAAAATTAAGAATTATGTTTAGATTACAAAAAGAATGAAGATTCTGGTTCCTAAAACCTAAATTAACAATAGTTTAACTTGCAAGAAGATATGAGCAACCTGTTTAAATAAAAGAAAATTCCAACTTACAGATGTATATCCCAAGTTAAATCCAACACTTTTCACTAATTCTGTATCCACAAAGCCACAAGTCTAACTTCAAAATCTAAATCACTAAGTAAGTCACTCCTATTTATATCAGCTTGGAAAATTCTAGATTAGTCTTTTCTAGAAAGATGAAATCATCAATTAGTAAACAGCTTGTTTACTAACAACCTGTTTCTAAAAATAACCACAATGGAAAAACCAATAAATGATCTTCGTGTTTCTAGAATATTCTGAAAACAGGTCACTGTATATCCTATCTGCATAACACTTCCCCTCCTAAAGGAAAAGAAAGTTTTAAGAATTAAAACTTTCTTTTGTTAGAATATTAAACATATCATTACACTTAACTGTACATGAAAATACATTATACATAAAGACAAATGTTAACTATTTACAAGTTAAACTCTAGACAAAGCATCAGGGATAATTTTATCCCTACCTTTTATGTATCTGATATCCATGTTATATTCTTGTAAAAACAGACTCCACCGGAGTAAACGTTGATTCTTGTTTTTCATTTTATGGATAAAAATCAGAGGATTATGATCACTATATACAATGATGGGTGCAGGAGAAGACGACAAATATATTTCGAAGTGCTGAAGAGCAAGGATAAGAGATAAACACTCTTTCTATTGTTGAGTAGTTTTTCTGATGTTTGTTAAACTTTTTAGAAAAATAACTAACTGGATGATCTACACCATTACAATCTTCTTGAAGTAAAACACCACCTGCACCAGTATCACTAGCATCTACTGCAAGCTTAAATTCTTTTTCAAAATTAGGAGCTAAACTAACTGGTTCACTTTTTAGTATGGCTTTTACTTTATCGAAAGCTTTTTGACAATCATCATTCCATATATAAATTTTTTGCGTTTGCCGAGAAGACTTGTCAGTGGCTCAGCAATGACGGAAAAATTACTACAGAATTTCCTGTAGTAACCAGCCATACCAAGAAATCTCATAAGTTGTCTTTTGCATGTAGGAACAGGAAAATCAGAAATAGCTTTTACTTTAGCTTCTACAGGTTTTACCTGTCCTTGTCCAACAACATGACCCAAAAATGTTAAACTAGCATGACAAAATTCACTTTTAACAAGATTAATTGTTAATTTGGCTTTACTCAGTCTGTCAAAAAATTCTCCAATAGTCTTAAGATGTTCATCCCAACCATCGCTGTGAATGATGACATCATCGATGTAGGCTCTACAGTCGTCCAATCCAGATATTATCATGTTGATAAGACGTTGAAATGTTCCTGGCGAGTTTTTCATCCCAAAAGGCATAACTTTGTACTGATAAAGTCCATCAGGAGTTACAAATGCAGAGATCTCTTTAGCTCTTTCAGTGAGAGGAATTTGCCAAAATCCTTTTAAAAGATCAAATTTAGTAACATATTTTGCACGACCAATATTGTCAATGCAGTCATCTACTCTTGGCACTGGAAACGAATCAGTCTTGGTCACAGTATTAACTTTTCTATAGTCGTTGCACATACGAAAAGTTCCATCTGGCTTTGGTACAAGAATACAGGGAGAACTCCATTCACTTTGAATAGGTTTAATAGAGTCATTGTCCAATAGATACTTGATTTCCTCTCTAAGATGCTCCAGTTTCTTGGGATTCATTCGATATGGATGTTGTTTCACTGGTTTTGAATTTTCAATGTCCACATCATGGTATATTGTATCTGTCCGTGTTGAAATATCAGGGAACAGGCGCTCATATTTAGAAATTAACCTTTTTAATTCATCTTTTTGATTATTATCTAAATGTGAAAATTTTTGATCTAAATTTCTTAAAATATCAAAATTCTGAAGTTTTGAACAAATAGGGTTAGACTTATCAAAGTTCATTTCTTCACAATTTATGTCTTCATGGTTAATGTGATTTTGATTTTGAGGGACTGAGGAAACTACATTTATTGGTGAAATATTTGAATTATCCCTATCAACATATTCTTTTAACATATTAATATTACATAATTGCTTTTGCTTTCGCCTGCCAGGAGTTGCTATCATATAATTTAAGTCACTGACCTTTTTCTCTACAGAATAAGTACCAAAATAGCTTGCTTGTAGAGGCCTACCAGGAATTGGTAGAAGAGCTAAAACTTTATCTCCAGATTTAAAATTTCTTTCTTTAGTATTCTTGTCATATCTTTCTTTCATTTTACAGTGCGTTTTCTCTAAATATTTAAGAATTTTGTGATACGTTTTAGTGATACCTAAATGACCTGACATAGGTGTTTTATGAGCTAAGCTTAATATTTCTGATCTATAAGATTTAGGATTGATACCTAAATGACCTGACATAGGTGTTTTATGAGCTAAGCTTAGTAGTTCTAATCTATAAGATTTAGGAACAATAACTTGATGATTGACAGCCCACTCATCATCAACAGAGACTTCAGGTGGGCGCCACTTTCTCATTAATATTCCATTTTTTATATAAAAACAGACAGGTTCCTGTGAAAGATCAGTTTCACTGACAACTTTTTGAAATAAAGGTGCAAGTTCTGGATCATTGTGTTGGTCTTCACTTAGTTTTGAACTTGACCATGTATCATGGCCTTCATTAACTAAAGGTGAAGATATATAATCAAATTCTGATGAATTAAGTTTAGAATTTGTCTGACTTTCAGACGGGTTTTGTGAAATAGACCTATTAATTTCATTTTTAAATAAATGACCCAACAAAGAATCAGATAAGTCAATATCAGACTGATTTTCAGTCAAATTGGCTTTCTTTGCCATAGATCTAGTAACTGCACATGACGGGTAAAGGTCAGAAATTTCTTCCTCAATCGGATCGAGTGATTGATCCATGCAAGGTGTGTCAGTTACAAGTGGATTAACAATTACCTTATCTCCGGCTAAATCATTGCCTAATAACAAATGAACACCTTTAAAAGGTAATTTTTTTCTAATACCAACAGTCACTTGACCATTAATTAAGTCTGATGACAAATAAATGTTATGAAGCGGAACATTAACAAACCCACATTCTACACCCTGAATAAGGACACTTGTCCCAGAAGAAGTCTTCTCAGAAAAAGGAAGGACATCTGCTAAAATAAGAGATTGAGAAGCTCCAGTATCACATAAAATTTTAATAGGGGTAGACTGGGCAAAATCACTTTTTAGTGACACAAAACCATCTGACAAGAATGGTTCATAAATCTCCATAACAGTATCAGTCTCAGGTACTTTGGCCTGGACAAAGGTTTGGTCTTTAAAACATGACTTAGGCGAAGACTTTAATGAAGTAAAGCCTGTAAGCTTAAAACTTTCTTGTTTTTCCCGTTTTCTTTTTAAAACAGGACATTCACAAATAATATGGCCTGATTCTTTGCAATAATTACAAGTGTGTCGAGATAAGGGATTTTGACCTTTGGCTTCATAAGGAGACTTGGATTTGGGACTATTCTGATTGGAATTGTCATTAAATTGATTAAAATTTGGTTTAGGACCAGTAGATGAATAAAAAGGTTTTCGAGGGTTTGATTTATTCATGAAAGAGACCTTATGCGTCAAGGCAAAGTTGTCTGCTAAGCAAGCAGCTTCTTCTAAAGTTTCAACTTCTTTCTCATCTAAGAAGGTTTTTACATCTAAATTAATGCACCTTTTAAATTCTTCAACTAACAGAAGTTGTCTAAGTTTTCCATGATCTGAACCTATTTTCTTTGAATGGCACCACCTATCAAATAATTGTTCTTTAGTTCTAGCAAATTCAACATGGATCTGACCATTTTCTTTTCTGCAATTCCTAAAATTTTGTCTATATGCTTCAGGTACCAATTCATAAGCTTTTAGAATCAATTTCTTAACATTATCATAATTAGAGAGCTGTTCATTACTTAGATGCGAAAAAATATCGCGAGTCTTTCCGGTTACAACGCGTTGCAAGAGTAAAGTCCAGTTTTCTTTTGGCCATTTCAAATTTTCAGTAAATCTTTCAAAATGTGAAAAGTATTTATCAACTACCTGTTCTTGAAATGGTGGAACAAGTCTGAGGTGTTTTGTTATGTCAAAATCATTAATCATATGCAAAGATGGTCTTTCTTTATTTTCTATTTCTAATTCTTTCATTCTCATCTGAAACTGCCTTTCCTTCTCTCTTTCATCTAATTCAGAATGCATCTTTTCTAACTCTAATTTTAATTCTAATTCTTTTTCTTTCATTCTTTCTTCTTGCTCTAATTTTAATTTTAATTCTTTTTCTTTCATTCTTTCTTCTTGCTCTAATTTTAATTTTAATTCTTTTTCTTCTTTTTCCATCTGCAGTTTTAATTTTTCTATCTCAATATTAGTTTTAACGTCTGTCTGAGACACAAGAATAAGAGACAGAGCAGACGAGTCAAATATTTCTTCATCAACTAAAAACTGAACAATATAATTCTTAATTTCATGCTTTAACATAGTACCTTTAATGGCAGTCAGTTTATAATGAGAAGCAAGATCTAACAAATCAGACTTTTTTGCCAAATTTAACAACTCCTGAGAAGGCTCAACAATAAATTTTTCAAGATCAAAAGACATGATTGCTTTTTGCTGGTTCGGTAGAATAAAATTCAAATTCTATTTTTTGTTATTATTTATTATCTAATAGAATTTAATACTGTTACAAGTTCAAAATAATTTCAAAGTATATCGTAAATTACTAGATGATCAATCCCGAACGAGCCCCCAATTTCTGTAACGAGCCAAGCGTAACGAGAAAGAAAACTAGCAACAAGCCTTTAACAATTAACAATATTTATTAATGATTAAAGACAAAATAGTACAACAAGAGTTAAGTTTGAATGAAATTTTGACAATTTTCAGTCTTAGAACAAAAAATAGAATAAGTCCCTCAAAATTAAGAATTATGTTTATACTACAAAAAGTATGAAATTTCTGGTTCCTAAAACCTACATTAACTATAGTTTAAACTTGCAGATAGATATGACTATGAGCAACCTGTTGAATAAAAGGATAATTCCAACTTACAGATGTATATCCCAAGTTAAATCCAACACTTTTCACTAATTCTGTATCCACAAAGCCACAAGTCTCCACAAAGCCACAAGTCTAACTTCAAAATCCAAATCACCAAGTAAGTCACTCCTATTTATATCAGCTTGGAAAATTCTAGATTAGTCTTTTCTAGAAAGATGACATCATCGATTAGTAAACAGCTTGTTTACTAACAACCTGTTTCTAAAAATAACCACAATGGAAAAACCAATAAACGATCTTCGTGTTTCTAGAATATTCTGAAAACAGGTCACTGTATATCCTATCTACATAACAATAGACCAATATAAGACTCGTACAGCCTGATCAAGACCAACACCCATTTATACTTATGACTGATTGTAATTGTTAAAGCTTTATCTTAATGATCCATGCCTTGTCAAAAAGGCGATTTATTGCATCCCCGTGATGCCAAGCAAGTCACCACATAATTATGGAGCCATAAATGCCATTTTGTCTAACAATTGCCTGAATTATGAGGTAAAATGGTTCTTGGACATGCAGAAACTCGATAAAAAACAAAGTTCCGACCCCTGTCAGCCTGCGCAGGCTGTCATGGGTCAATTCTTTTAGCAGATACGTGAAACCCCTTTCTTTTATGCAGATACATAAAACCCCTTTTTCACAGAGTATGGCTCATATTCATTCGGCAAACCTTGGGTGATCCTTTCCTCAAGTCCCTCTGCTGTATCACGTAGCTTGATATGCACCTACACGGTACATTTCTTTGCCGGAAGAACACCGCCTCACAGTTCGTAATTTTCTAAGCGTAACACTCCACTTAGAAAGCACAGAATAGTCAGTTTTACGTTGGAGTCTTTCTAAATAAATTTTCGATGAGAAACAGATTTAACATTTATTTTCGAACCCAGTGTATCAATTACATTGGCATTTTTCAGCGATAGGTTGCTTATCCCCGTTGTTGTTGTTGCCGTTGCTAATCGATTTACAGGGCGCCGCCATGTTTAAGACCACGTGACTGGTAGTATTAAAAATGGAAACCCCCTTGATACGGACGAGGTTAGATGTTGGTACGGAATCGGCCGAGTTGTGATGAGTGGGTAATATTGTGTAGAGCTCGTGCCGGAATTTCGCCAAAGACTTGTATGAATGTCACGTGATCAATTTCATGCGTCGATGCACTCTTGCACTACGGATCATTCCCATTCACCTCTGTAGTTGGCTCAGAAAGTAGTCCGTCTACACGTGATATTTTTGTCACATGACCATAACTCAAAATGGCGACACAAACGCCGGTGAAAGAAAGACCGATATCGATTGTTTTGTGTGCTGTTCAAACAGCATACGGCCAATCAGACTTAGTGGTAGGAAATGTGAAAAAGAGGGATTTTCTGAAAAGCTTAAATGTCTTTTAAAGGACGATAACTTGTTTTTTAATCTTAAAAACTTAGATCCATCGGTGTGTCGAAACTGTTGTCATCATTCATGGGCGCAGCCATTATTTTACAATTGGCGTAAGATTCTGATTAGTAAAGAAGCTTGAAAAAATAGTTCCATAGTATACAGGTAAATTCATCTGTTTGAATGCACCTATAATGTATCCGGAATCATATTTGCTTTGTCTACTTTATTATGTTACACATGAAACAGTTAAACAGCAACAAAACATGTTTTCCTCGGTTTGACAAGATTCTTGTCATTTAGCCCATTGCAGAGATGTATGGTGAGAGTAACGAGCGACAACTCTGCTCGGAGATTGGCGTCGATGACGTAGCTTCGTATTTAAACCAGTGCGATGATGTCATATCTGAGCTCATTAAAAAAAGATGGAGTTACCGATTTCAAAACCGGACCATCCCGTTATTTAAACGCCCAAAATTAAATCTTATTACTGAAGTCATACACAGAGGGTTTTTTTTGCGGTTGCAAAGAAAAATATATCTTCTTGTAATTTTTATTGTTTTCAAGAACTTTTGATATAAGGGAAAAATAAGAAAAACTACAAAAGCCCCTTTAAGTGTTTTTTTGGTCAATGTTAGTAAATTTTGCTACTGGCAATCGATCACCAAGAACTCAGCTATAGAATTTGCTTTGTAATTAGGCTTTGCTGCGTCCAGAATTGTAATCCGTACATAGAATGATATAGCAATTAAATATTTTGTAAAGAAATGATGAAATCTCAAAGAAAAAGGCTATTAGAACTTCTTTCGCTGGCCTCCGTCCTATTTACATGTAGGCCTACCTCTGGGTCGGTATTCACCGAACATTGTTAAATTCCTTTTAAGTCTACTTTTAAGATTAAGAAAGTAACGCAGCTTCTGATTAGCTAAACCATTTGGTTTAGCCAATCAGAAGTTGCGTTACGTTACAAATTGGAAAATTATAGAGAATAAGATTACAAATATTCTTGAGATTGGTAGGTGAATACGGACGCTGATAGGTCGTGTCCGCTAGCTCAGTCAGTAGGTTTTCAGGACTGGTAAACCTTGGGGTCGTGAAATCGGATCCCGGCTCTGCGAAAGACACTAAAGAAAGAGTCAGTGCATCGATTGAGAATCAAACCTAGGAACCCAAGATAACAAATCTAATACGAACACCACAGGGCCGCGTTAAATCTTATTAGCCGTATACCAATACAATCGAGTGTTGCAACGGCCCTGATAACCTGGGTTCCAGTCCGATCATTATTTTTTTTTTCTTTCTTTCAGTCAATATACTCGGACGTTACTTTGTAGAAAACGAAGGAAATAATTAAAATACCGATTAACAGTTTTGCCACAGATCTGTGTCTATATTCACCAACCATTCTAAAAAACATTCTTAGTCTTATTCTTAAGAATTTTCTAAATTTGAAGTAACACAACTTCTGGTTGACTTAACCAACTGTTTCAGCCAATCAGAAGTTGTATTACTTGCTAAGCCCGGTCGGGTAGCTCAGTGGTTGACTTAACTGACTCGTGACATTCTTTGCAGCACTTTTACGCCTCTCAGCTCTGATGCATGTGAGAAAAGTAGCCAGTGGCTTTGAAGGAGAGTTGTGTCAGTACTTGTGTGAGAAAGCCATGAAAATCATGCGTAACTGCACTGACAGCCATGATATGACCTAAGCTGTTAAACGGCGTTAAACTCCAAGTAAGGAGACCGCAACAAAGAGTGATTAAAAGATTATTACCGCCTGGATCCAGGCTTAGATCCTAGGGATGAAAGCTTGCAAAAAGCGTTGTGGGAAAAGAAAAAATTGCTGGTATACGGCTTTCTGCCAAAATGTTATCTATCTTTTCAAAGACAACTCCCATTTGCTTGGTCGATTTCAAAAACTTTTAATTTAGAATAATGTCATTTGCTTGTGCGTTAAGAAAGGAAAATTGAAAAGTTTAAAATGGCATAAAAATAAAATATGTTTTCTAATAGTAATGGGCTGACAGATAAATCAAAACTATTAAATTTTCTTCTGTACTATTTCAATGAAGTGGTTTTTTTTGGCACAATGTTTTCAAAAGCTTTAAGGGCATGCAATGTGGCATTAATATTATAATGGGTAAATATCTGTTTACATGTATTATCTTCCGATGTGATAATGCCCTCCTACAAATGTGACCTTTAATTATCACAGAACTAGATCCAGACATAATTTTTAACTTTTAGTGTAATGTTCAGTTTGTTATACACCTAGCGTCACTCTTTGTAAATAAACTGTATGACATGTTACTGTATGTGGGCCAGGGGCCTAAATACTTATATAAAGATATCGTAAAATATTGTATTGTATTGATTCTTTTCTCGCGAAGGAAACTTGGATGAAAAGAACTGAAAGAAGAACACTTTGCAAAGTGAAGAAAATGCTATCCATGCATTTTCCTCAATGTTTATTTTTTTTAAGTCTAAAACTGACATGTACAAAGGCATTCAAAAGGCCTGTATGTAGGAAAGTTTAAACCCATTTACCAAAAAGAGTTTACGATCCTCGCACAAGCAAGCTGTTGAAAACATCGTGAAAAATGAGAAAACTATTGTAATCATCATTTGCTCCTTTTCCCTAAATGTTTTCTATCCACTCAGTCAAATTCGATTATTCGACAACCCTGAGGACAAGGCTTTTGAAAACATTGTGGGAAAAGGAAAAAAATTGGTAACTATCACTTACTCCTTTTCTCACAATGTTTTCAGGCATTTCACATGAAAAAAACCCATCGTTTGAGTCACATTTATTTGTCGTCTACAATTGCTGTCAATTTGGACCAATGTAAAATTCCGTCGACTGCTAAAGGCGTAACTTATCCTCTGCAATGCATTCGTGACTTTCGATTTGACCAATTTTAAAGCATGTGCAGACGACAAAATAAATGTAGCTCAAAGGACGATTTCTGTGTTTGACAGGATGGAAAACATTATGGGAAAAGGAGAAAATGCTGGTAAGGGAGAGAGAGAGAGAGCGCTTTTAATGTGTAAACTATTGATTATATTTAAATGCAAAATGATAAAAAAGCGGAACGAATAACAGATCCGATAAATAGATGAATGATTTGAAGGAATAAGTTTTTTAAAGAAGATTTTGTGTATTCGATATCAGTTAAGTATAATGTTTACTCTTTGTTTCTTTGTTTTGTTAAACAATTAATACCCTTGGGCTACGTTTATCAGCAATGTCCAATGTGGGTTTCAAGGGCTTAGCGTTTTGATTCTACATTTAGATGAGGGGATAAAACACTTTAACGTTTCATTTTCAAAACAGAATTTGATCTCCAACTTTTCCAAACAACTTTATTTTTTTACATCAACCAAACAGTTTCTCCCTTCTTTCAAATGTTCCCCTTTTAACAACTTTTATATATTTAATTGTTCATTGGTCAGAATTAGCCTTAGCAACAGTAAGGGGCTAATTGTTGATTCTTCCATATTTAAAACGACGCAACCTGCAAAAAGCATGACCGCAAAAAGAATGATTAATAGATTAAAATTGACACAGACTATGTTTGTATGCGGAAAAGAGAATAATACTCGTACAAGCTACTTCTCCCATATATATATATTTGGACTCAACCAAATTAAAAGCATTTGTACACAACAAATTGAATGCAACTCAAATGATAATGTCTGTCTTTGAAAAAGTAGAAACCATTGTGGGAACAGGAGAAAATGCTGGTTACCAGAAGCAGACAAAACCATACACATTCTGCTATTTTCCATGGTGCAGAAAACACGTTGAAAGACCAGAGCATTGCATGACATTCTCCATTTTTCGAAATTCAAAGACCTATGAACACATTAGTACAAAGAATGACAAGCTTGCCGGTTTTTCATTTGTTTTTTGAGCCGCTATTTTCGGAACCGGAAGACCAACACAACATTTTATCGTCAGAGCCATTGGCTCTGAATATGAAGTTTCCTATCCGTGTATATGGGCAACTGGCGGCGATAATAAATAAACGCAAATTCAATTAATCACAACCGACAGCACACTGTATTTTTAAATATTAGTAATTATTATTCTATCATTTGGAGATTGTTAAGTAGGTAGTATATAAAGAAATAGCGTTTTTAAAGAAAAAATAAAATTTGGCAAGCAGTCCTAAGAAATGAAGAAAAAATGGATAATCCAGAAACCATAGGACCAAACGAATGGATATCTCAAACGAGTCAAACGGGGCAACAAGTAAGCTCCTTGAAAAAGAACTATATCGGAAATTTGCCTGGAGGCGACGAAATAGCTGATACTTATTTTTTTTTGGTGAAAGATCGAAATTTTTTTCATCGCGTTTCTTTATCCAAATTCTTCTTTAAGCAGACGACAAGATTGTAAACTTGTTGAAAGCAGCTCTATACAATATATTTAAAGTGGCTAAAAGAAATGAATTTGTTTTTGAAAGGGTCAAAAACATTCTCGGTTACAAGCATTTGCTCCTTTTCCTACGATGTTTTCAAAAGCCTTCTGGCTCGGGGGTTGTAAAAATTCGGAATTGATTGGTTAAAGGCTAAAACGCTAGGTTCAGCTATAGTTGCTAACTAATGCAGACAGTGCCGATCAAGATTACACTACGCAGTCTGATCTTCGATCGTATATAGACCCCAATACTTCAGGCCGTAGCGTACAGGGCTTGACACTGAAGATGGCTGGTTCCAGTCCCCAGCTCGGAAGATTGATAATAGTCATTGCTACACGATGTATTCCACTCTTACCACTAGTTTCAACGTTGTTTCAACGGTGGTTACGAGAAAAGGCAGACAGTAGCTTGGGAAGGATATTGTACCAAGTACTGGTTATAGAAACTGCAGGAGTGCATGGATTAGTGGGTTGATGGCTATGATATGACTGAAATAATGATGGAAAATGGACCAAATAACTAAACCTTGCTTTCAAGTCAATCTGTGTCATTTGACAGCACAAATATCATCTGTGCGCTATACTGCGTTTTGATTGGCTGATATGCTTCATTTCGCTCCACAACATCCCCTTACAACTGAATCCTTTATCTATTAAGCCTTTGGCTGCTATGCGCAACTTACTGACCTTTTGCGGACAGTGTAGATCAAGATCAGACTGCACAGAACGTGCAGTCTGATCTTTGATATACGCTGTCCGATAAGGATATATTTTCCTTTAAAAAAATACCTTTGAAATAGCAAAATGTGTGTTTTTACTATCGGCTTAAAATGTTTTATTTCAGTTATTTAGCAAGATAAGAGTTAACTCTCTCACTACCAATTAAATACATTCTACTTTTTTCGAAGGCTTTAAATAAATTTACGTTGCGTTTGGAACTGACTCTAGTAAAAGATGAACATGAGGTAGCGGAAGGTGTAGATAAAAAAATCAGTCTACACATTTTGTGCAGTCTGATCTTGATCTACGCTATCCGCAAAACCTATCCAAGGCGACATTGGCAGTGAGAGTTAAACATGTTTTTATGACCCTGAGTTGGTGGGTTCTTGAACACATTGTAGGAAAAGAAGAAAATGCTACATGTACTTTAATTTACACAGTGATTTTTAACCTTCTCTTTCCTTTCCCCTCCCCCACCCCACTATTTTAGCCATGTTTGGTGCATTATATCATCTGCAAAGTCTTTTTAATTTGGCCAAGTCTGATTTTTTTTTTATTATCTGGTAAAAAGTTTAGCTAGGTAAACTAGCATTTGTTTCTTTTCCCACGTTTTCAAACACTTTTAAAAGAGTAGTTCCATCACACAATATGGATAGAGCTGAAAATTAACAGTATACCACACTATCCTATGTTTAAATGGCAGTTAAAAGATTTTTTATAAACACTGTGGGAAAAGGAGAAAACGTTGGTTATGAGCATTTTCTCCTTTTCTCCAGTGTTTTTTTCCCATTGAAAGACAAATTCCATCATTTGAGCCACATATACTTTGTCATCTGCAAATTTGTCGTCTAATAAAGGGTGAAGGCCATTCTGTGTAATGGAGGGCATAGCCAGTGAAAAAACAAATGGAAAATGTTCAGTGCAGGAAAATCAACTTTGGTTCAAACCCCCCTCTAATAAACAATTGCAAGTTTTACTGAACTTCAGGTAGATTGCTCTCAAAACATTCTAGGAAAAAGAGAAAATGCACGTAAACATAATTTACTCCTTTTCTTACAATGTTTTTCATACTCTCAAAACCACATTTGTCATCTGAAAATGTTTACCAATTGGACAAATCTAAAATTTTGGTTTTTGGTAATGGGTTAATTCAAAAACAAACTACATGTACATGTACTTCATTTCTTATTTTTTTAACCCTTTACTAGACGACAAAGTTTTAGCCTTGTCCAATTCGAAAGCATGTGCAGACGAAAATTTCAGTGTTGCTCAAATGTTGCGATTTTTCTTTGAGAGGACAGGGTTAACAGCCTTTTCTCCTATTCCCACAATGTTTTCAAAAGGCTTTTTTCTAAGGGTCATTGAAAGTCTGCATTATGCTGTAAAGGGTTAAATGGTGTTTAATGGCGCATCGACATCTATGGTTCTTTAACGCGCTTGAAAGGTAATGTATTATCAATAGTTGTAAGAAATAAGTGGTAATTTAAAAGTTTATAATACTTCATGAACAAGAATTAACAATTAAAGCAGAAAAAATGTGGAATATAGCTATTATATGATTGTAAGTGCTAGTAGACTTGGCAACGAGGCAATCTTCATTGCAGGGTCATCCAGCGTGTTTTATATTTATGTCCTAAATTTAAAAATTCTGTATTTCATTATAAAAATCTATGTCTTTCAGATATTGTAAGATGTTATTCTGTTTAACGTTTAAAGGTAATATGTACTTCATTTTTCACAATGTGGTATCAATTTGTAAAATATGTTAACCCATAACCATACTGGCTAATTTCAGACACACCATTTGCTTGTATACCCTAGGGCTATACACGTGTCACCGTAGCCAACATATTTTCAAAAAACTTAAATGAATTCAAAGTACATAGAGGATGATCAACTGGTTCTGTTTGATATTTAAGATCTGTTGGGGTGTGATGCAGTTAACAAAACGCATCACACTGCATTTGAGCGACAGATTTTTAATGTGTCGTCTGCAAACACTTTCAATTTGGACAAGCCTACTTTTTTGGCGTTTAGTAAAAAGTTAATCTGTCTACAGTAGGGATGTGAAGAATGTTGTGGTAATCACTGGGACTGTATTTTTTACACTTGTATATCACCAAATGGTTCAACTTTCAAAAATTATCTGAGTTTTGCCTTCCATAGTCTGTCTGTTTTGCTCTAGATCTGTACTTTACCTAAAATTAAACAAAAACAGAGGTAAGGAACATCCACATCCCCAAGTAGGCCAAAGCGGTCATTTGATTTAGCCTGTTGCTCTCAAAGAATTACAAATTTTGATGATAAGAAATAACTTCATAAATGTAAAATTTATTTAATTCCTTTCCCTTTAAGCTGACGCAATATTGCATTCTGTATTACACTGCAAACATTCAACCAGACAAGACCGTTCACATAGCATGGAGTGGCCAATATATTAGTGAATATATTACAGGCACGTTCATGGTCATTTTTTTTCAAAACAAATGCTCATTTTGGTGTCAGCTTTTTAATGACCATTCTACTCTCTGCTGTGTCCTTTTTTCGCAAAGATCAAAACCAAAAAGCCTGTATGGGAATAAGTAGAAACCATTACTTAATATGCTGACACAATATATAATATTTATTTTATACACTCCAGACATCAGACAAGACTGTCCACCTAGCGCGGTGTGGCCAGTATAGGGAGGAGCTTTTTCTCTAGGCATGTCAATGGCCATTTTCTTCCTTGCTCCATACAATGTGGGTGTCAGCATGTAAATGGCCATGTTGATGTCACTATGGGGTTATATTACAATGTTTTCCGACATGCCTTGACCTGACAGTCTTACATGAGAGACGGGCGCAAATATGAAAAGTAAATTGTTTGGGTTGAGGTTTTAATAAGACTAGGCAGGGATCCTATAATCTCTATAGATGATCTCTGCACCAGGGTACCCAACACACTCCATGACAGTACTATCTTTACCTGCACATACTTTGCAACAGAAAAGGCATAAGGCCCTATATCCTCTCTGTACATTGGCCATATCAGGTACACTTTTGCAGGCCGGTACCTAGGTTATCAATGTGGGGATAGCACTGTCCACAAAAGCTCCTCTGAAGTATGAAATAAGCATGAAAAATATACAAACAAAAACAATTTTGAATTTAGAAAATTTTAGAAAATTATTAGAGTTTGTTATGAAGAGGTTTTCTGGTACTTGTTTTTTCATTCATTTTGACACAACAAAGCATGAAGAGCCAACAATCCAGATGTATTAGGAACAGAGATGCAAGACATTCACAGCATGGGCTTCAAGTGTTTAAAGATTGATTTGCTGATAAGTAGTACTCTACCTTAGTAGTACTTTACCAAACAACCAAAATTTGGACTTGTCCAAATTCAAAGCATTTGCAGACAACAATTTAAATGCGGCTATTATGGCAGAATTTGTTTTTGAAAGGGTAGAATGCATAGTGGGAAAAGAAAAAAAAATGCTTGTCACCAGCATTTTCTCCTTTTCCCACTATGTTTTCAAAAGCCTTCTTCGTGAGGGTTGTTAAAAGTCCGGATTATGTGGAAATGGGTTAAATCTTTACTTTCAGACTCTTCCATAATGAAAGCACCTGCAGACGACAAATTAAATGAAGCATGTATGATGACTGTTTTCTTTAAAAACCTTCTCAAAACAAAAGAAAATATTGTGGGGAAAAATGAGAAAATGCTGTTTAGAAATATAGATGAATTTTTGCCAGCAGCTTAATTCAACTATAGGAAAGTTTTTTTTTTTGTTTTTTGGACACCATGATGTGCATCTGACCTTTTTACAAAAAGAAAAGATAAATGTTATTTTGAACAACCTGATAGCTGAAATTTCTTGTTTTTGAAGTGAAATTTATGTACAGAAGTTGTGTAAGTGATCTTTTTTGATGCTTTGTTATGTCTGACCTTGAAATGAACTTTATACTTTCATACTTTATGTATATTTGATGTAGTTACATATAATTTGAAAATGTTATTGACAGCAACCTGATAGTTGAAACTTCCATTTGTTTTATAAAACCCCTGTCCCTGGCCACAGTGCATATGTACCGGTAATGGAAATTCCAACTGTCAGTCTGCCGACCCTCACTTGCCTATAGGAACCTAATGTAAGATGTTTTATTTTTGAACATTTAGTCTAATACTCAGGTTTATTCTTAACCATTATACTAAAAGTAGGTTTTCCAGGAGCTTCAATCCAAATTTCACTAAATTTGTTACTTTATGTAATAATGCCTGTTTAAACTAACAGTTTACATATACCGGTAGTTCAAAGAAGATATTGTCAGTAGCTAGATTTTGCAGTCTGTAGGTCTTCTTGATTTAAAGCTTACATGTAAGAACTTTTTACTGGATAATTAATGAATATTTTCTACCTCTTTACAATTGAAGTTTTGCCAGCAACCTGATAGTTGAAACTTCCATTTCTTGTTTTAACCCCTGTCTCTGGTCACAATGTATATAATGGAAATTTCTACCATCAGTTAACTGAGCCTCACTTGTTTATATTAATTTTATACTAAGGTAAAGCATTCCCATTCATCAAAAGAACTTTTAGTGCTTAATTTGAAAATAAAGGCTTCAGAAACAAATCCTTCCAAACATTAAATTTGCTTTTTCATTGTTTATATATAAACTTCTATAATGTGAAAAAGTTTAAAACTGTCATTTCCTTATTGCTTTAACTAATTCCCAAACAACAAAAGTTTTAGACTTGTCAAAACTTGAAGACAACAAATAAAATGTGAGTCAAATAATGGTTTTTGTCTATGATATGGTAACCAGCATTTTCTTCTTTCACCACCATGTTTTCAAAAGCCTTTTTTGCAGTAGGGTTTTTAAAAGTTGCGATTGTGTGTTTAAGAGTTAACCTATAATTTGTCATAAATATTCAGAAAGAAACATGCTTGAAAATATAAAGATGTTATATGGAAACTCAAACCTAGCAAAACTTTGTACAAACAGGACAAGTATGAATGTCTTGCACCCAGTGTTCCTCCTATTGTGTTCATACCACCAAGATGAAGTGCATTGCAGACAGGGATTTTATGCACAAAATGATGAAACAAAAAATACACTAAAACTTTCTAAACTCTACTAACAAAAGTTTTGTTGAGCCAAATACATGTGAATTTAGAAAACTCTAACAATGGTACAGCTAAAAACTGACTGACAACTTTGACCTACCTCGAGTCCATAATCATCCCGAAATTTCCATATAGACAATCTCATTTTCTCCCTGCAACAGATTTCAAAGGAATAATAATAAACTTTAAACAAAATTTATCATTCTACATATACATAATTTTAGCATAAAATCAACACCTACGTAAAAGACATGTACATGTACCACAATAATTGATTGATTGTATAGTGTTTAACACTGTTTTAAACATCATTCTGCATAATAGTCTTTCCAAGCCACTGGCTGCTTTCCCACATAACCATCGTCAAGACAATGGACAGCGGTGGGAGAGGAATAAATCCTGTCGCAATGACTATCATCAATCCTCTAAAAGAAATTGGCCGAGCCAGGGACTGAACCCACGACCCCCTGTTCTCAAGTCCTGCGCGCTACCGACTGAGCTAGTAGTGCTCGGCATGCACCACAATGAATGAATGAATGAATGAATGAATGAATGGCGATTCAGCAAGGCATTGGCATCTAGGTCTTTAACCCTTTACCACACGCCCAAGTTTTAACCCTGCTAAAAAACTAGTATGAAATTTTCATTTCGATAGTAAAAACCCAAATATTGCTAGTTCAAAGGTTTGTTTTGGGAAATAATAAATCCTTCTAGGACAGTGTAGATCCAAGTTCAGACTGCACGTTCTGTGCAGTCTTATCTTGATCTACACTGTCCACAAAAGGTCAGTGAGTCATGCTTAGCAGCCTAAGGATTAAAGTCCTTGAGTAAGACAGCTTTTGAAAACATTTTGGTAAAAGGAGAAAATGCTAGATACTAGCATTTTCTCCTCTTCTGATGAGGTTTTTCTTCCGATGAGGTTTTTTTACCTTTTCAAAGACAATTTCATACATAGAAGTAAATTTGTCATCTGCAAATGGCAAGTCTAAAATTTTGCCATTAGGAAGAGTTAAATACATTTGAGTAATGCTGAAGAATATATGTACTTTAGAAAATATTGTGGCAAAAGGCACATTCCTCATTTTTCCACATAATGGCATATTCAAATTAATGTCTACAGCCCCTAACTCTCATATTAAAAGACAGAAGCTGCCGAAATTGGCTGAGTAGCCTGTACGAAAATGTCGATGTTACACGATATTTACCGATGAGTTAGTGAGTCTACAGCCCCTAACTCTCATATTAAAAGATGGAAGCTGCCAAGTTTGGCCGAATAGTCTTAACATAAATGTCGATGTTACACAATATTTACTGATGAGTTTACCGAGGGGTTGTAGTCCTTAAAATGAATATTGAAAATGCCTTTTTTACAAGAGTATTCTCAAAGATACCTGCAGCAAATTTATTCAGCAGGTTGCTAAATAAACTAAGTGGATATTTTCCATTAGTTTAAACTTTTACCACACATTCCTAAGTTTCAAAAACTCTTTTAAAAAACATGTTTTTTACCTCTTCAAAGGCAAACCCATCTTTTGAGCCATATTTACGGTCTACAGCCCCTAACTTGCATATTAAAAGACGGAAGCTGCCGAGATTGGCCGAATAGCCTTTATGAAAACATCGATGTTACACGATATTTAATGATGAGTAAGTAAGTCTACAGCCCCTAACTCTAAGACGGAATCTGCCGAGATTGGCCGAATAGCCTTTACAAAAATGTCGATGTTTAGCAATGAGTTAGGGGCCGTAGACCTTTAATTTGTTGTCTACATATACTTTCAATTAGTACATGTCTAAAAATTTCATTTGGTAATAATTCAATATGAATTTTTTTCGTGAACATTGGCCAGTTCTGATTGGCTGAAAAACTTTTTTTCATAGCTCCATGAAAAAAAAATATTAGCAGTGCCGGAACTACTTTTGCATTCAAACTAATGTAGACAAACATGTATACGAGATTTCATAATGTTTTTCTTTCTGATTTCAGATCTATATCGAGCCTGAAGTTCAAATTGCTAGCTGAATTTATTTTTTCTGAATACTGAAAAAAAAAAATCCAACAGTAAATTCAATAGGAGAGCTGAAAACTCATTGTTACTCTGCTGGGTTTAAACTATCTTATTTTCAACTTAATTCTAGCGTATTGAACTTTTTTTTCTCATACCTCCATGAAAACAAAAAAAATTCTCTTCATTCCTTAAATGACTTAAAAGACTGTCAAGATACATGTATTACAATTTCATATCATGTTGAGAGAATATCTGTACAGAAAATTGTAATGTAGATCTCAGATCAGATTGCATATTCAGTCTGACCATACCACACAATCCCGACTTTTAACAACCCTGAGAAAGAGACCTTTTGAAAACATTGTGGGAAAAGAAGAAAATGCTGTTAACCAGCATTTTCTCCTTTTCCCACAATGTTTTCTGTTTTCTACCCTTCCCAACAAAAACTTCAAATTTTGAGTCAGATTTATTTTGTCGTCTGTAGATGGTTTCAATTTGGTCACATCCAAAAATTTAAAGCTAGGGTTGACCCTTTACCACACAAAAAAATTTTAGACTAGTCCAAATGAAAAGCATTTAAAAATGACCAGAGAAATGTGGACCAAATAATGAACCCTGGTCTTTGAAAGGGTAGAAAACATTATGGGAAAAGGAGAAATGCTGGTTACCAGCATTTTCTCTTTTTCCCATAATGTTTTCAAAAGCCTTATTCCATAGGGTCATTAAAACTTGGGATTGTGTGGTAAAGGGTTAAATACCTGATCTGTTCAACTTACCATATAGATGCACTGCTGAGTTGTAGATTGTTCTGATAACTGCTGGTGACAAAGTGTCTGCCATCTTTTCCAAGCACAGCCACTTTGAAACCATGGTATCTTGAATTAAAAACCCTAGGAAAAAATAAAAGAAAACCTCTGTATTTCATTTTGGAGGAGGGGTAGGGGGATGGGGGTGGGGTATTGTTGTGAGGCAATGATTTCGAATAAGTTTATAAAGTAACTTTGTGTTGTTATTTTTTACTTTTCAAATCTTTGCTTGTTTCATTTAACTCTTTCCCCCACTAGCAAAATGTAGACTTGTTCAAATTGTAAGTTCTTGCAGACAACAATTTAAGTGTGCTTTAATTGATGATATCTGTATTTTATAAGGTTGAATTAAAACATTGTGGGAAAAGGAGAAAATGCTTTTCTCCTTTTCCCACAATGCTTTCAAAAGCTTTCTTTCTAAGGTTCATTAAAAGTGCGGATTGTGTGGTAAAAGGTCAGTCATGACTATTCTTGATTTTCTCTTTAACCCTTTCCGGAATTTCAAATTTAAGACTCTTCTAAATTAAAGGCATCTGCAGGCAACAAATCTGAAAGTGGTACAAATGAACTGAGGCTCTTTGACAGGCTAGAAAATATTCTGGCAAAAAGAGAAAATGCTGGTTACAAGCGTTTCCTCCATTTTCCACAATGTTTTCAGAAGTGGTCTTCATCAGGGTCATGAAAACAAAGGATTGTTTGGAAAAGGCTAAAATACCAAACAACAGAATTTTTGACTGGCCCAGATTGACTGTTATTGAATGGTGTTTTATGCCTCTTTCAACAATATTTCAGTCATATCACGGCAACAGCTCACATATTCATGTGTTTCTTGGATTTTACCAGTACTAGGCTAGAGCTCTGAAGTGTCTTGCCCAAGGACACTCCCATGAAAGGCCCAGTGGATCTAGTGCTGCTCGAACCCAGGGTCTCCAGGTTACTAGTCCCACACTTTACCACTGAGCCACGCAGGACCTGACTGGTCCAGAGTGAAAGATTTTGCAGATGACTAATATCACTCAAATGATAGAATTTGTCTGCGATAAGATAAAAAACACTGCAGGAAAAGGAAATAATGTTGGTAACTAGCATTTTTTTCTTTTACCACAATGTTTTCAAAGGCTTTATTCCCCAGGGTCTTTAAAACACAGGATTGTTTGGTGGTGGGTTAACCCTTCACCACACCATCCCCAGCTTTAACAACCCTGAGAAAGAAGCCAATGTTTTCTACCTTTCTCAGGGCATATTTTAATTTTTCAGTCACATTGATTTTGTCATTTTCAAATGTTTTCAGTTTGCAATTACTTAAATTTTGTTGGTTGGTAAAGAGTTAAAGGACAATCTACACTATTACTCTTTCCAAATTGTTGTTTTGGAAGGAATATCTGTAAAAAAGAAAACAGTTTATGTCTAAGATTAGAATGCATAGACTGTTTAGCCTGATCTTAATCTACCTGTACAGTTTTTAACTTACCATGTAGATGCACTGCTGACTTGTGGATTTTTCTCATTACGGCCTCAGGCAAAGTGTCTGTCATCTTTTTCAAGCATTACCACTTCAAAGCCATGGGATCTTTAATTGAAAACAAAAAAAAAAAACAACCTCTGGTTCTTTTTTTCTATGGGGGGGTGGGGATGGGGAATGGAGAAGGGAGTGGGCTGGTTGTGGAAAAAGTTGTTTCCAGTAATTTTATTTTGCTTTTTTTTGGTTTCTTTGCCGATTTATACACTTTAGATTGTTTTATATCAATATGACTATTTTCGGTTAAATTTTATTTCTATTGTAAGTAAAATCTGAACTTATGTAACTCATGATTCTGTTTTTCTTGCTCAAACCTGTGTTTGTAAGTGAGAAATGACCTGCTGCTATAGAAAGCTGACTGTATGCATTCTCAATGTGAAAATTTCATTTTTGTATTGTTAATGCAGCTTTACTCATTTTTATCTTCAAATTTAAGGTAGTTTTTTGTATTCATTTAATCAATTTTTCTTTCTGATAACAGGTTTTAAAATTTTAGAATGGTCCAAATTGAAAGCAATTGCAGATGACAAAATAAGTGATGCTCAAATAAGAAAATCTGTCTTTGAATGGGCAGAAAACATTGTGGAAAAAGGATAAAATGCTGTTAACAAGCATTTTTTCCTTTTTCCTCAGTGTTTTCAAGTCTTATTTCTAACAGTAATTAAAACACAGAATTGTATGTTATAAAGAGTTAATAAACCACCCTTATTTGTTTTATTTTTTTGTTTTTCAATTTAATTTCACTTAATATGAATACATGTACATGGGATCTTGATTTCTTTGCTCTTGCAAAGGAATCAACCTTAAACTTACAATTCAAAAGACTTTCTTGCTCGCATGTGTTTGTGGGTGAATGACCTGCTGCTCTTGAAATCTGTATGCATATATAACTTGTTAATCATACTTTTGTACTGTAACTTTCTACATTTAATTAGGCCTTTTCGTTTTCTTGAAACATAGAGTGAGCTTGAGTTCTTTTGTGTCAATATTTCTATTTTTCAATCAAAGATTCCTCAATAACAAAGTACTGAAAATTTTAAGTTTATTATCTGTATCCTATTTCATGACTGTTGATCAACAATTTAAATATTTTTTTGTTTTTAAGTTTGTATCTAGGCTAATTCCCTCCTGATGATTCCTTCGCATTTTACAAATCTGTATGTTTTAGTTCATGATGAAAATTGTTTATGTGTGCAAATTCTTGTCATTACTTTAACCCTATACTCCACAGAAAAAACCAATAATCAATACTTCTCATCAATAGCCAATACAGGTATAGGCTTATCAGTACACAATAAATAATCCACCCCATATATATACCTATCTCCATATAAGGTTTTGATGAAATTTATTGATTTTTGGGGTGTTGTTTTTACGGCCTAATTAGGGCAATTTCTTCAACTCTGATCAAAATGTTGTAAATAAATGAATTGTAGAGGAAAACATGAACTTTTAAATGATATATTTTTTTTAGAAAAATGATTAAAAATAAGACATAAAAATGAGGTTTAAAATAGAAGGAACCAATAATTTTCATTAAAATTAAACTTTTAATTTAAAACTAAGTCATAAATACAAACAGGAATCTTTTTAAATTACTACAAACACATTATTAAATTATCATAACATTCCTGGGAGGTTTCATGGCAGTATGAATATTTGTTCCCTCTATAAAATATTTCATTTTCTTTCAAAAATTAACCTAGCAGTGGTATTGGAAGGTAGCTTTTTCATTTTGAAATTACTATTATGTATATTGAAATTTTTAAAACTTTAAACTTAGCTTAAACATTGTGATAGAAGAATTATTTGGGAAAGCAAACCTCCTTTTCCCACAAAGATTTACCCTATACATTATGACAAAATTTAAGACTGTCCTCTAGAAAATTAGGCTCTAAGCAGATCTTTATTTTGATTGAGATTAATTGATGAAACAATTATTAGAAAGAGGATAAAAACAATATGTGAAGATGAGAAAATGTATGTCACTAGCATTTTCTTCTTTTTCCTACCATTGTTTTCAAAATTTCAGTATTATTTTGGTTGAAAACATCTGGATTGTTCGATAAAAAGATGGAGAGAATAGAAAGAACAAAAAAGAGACAATGTCATCAGTTATCAATGAATCTTACCTGTCTTCTATAGGTTCAATTTTATAATCCATTTAAAATCCACATTTAAATCATCGAATCACAAAGAGAACACTGTATGTATAACAGCTTCATGAATATAAAAAGAACTTTTTTTTACAAAACATTATGAACACAAAAGAACAAGTAAAAAACACGCTTTTTTTTTCTTCTATGTACACTGCCACTCCCCAACTATTCCATGCACGTTTATATCATACAATAAACACAGACCTAACACATATTTACGTTTTTCTACTTTTTTCACGTTGTTTGAATCACTGGTTATGAAAATGACTGTGGCACCCCTCTTTGCACAAATGAACGTTACAGACGGAACAACCGTACACTGTTTCACGCCGCTGTTTGAGAACCTTCAGGTGGTACTGGCATCGTCGTTTGGCACCTGGTAAGCGTCCGTTGATATGTCCATTTACGTTTTCAGCCTCAATAAGTCCTGGATGGTTCATGGAAACACTGGACCTCTTTCTCCTTGAATATCCCCCGATCAGGTCACGTGCTAGTTCTAAGCGGAAGTCGACATTGCGGAAACGTTTTTTCTTATTGACACGCTGGGAACTCATCGTGAACATAATGTAGGCATTTACTATACAGCAGTTCAACAAAAACCAGAAGAGATACCGCCACCACTTTTTGGAATTACGCCCAACATCATATTTCATTCTCATCTGGTCGTGTAAGTCAACACCTCCCATGAACTTGTTGTAGGATGAAACACTGTGAGGCTGTCGAAGCTGTATGACGTTGGCACCCACTCGTCGTGATGCTGTTTGAATGTTGTCTGGCTGGCTCAGGGTAGATAAATGATGCACAAGGCGCTTGTCTTTCCAAACAGAGGCGGTAAGTGGTGTTGCACCTTTCTGACGGACTTTCATGTCGCCTCTGTCTCTTATATCTGCTGGTTTCTTCAATTCAGCTGGGAAGCCCTGTCTATTGCACCTAACCGTTCCACATGCATAAAGTCCATTTAGAAGCAGATGTTCCAGTAGCGGTACACTGGTGAAAAAATTATCAAAAAACACGCATCTGTTTGTGTGGATTAGATGGTCAGTTAGATTCATTACCACATTGTACCCAAGTCCATGGCCATGGTTAGTTGTGTTCTTCCCTAGATAAACGTCAAAACGTGACAAGTATGCGGAGTTCGAGTCACAGCACATCCAAACCTTGATACCACGTTTGATTGGCTTGGCAGGCATGTACTGTTTGAAGGACAACTTCCCAGCAAATCTTATCATGGCTTCGTCTACTGCTACTTCCTTCGAAAGTTCATATGACTCACAGAATGTCCTTGAAACATGGTTGATAATCGGTCGAACTTTGTACAGACGGTCAAAATCATGGCTGCCCCTTTGAGGTTCTGTTTCGCGGTCTGACACGTGGAAGTATTGGCACAGTTTCTGGAATCTGTTGCAAGTCATAATATTCTGTATGCCGATGTTGCCAAGGAAGCTGTTTGAGGACCAGTACATGTCATATTCAGGTAGCTGATTAATTCCCATGAGAATATTCATACCAACAAAGGCCCGCATTTCCAGCTCATTTGTCTCTGTCCATTTGTCGTCTGTGGTGCCAGTAGTTGTCTGTTTCCACCTGGCGTAGTTGTTGGTATGTCTTGCCATATTCGCAAACATTGCTGGGTGGAATAGTAGCCAGAAGAAATCTAAAGGTGATGCTGTGTTACGGTCAAAGTCAGGGGGTAGCTTAGGACCTGGCTGTCTTTGGAAATCACCCATCTGAAAAATTAAAAGACGAAATATAAGTTGTGATACATTTCAAAAGCAATTTCTATGCAGTGAATTGTAAACTGTCATAAGCGCCAGTAATATCTAGCCACTTATAATACTTTCCTTTCACTGATTTTCCCTTGATATGTAAATTATCAAAATATAGTTGTCCTTAGTACATCATATGAATAATTGATGTCAACAAAATGACAGTGTATTTTTTTTTGCTGCTGTAGTTCATTATTTATTCATATTTTAATTCAGTGGTTACTAGATCGTGCTCAACAGTTTGCTGGGCATTCTACAAACCCCCCCCCCCCAAAAACATATCTATGCACCTATTAAAAATTCATCAGGACGCTTATTTTTGTGAAAAAAATGACGAAAGTAATCGGAACCAACGTATACTCAGTTGACTGGAATCAAAACCTACAGAAATGATGTCGGTGTGCGAAAAATTCCGACAATTTTGCGAGCGATCGTTCTTATGATCCGGAATTATGGCTTACCCGAAAATTGGTGAAGCAGCCCGTCCATTGATGATCTTCCGGGGCTTCCTCGTCAGAAAAATCACTCATGTCGGCGGAGTCGACGCTGCTCACAGAAGAAACTTCGATGTCTGAGTCGGATTCAGTGTCTCTGGCCCTCGTAAGCAAGTCGGATTCATCAAAACCCTCGAAGATCGAGTCATTATCGCTGTCGGAAAATTCAGCCATTTTCGCTTGTTGTGATATTTATATTGAACAGGGGTTTTCTATTATAAGCTTGTATTTCGCGCGTCGTATTAGCGAATGAAAAGCCTAGAAATTATAGGTTAATCTATTTTTAACAAATAAGTCACGTTTTATGGCCCATAATTCATCGGGAAACCAATAGAATCGTGTGCAATACTGCGTGGGTGATGCGTGACATGTGGCATATACCACCTTCGATTGGACGTTATTTTTAGCAACAACTTTAGAACAAAGTATGTCATTTTACATCCGGAATAGTTTCCCAAGATGTTTTTGTTTATGGATTTACGAGAATTGAGGTCAGTTGAATTTAAAAACGTTGTTTTATTTGCGTTTGAAAATGGAGGCGTCCACAAGCGCTTGCATGGAGCAAGAGGTAGAGGTGTCGTAAGGCGCTTCTATGGAGCGTGCAGTAAAAGCGTCCAGAGGCGCTTGCATGGGGCAATAGTAAAAGGCGTCCAGAGGCGCTTCTGTGGAGTATAGGGTTAAAAGAAAAGAATTATAAGGATGGATAATGCTTGCTTCTGATACTTTCTGCAATACTTTTGCCAGGGACAGGGGGTATCAGAAACAAACATATTCCAATTGAAAATCTCTAAAGAAGAAAAAAAGCAATAAATATTTTTTCAGTAGTACATGTACAACTTTGCCTATAAACAATTCAAGTAAATTGCACAGATGTGATTATTTGTTAAACCTACAAAAAAACAACTTGTATAAATAGAAGATGAATATTTAGGTTTACTTTAACGTTAATGGTGAGTAAAGTCATATTCCTTGTGTAACTCTTTTCCAAATGGCCATTACATTTTGTCCAAATTGAAAGCATTTGTAGACTATATGATAATATGTGGCTCATATGGTTAGATTGGTCTTTGACAAGCACATGAAATATGTTGGCAAATAGAGAAAATGCTGATAGCAGTGTTTTCAATTTAAGCCTTGATCCTCTGGGCCTTGAAACTCAGGATTATCGGGTAAACAGTTCAAAATCAATCTATGGTACATGTACTTAAGATTACACCCTTTTTTTTTTTGCATTTGTGAGTAAAAATTAAGTTGTGCTTTATGTATAAAGCTAACTGTTTGTTTAAACTTGGCAATGTCATTTTTTGTCTTGTAACTCCATTTTTTGTGTTAGAATTTAAAGCAGCAGTTCTTGTACTTCTGTGTCTTTTTTATCCCTTATATTATTTTCTTTTATTCATATATTCTTGTATTAATTTTTTTCCCTGTTACTGTTTTATTCTTCTTTTTTTTTTTCTTCTTTGTAACTTATTATTTTTTCCTAATTATTTTTATTGCTTTCTTTTCATGTTTCTTTTTTATTATTATTACTTTTTTTTAATTCTCAAGTACAATTTTATTTCATTCCTTTTCAAGTTTTTCATTTTCACAAGTTTTTTTTAATAAGATGTTTTTCATTATTATTATTATTATCTTTATCTCTCACACACACACCCACACACCCACACATTAGTGTTGTAGTTGTTTAGTCTTTTCTCTATTTAGATATTCCTTTTTTTTTTCTTTTTTTTGGGGTGGTTATTTTTTTTGTTTTATGATAATTTTATTTTTGTTCATGTGTGTTAATGTCCCTATTTGGTGTGGAAAACCGTTAGCTCTGACACATGGGGGATGGGAACCTGATTACTTACAGCTGAGACAGATATGTTTTGCCTTGTGTGTTTTTGTTATTTCAAAAATCTGTTTTCAATGAAGTATTCAGATAAATTATCAGTATTCTTGATCCACTATGATCAATACTCCACTCAATCAATCCCATAAATCTCCAAGGGATGAATGAAAACAACTACCAATGATTTACATAGTTGATATTGAAAGTTGCAAATATGCTATTTACAAGATAGTTATTGAAGTATGCTTGAATTATGCTTTAACTGGTATGCAAATGTTGTTGACACATTAAATGTGTAGGGTCATCTAGGCTAGAAGTTCATGAGCAATTAACAAATGTTCCAACAATTAATAAGTGTTCCTAGGCTTGCCAAAATTGTTGAAACCAAGACAAAATGTCATAATCCTCATTTTTGCATTTGAACTTTGAAATAATCTAGCAACACTTAAAAATTGTGATGTCTTTGTTTTCTACATGACACCTTGAAACATGACTGGAAATATAATATATGACAAGTTTCTTTAACAATTAGGTCTATATGAACTTGGACTTGGCTGGTAAATTAAAGTGTTTGAAACCAGCCTAGCATTTATGATCTGAACTACTGCAAATTCAAACTAGATGTTTTCTGTTACTGTTTTAACAGAAAAAATAGTAATTTAAACATCCTAACTGTAATGTATTGTTGTTGTTTATTCGTTTTCTTATCTTAAATAACCTTTATGCAAATACTTTGTAAGAAAAGCTGCTAAATTGAAACAGTAAAAATTTGCATGCATAAGCTGCAACAGCTGTAGCATCAAGTACAATTTAATACATTGACAAGTTTGTCATATGGTTTTCATGATGTAGCTGGTTTTGGTATTCAAAGTATTCCAACAGCTGATTTGTATGTGTTACTGAATTGAAATCAGACAATGTCAATGCATCTATATATAGACCTGCCGATGAATCTTCTAAAAGCACCAAGTCTTTGATTGTCCCCAATATCTATTTGATATTGATTTCCCCAGTTTGATCTAAAATCTTTTCCCAGAAAACATCTTTGAAATGTTTTTAAACCAACAGAGATTACATTCACATAGAAAGCATGACTTTACTTCAATATATTAACTCTTTACCAAATGACAAAATCTTAGACTTGTCCAAATTCAAAGCAGTGGCAGACGAGAAATCAAATGTGACTCAAACACTGAACTTTTCCCTATAAGGCTAGAAAATGTTGTGGGCAAAGGAAAAAATGCTGATATCAGCATCATCTCCTTTGTCCACAATGGTTACAAAATTCTTCCTCTTCATGGTCGTTAAAACTCAGGATTATGTGGTAAAGGGTTAAATGCACAATATAAACTAACTTAATAATGATAGATAAAAATACCCTCTTTATTACAAAGGTCAGCAAGGGATGCATTCATAGAGAGTCAGATCACATAAACTTGAAACCTACAAGTACCATACTAAGGAATAGCAAAGTTGCTATTTTAATTCATATGTGAAAGAAAGGAAATGAATGAATGAAAAAATGAATGAAAAATTTAAGACAATGATAATAAGATAATTTGACCAAGGAAAATTTCAAAAGAAAAAAAATATCCATATGTACATAAATGTAGATCTAATGTATAAAGATAAATGTACCAATAAGCTCTACATATCTATTTGATATACCCTTCAAGTGCCTAACAAACTGTGTAGACATGGGACAGAGACCAAAAAAAATGCCATTTCAATGCTGAACTTTACCCATTAGGCAGTGCACATCTAAGAGCAGGCTACATTATACAGTCTGATCCTGATCTGCACTAGCCTGAAAAAATCTAAAGTAGTGAGAGGCACTTGACAGGTTAAGATCCTTTTCATTCTATATTAGATGAACCTTATATACATTGACACACACTCACAAAAAAACTGTGTGGTCTTTTAAACCCAGTACCAAACAATCCTGAGTTTTAAAGCCCAAAAGGAAGGCTTTTGCAAACATTGTGGGAAAAGAAGAAAATGCTAGTAACCAGTATTTTCTCCTTTTCCCTCAATGTTTTCCACCCTTTCAAGGGCAGGTCTTATCTTTTGTGCTGTATTAGTGATGGTGTCTGCAAAGGCTTTTACCTTTGAAAAGTCTATTATTTTGTTGTTTGGTACAGAGATAAGTCTAATATTAAATATGAAAGGCCAAAAATCTATATATTGTCTTCGTCAGTCTAAAGGTAAGATAAATGCATTCACGTAACTTGTGAAAATGGTCTTTTTTTAACTGATAAAATTGTTTTTCAATTACATGTACTTTCGTCTGATAAAAGGGCTCAGATGAGGTTAACTTTGCAAATGAAACACAGCTGCTGCCCCTGATTAGACCGACAAACCTTTCTGACTTGCCTTGGTCCGTCATTGGTGACAGTTTATCTCTATATTTTTGGTTGTTTATGATTAAAAAATCTTGATTAACATCAATTTTTCCTGGATTCCACCCAGTAATCAACTCTGTCCTGACTACATGTATCTCTCTGCTGTGTTTCCTGGGTTCTAACCAGTCCAAGGAAATCATCAACTGGGCAAGGACAACCTTTCTGAGCAGTGAAGTATAAAACTAATTTTATTTCATGCATGTTAATTTGAAACATTTCTTTTTCCAAAGATAATTAGTATACTTTATACAAGCCATTTTCAGAATTTACATGAACAGATTTAACTTTGCCTACTAATCAAACTATAATTCAAATTCTGCTTTTTTCATGATTAATCTTATCAAATTTGGATATAAGATCCTTGATATAAAAAATTGTATGAGATTTCAAATTATTTCTTTTCTACTTCTGGATCTAAGATCCTTTACATCAAACATTGTATGAGGTAATCAATTAATATTTCTAAGATCCTTAGCAACATAGTAATTGCTTAGGACTTGGGTAAAAAGAAATGCAGTGTTCATTTCAGACCAAATTTGTGTACAAAAAAGACGGTATAAAACTAATGCAACAAGAAGTTAATGGTTGGCTGGGTGGGCCACAAAAAGGGCAATCAGGTGCAGTAACAATTACTTGCCTGTTGATCTCCAGTTTAATTAATTAAATTAAATTTTTGCAGTATTTGGTCAATAATGAAAGTAGGTTTTTTTTTTCATTCTCTCATATTTATAAATCTTTAATTTTGATTGCAACTGTCTTTCCATGTTTTGGTCAGTTTCCTTAAAAGAGTATTTTACCTCAATTAGCTTGGCCTATACAAAAATTATTTAGAGGCCAAGGGCCCACCTCAGACAAAAACTAAAATGAACCCTGCAGATTAAGATCTTTACCAAATGACAAATTGGATTTGTCTACTTAGAAACATTGCAGATGACATATTACATGTGTCTCAAATGCTGCAAATTGTCTTTGTAGGTAGCAAAACACTGTGGATAAAGAAAAAAATGCTGCTCCTCTTTTTCTCACAGTGTTTTAAAGGTCTTAATATTTTTTCAGGATTACAATGAAGCAGGATCATTTGGTAAAGGGTTAAACAAGGCATTTAATAATAGATCAGAAAAACACACTAAGAGTAGTAAGACATTACATCCACTTTCATTTTTAGGAGTTAAAATCCTCAACATATAATAAGGTATGCTGACAATACCTTGGTGGCTATTACAAATCCCTTTGGTTTACAAACTCTCAAACATGTTTTTAAGTTTATGTGTGTCTTACAGACACACATCATGTTAGGATACCTCAAAATGTATCAAACCTATCAATTTGATAGACATGGTGCCAATTTAAAAGATTCATCTATTGTAAACTTTTATGTTTTCTGTACCTGTCAACTAATGAAATACTTTGAATACATAGACCATAAACCTAAAACTTTAGAAACCTGCACACAGTTCTTCTACAAGAGTCTAGTCTGTTCTACTCTAACACTCAAAAGCCATTGACGAGCACTGTATGAGCTAAAATGTTAAGAGTCAAAACAATAATAATAAGAGTCAGGACTATAATTTAAAGAGTCATACCCAATATAAATGCTTTCGTGCAAATTCTTGACAAGTTAGATTCTTATAATTTGTATATAGCTGTTAAACGTTGAATGAAATTTGGTGTTAAGTAACTACATGTATTATTTTGAGGACAATAATTATGTAATTCATCCTTAATAAAATAGATGTTTTTAAGTCAAGAGCAGGCCATTTGTTTTCCAGCACTTGGTCCATGCTGTCATTGCGGCAAGAAACATGTCCTTTACTGATCTGTTTCTCGCAGAAAATCTTAATTATTTTCATGAGTATACCTGACTATGATTGCAATTCTAATCATTTCTACATAAAGTGACAGTTAAGTATTTGTGACTCATAAAAATCAACAAAGTTCAGGCTCAGTAATATATGTAAAATCATAAATGATGCAGTAATGTGTGATAGAGTAACTGCTAAATTATTTTGGTTGTCCCATCTGCAATACCTTTGATAATCATGTGTAAAAACATATATATTTAGTGCAAAGACAACCACTTTTTAAGTTTTAATGTGCGACATAGTGAGACCTATAAATAACTATTGACTGATCTACCAATCTACATGATCAATGTAATGTAACTTATCTATGATAGTGTTAGATAATTGATAGTTAATGTACCTATTTTATTGAAGCATCTTTGCAAATAATGCTAGTCATGTTGACATTATAAGCTGTGATTTTTGTTGATGGTTGGGTTGTAGCAAGAGGGGGGTGGTCAAGGAGCATCATCAAGTTTTCACAAGAAGTAGATCTACTTAGTCTTAGAACCATAAAAGGTGCTAAAGGATATTAGAGACATAATGTAAGAATAATACATAAACTGATGTCATGAGGGTCAGAATATATTTTGAACTACTTTAAGATGGTTTGTCTTAGAGACTGATAGTGTATGTTTCATCAACATAGCAGTCTAAAGGTTTAGCAAGACATTATTTCTTGGTCATTTTGGGTTTTTGGTACCTATATGGTATTGATCTGTATCGTTTTATTTGATATAATTGAAGTTATTTAAAAAAAACACCTACACACACACACACACACACACACACACACACACAAAATATGTACATGTAGGTCTTTCGACAGAGTAAGATTAACATTCATGATACTATTTCTTTTTTTCATTTATTAGTGGCTGATTCCAGGGGATGGCCTCATAAATTGAGGCAGGATGTTGTAATTTGAAGGTAGAGTGTGGCATCTTAGTGAAATGGCATAGTTTGAGTGCAGCTCATATTTTGATTTTTTTTCAAACTTTCTAAGTTTGCTACCCTTCAACAGTATATGGCAACCATATTGTCTTACACCCTTGACACCATGGCAGACAATCAGTTTAGAACTACCAGGTTATATTTAAATTTTGATTTTTAGGCAGGTAAAAGTATATCAAACTCATACCTCAATGTCTCAAATTATAAATGTTGTATTCCAGAATTTTAGAAATTGTTTGTAAGTTATCCATCATTACATGAAGAGATTTTCTGTAATTTCATATGTGCTCAAATTGACTTTTAATTACCTCATGTAAAGTGATTCTTACCTCAACAAAGTCTGAATCTGGTCATATTGTAAATCTACAAAGACAAAAATAAACTCTAAGTTTTGTTTAGTTAGTAACAAATGACATAAAAACCCACTTGTTGCAGGTGGAGAAAAATTCTGTTTCTTTGTAAGTGTATATTTTTAACCCTTTATCCCATATTCAGGAGTTTTAATGACCCTGAGGAAGAAGTCATTTGAAAACATTATGGGAAAAGGAGAAAATGCTGATAACCAGCATTTTCTCTTTACCAACATTTTCTAACCCTTCAAAAACGAATTACATAATTTGAGTTACATTAAATTTTTCATCTTAAAGGCTTGCAATTTGAACTGGTAAGTAATTTTGTCTTCTGGTAAAGGGTAATAAATACACCAATACCAATTATGTTATCCTTTTACCACACAATCCCGAATTTTAATGACCCTGAGGAAAAAGTCATTTGAAAACATTATGGGAAAAGGAGGAAATGCTGGTTACTAGCATTTTCTCCTTTTCCCACAAAGTTTTCTACCCTATCAAAGACAGCAGTCATCTTTTGAGCTACATTTTTTTTGTTGTCTGCAAATGATTTCAATTTGGTCAAGACAAAAATTTTGTCATTTGATAAAGAGTTATTAATTATATGTACAAACATGCATTTCCTGAAATATCCCCAGTTTTGTTAAAATTATTTAATCATATTTATCAGACTGGAAGTTATCCTACAGAATGGGGAGCGGGCATTATTGCCCCAATACATAAAGGAGGCGATATAAATGATCCGAAAAACTACAGGGGTATTACACTTATAAATGTTATTGCAAAGATATACTCTCAAATATTACTTAACAGACTGACTCATTGGTCTATAAAACACGACAAATTAATACGAAATCAATTTGGTTTTCAAAAAGGTAAATCTACCATAGATTGCGTTTTCATGCTCTACTCGATTATTTTGAAATCATTCAGTTTAAACAAAAAACTCTATTGTGCTTTTATAGACATTGAAAAATGTTTTGATAAACTTAATAGAATATTTATTTTTCAAAAATTACTGAAAGAAAATGTTAGTACTAAGTTTGTTAGCGCAATTCAAAATATGTATAGCGTTGTTAAAGCTACAGTTAGATTTAACTCAAAATTATCAAATTACTTCATCTCTAACATAGGAGCTAAACAAGGCGACCCAAGTTCTTCTCTGCTGTTTTTATATTTTGTAAATGACATTATTTCTAGTTTTAATGAAAATATAGAAGGCTTACTCGAGCTAAATGAAATAAAATTATTTATCTTACTTTTTGCTGATGATGCGGTTTTATTCGCGCATACACCAGAAGCGCTACAATCTTTGTTAAATGATTTATCTACATATTGTAACACCTGGGGTTTAAAAATAAACACTAATAAAACAAAAATTATGATCTTTGAAAGAGGTCGACATACCAAGTTTGATTTCAGTTTAAACAATACGATACTTGAAATTGTAACATCCTTTAAATACCTAGGCGTTCACTTCTTTAAAAATGCAAACCTGAACAGAACACAGAAAGCTCTTTCTCAACATGCGTCGTCTGCTCTACACAATTTATTCATTGTTTTTAATCAATTAGATCTGGATATGCGAAATAAATGCAAATTATTTGACAGTCTTGTCGGTTCAATTTTACACTATGGGTCTGAAATTTTATGTTTACACGAAGGAAAAGATCTAGAATCGATTCATTGTAAATTTTTAAGACGGATACTTTGCGTAAAAAAATCTATTAACTTAGATGGGCTATATGGAGAAACCGGCAGATATCCTCTATTAGTTCACCGTAAAATAATGGTATTTAAATATTGGATAAAAATTCTAAAAGAACAAGAAAATTCTTTTATTAAGCTACTTTACAAATCAATGAAGAACGATGCCGATCTAAACATAACTTACAACGGAAAAAATTGGGCTTATCAAATAAAAACATTACTTAATGAATTAGGCTTAACTTATATATGGAATCATCAAAATTATTGGAATGTCAATATAAATACAATTAAACAGAGACTTATAGATACATATACACAGACGTGGTATTCAAATATTAATAATTCAAGTAAACTTTCAACATACAGCTTATTTAAACACAATTTCGATATGGAACCATACCTGCATAAAATTAACATAGAAAAATATAAAGTATCATTAACTAAATTTAGACTATCATCCCACGATTTAAGAATTGAAAAAGGAAGATACGATGGTACAAGTAGAGAGAATAGAAAATGCTTGAATTGTAACATGGGAGTCATCGAAAATGAATTTCATTTCTTACTCATTTGCCCCAAATATTATAAGGTAAGAGAAAAATTTATCAAAAGTTATTACTACTGATGGCCAACTGTGCAAAAGTTTGAGAAACTCATGAGTACGAAAAACACAGAAATTTTACTCAATTTATCCAAATATCTCTTCACTGCCTTTAGAGAATGTGAGCAAGCTGAAACAAATAATTAGCAAATTTTGACTATGTATGACCATTTTTTGCAGTGTGAACCTGTCATCATCATACTTTACCCATTACTACACTATCCAAAGTTTTAATGACTCCAAGGAAAAGAATTTTTGTAACCATTGTGAGAGAGGGGAAAATTGCTAGTTAACAACATATTTCCCTTCTACCACAATGTTTTCTACCTTTCTGAAGAGAATCTAAAGTTTTTGAGCCACAGCTATTTTGTCGGCTGCAAAATGCTTTCAATTAAGCATATTTACTTTTTTAATCTGTCGACTGCAAAAATGCCTTCAACTTAAGCATGTTTACTTTTTTTCAAGGAAAAGAATGTTTGAAGCATTGTGAGAGAAGGGGAAAATGTTGGTTAACAGCAGATTCTCCTTCTCCCACCGTGTTTCTCTACCCTTCCAAAGATCACTCTAAGATTTTGAGTCATGGTTAATTTGTCGTTTGCAAACTACTTCCAGTTTGAAATTGTCTAACTTTCTCGTCAGAGTACTTTGCTATACTATTATATTATTGTATTTTAATAAGCAAATTTTGTCGTTTTACCTTATAAATCTGAAATGTCTGATACTTTACCTTACTTTCAAGAAATATCCGATACCTCACCCTACTTACTGTAAATCCGAAATGCCCGATACCTTTTGTTTTTTTGGCTGAAAGTGTGGACTGTGATCGGTATGCATGTGCATGCATAATTGATCCCAGTGTTTTCTCCCTGCCCTTTATTCAGAAGAAGCTGGAGGTGTGGACTGTGATCAATATGCATGTACATGCATCTTGATCCCAGTGCTACCTACCCGCCCTTTATTCAGAAATAGTAAACAACACATCCCTTCTTTGTTAACAACTTTTTCTCCTATTTTTTCCCTTCTAAAACTGTCCTACATACTTTGTGTAATATATACTATTGTTAATCATAGTGCTATGAATATGCTGATATTCAATGCAAATAAAGAATAATAATAATTATATGGATACTCTGACTTGCCTCAGTATACCGCAGTAGGAATTTTCCTACCCTAAAATTTTTAATTCACTATTGAATAGAACTGAACATTTTATTGACTTAACTTGCACAGGTCATCATTGAAAATTCCTCCAAACATTCCCATGCTTTAATGATTTTGACAAAGATGGCTTTCAAAAACATTTTGAAAAGAATAAAAAAAACAATGCTGCAACTAGCATTTGCTGCTTTTTCCACAAAAGTTTCTACTCTACTAAAGACAAATTTCACTGTGCAAATCACATGTAATTTGTTGCCTGCAAATATTTTGTTGTTTGATAAAGAATTAAATGATAATCACTGACATTTGCTTTTCATTTTGCTGTATACAACTATCATAAATAACGTGGCAAAGGAGAAATTGCTAGTAATGAGCAATATTGCATTTTGCCACAATATTTCCACTCATATTCATCAAAGGTGAGTTTAATTGTTGACTATCCTTATCATAAAAGAATATTTCAAAATCATGTACCACCAGTTTCATCCAGAACGGATAACTCTGTACCCAGAACGAATAACTCTGTACCATATAGTCCTGAGTTTTACCACACAGTCCTGAGTTTTACCACACAGTCTCAAAAACTCAAGACTGTGTGGTAACCAGCATTTTCTCCTTTTGCCATAATGTTTTCTGCCATATCAAAGACAAAAATCAACAGTTGATCTACATTTATTTTGTTGTCTGCAAATGCTTTGAATTTGGTCAAGTCCAAAATTTTGTCATTTGGTAAAGAGTTCATGGATTCCAGGTAATACTGCTTCTAAGCAGGGATCATACCAAAACACGTCTCCATGATGCCTACACTGAATAATTTCTCTATTTGCTACAATATATCTCCATGCAATAAAGAATGAACCCGCTACAACAAGACGTGCATTTCTATGCTTCTTGCACTTGGCTCGATCTTAATTTAAAATCGTTGCATGTGTGTAACAAGGGATCCTATATACACATGTATATATAGGATCCCTGGTGTAACCTAATAAATGCGCTCGATCTTAATTTAAAATCGTTGCATGTGTGTAACCTAATAAATATCATGTTATTTATTAGGTTAAACACATGCATCGATTTTAAATTAAGATCGAGCGCCAGTGGCTCTTCTTAGATTTCAAGACAAAAAGTGTATTGTTTTCCCGAGCTGTTTTTACCATTATTTTTATGATATCTATGATCTTCGTATTATTCAAGGAAAACTTTTTTTAAAGACAAATAACGATAGGTTGTGATTATTAGAGCTACATATTCAAAAGAAAATCGGAAGGCGGGAGCAAAGAGAGATCAGCACTAGTTAAGACGCCGGCGATAATTTGCGGGAAAATAAAACAATCATAATTTGCAACCACGATGCTAGATCTAGATTTACACGTACTTTGACTATTCATGAAAAATATCTGCAGATTACGAATAAATAAGACACTTACTCCTTTTTTTTTCCGGATCAAATTGTCTGGGTCTTTCTACGAAAGAACATACTGCCCGCTCAAACGTTGACTACTCACTGAGCAATCTCGTGCGCGGTTGAGTATCCTTATCATGTGATCGGGGTCAGCCTAAAAACCAACCATACCAGACGGGAACGGAAGCCTTTATTGACCCTTAATCGCCTTTACAACTAAAGCTGCCTATGCGGCCACTAGAAATTGATATCAGACTGCAAATAGAAAAAAAAAAAAAACATTCTGATCTTTGATCTACACTGTCCGCTTTGTTGAGATAATCTGGCCAAGAGCATCCTTAAACTTGCAATTATTTAGGTCTTATTTCTAGACTGGCAATTGTCTTTTTTACAGGTTTATTCGGCGCCCTTGAGTAACCAACAAATCACTTATTTATAGATGAACTTGGAATTGTACCAATAACATGTCTTTGGATTTCTAAGTTCATTTTTTACTGTTGTTTGTACATAGTTGGCTTGCATCACATGAAAAGGGGCATTCGGACAGTTGCGTAAAGTGTCGTCTTGGATCAGCCTGCGCAGTCCGCGCTGGCTAATCCGAGATGGCACTTTACGACTACATTAGATTTTATTCTTCAGTAGACTTGCGCAAGAAATAAAGTTACATAAAAGCCGAAAGTGTCGTTTCGGATTAGCCTGCGCCGACTGCGCAGGCTGATCCAAGACGACACTTTACACTCACCATTGACCGATAGGACAAGAAAGAGGGCTTGTTTGTCCGCAGAATGACGAGCAATTTTTTTTCTTGATATTTTCTATATAATATAGTTTTGGTGAAAAATCGTTTTTATAAACGATTTCACTCTTTTTTCAACCCTTTACTTCGTCATATACGATGCTTTTTATTTGCAATATGGCACTGCTAGTGTTTCAATACCGCAATATTTAGAAAGGTCTGTGAATGCAGTCCCTGCAGTTTATTGCCACTTTGTATCCGACACTTTTTTTCTGTCTTTCATTCAAACGTCCGTTCGTTTGTTCGTTCGTTCAAAACTAGGAAGATTGTTTGGTAAAAACTGTAAATGGATGAATTCAAGGCTGTTAACCCTTATCTAGCTAAATAACTAAATGAAACTTTTTAAATTCGATGGTAAAAACCCAAATGTTGCTATTTCAATGTTATGCTTTGAGTAATAATATCTCCATATCGGACAGTGTAGATCCAAGATCAGACTGCACGTTCTGTGCAGTCTGATCTTAATGTACACTGTCCGCAAAAGACCAATGACTCGCGCTTAGCAGCCTAAGGGTTAAAGACTACCAAGTATCGGAGAAGATTAATACCAGAGTACGTCCGTACAGTCTGATCCCGATCCCTCTACGCTATCTTTGCAACCGACATCAGCCGTTGGTTGAACTGTGAATTGTTCTAACCTGTAGGCTGTTAAACGCGACTCAAGGATCTTTTGCAGTTTAGATCAAAATCAGACTGCACAGAACGTTAAAACTCAGTAAAGGATTAAATCGGTACTCCAAAAGCGTCGAATTTTCTGCTGAATTCAGCCACCTGGTGATATTGTGGTATCAAGAATTTAAGAAAAAATCGATGTATAGAATCGATTAGGTCCAAGATCAGACTGCTTGTTTTGTGCAGCCTGTTATTAATCTACATTGTCAGCAAAACTGAATTTGGACGGATTAGGTTTCAAGATTAGATTGCTTTTTGTGTAGTTTATTACTGGTCTACATTTTCAGCAAAAAGTGTACTTAGTCGCACAAATGGCCGAACAGCAGGGATCAGAACTTTAATCTCAGAGCATCAAAACTTAATTCTTAAACCGAAGAATGAATGAAGTATAAACCATCAAACAAAGCCCAGATATAGCAATTAATGTTCTTTTCAAAGAAAAATCTCGCTGTATCTGATGGTGTAAGTCTACGATTATGTGCAGTCTGTTGAGGGTGCACATTCTGCGCTGTCTGATACTGATCTACAAGGGCTGCAATGGCCTTTAGCAGACAAAGAGTTAAGGTTGAAACCCGAAAACAAAGTCAGATATACAGTCTAGGCAAAGACTGTAAATTTGAAACAGGGCTACTGTTAAGCATACTGATAAAGCACGTCCGTGAAAGTTGGCTATGACTTTCCACATTATTTCAGTCATATCGAAGCAACAGCTCACATATTCATGTATGTTCTGGATTTCACCAGTAGGCGAAGGCTCTGAAGTGTCTTGCCCAAGGAGACTCCAATGAGGCTTGAACCGGGAACCTCCAGTTTAAGAGCCCTTCACTTTAACGCTAAGCCAGGCAGGAAAACACCTGTATTTTCGCACGTCGTTTACCTTTTGACACAAGACGAAGGTTTAGAATGGATTATTTATAAAGCATTTACAGACAATAAACTCAATTTGCCTAATATGGTAAGGTTGGTCTGTGAAAAGAAAAAAAAAATATTGTGTAAAAGGAGAAACTGACTGCGCCTCCGGAAAAATGTTAGATATGTTACGGGTGATGGTGCAGGATACAAGATTAAACCCATCCTAAGGTACGTCTGGCTCTTAAACATGCTCAGTGTATATCACGGTCACACGGGAGTTAGGTTGAACGTCTCATCCAAAAAACCCATTAACTCTTTACCAAACGACAAAATTTTAGGTTTGTCCAAATCGAAAGCATTTGCGGATGACAAAATAAAAGTGACTGAAATTTTGAAATTTGTTTTGTGAAGGGTAGAAAACATTGTGGGAAAAGGAGAAAATGCTGGTTACCAGCATTTTCTCCTTTTCCCACAATGTTTTCTAAAGACTTCTTTCTCGGGGACGTCAAAAGTAGGGATTGTGTGGTAATGGGTTAAACCCACACCCTGAAGTGGCCTTAGAATGGATTCTCACAATTCTAATGATTTACTAGCTCAGATATTGGTGCTAATCTCCACTGCACAGTTCAATATGACAAGAATTTAAACCACCCAAAGAACTTCGACAATGCAATAACATTTGTGTTTTTTCTATGATTTACTGAAATAGAAGAGCACACGAGGGCATATCACCCATAATGCACTATACGCAAGTGCAGAAAAGAGCTTTGACATTGCACCATTTGCGTTTTTACCATTTTTGACTGATATATAGAAGAGACAGAGGAGTAGCGTAAACAAGGCACAACACGCAAATGCTTAAAAGAACTTTGACATTACAATATTTGTGCTTTTACTTGCATTTTTTGTGGTTGCTTAAATTCAAGGTTTGAATGCTGATGACTAACATTTTTCCCTTTTCTCGCAATGTTTTTCACCCTTCTATCTTTAGAGCCATGTTTTATTTGTCTTAAGAAAATGATTTTTTTTTTTCAGTTGGACAAGTCTGAAATTTTGTCTTTCTCTAAAGATTTAAATAACAAATTTAACCTGTTACTGTACAAAATACGACTTCTAACGACCCTTCAGTTCATTGTTTAGGAAATGTTATGGGGGTACGGACAAAACCCCGCCAGGACAAAAACCCACCAGACAAAACCCCACTAGACAAAACCCCACCACCAAAATTGGCTTGGTAGACAAAACACCACCACATATATATTCTCGTAAATAAGTATTAAAATTTTATGTGAGGATACTTTTTTCTTTTTGTAAATGATTAATTTGGATGAAAATGAAGTAGTCTTTCGAGAAGTTTCATTTAAATATTATACAAAACATGTCGAAAATCATTCTTAATTTTTTTTATAGAAATGATCTATTGGGTATAGAAATACATAGTATATAAGTGAAGAAATTATGAATATTATGTAAAAATTTTCATTTCAACTCTCATTTCAAGAGCCCCTCTCCTTAATCTAATAATTCTAACTACTTTGTTTGATAAAATAAGAAAGTTGTTAATCAACTACAATACAGTGTTCTTCAACTCTTTCCCAAACAACAAAATATTGGACTTAGCCAGTTTGAAAGCATTTGCAGATGACAATTTGAATGTGGCTCAACTGATGGAATTTGTCTTCGACAGGGTAGAAAACATTGTGGGAAAAGGAGAAAATGCTGGTTACCAGCATTTTCTCCTTTTCCCACAATGTTTTCAAAAGACTTCTTGCTTAGGGTCGTTAAAACTCGGGACTGTGTGGTAAAGGGTTAATTTTCACACATTAACGTTTGAAGCACAATCAGAAATACCGGTAGTTTCGTATGAAGAAAATGGTGCTACCTTTTATTTGGTAGACCCTGAAGTTGATTGCCTGACTTCTGTACATTTGCATACAGTATAGACCCAGATGGGCCATCTAAAAACAAGCTGTTTCATTTGGTCTACACTATTTGTAGTTTAGTTTCGAATATAATAAGATCATAAATTGGTATTTTTTTGCAAGTACTGTTTTAAAGTTCTAATGGATATTTTTTTCTATCATAAATAATCTCTATGTCAGAACATGTATTTTATGCAAATATAATTGTTTTAATCATTTGATTGTGATAAAGACAGAATTAAAGATAATAAACTGGCAATACTTTTTCTTCACTGTGTTCCTACATATACAGCAAATCTTCACTACAAGTAAAGATTCAATATAAATTAAATTTAAATATATCTGAGAATATTTTGATTCTATTTACATTGTCTTTGTGTCAGTTTTATAACCATAAATCCTATATTTTCTGGTGGTGGGGTTTCGTCCTGGTTGGGTTCTGTCCTTGTGGGGTTTTGTCTGGTGGGGTTTTGTCCTGGTGGGGTTTTGGTGGGGTTTTGTCCTACACTCATGTAATGGAAAGAGGAGCACTCATCTTTGACAAATTATCTCCTACTTTTCCAAACAATGTTTTCTACATCAATCGAACAGTTTCTCCCTTCTTTCAACTGTTTCCCCCTTTTACTCACTTATATTAATTATATCATTGGTAAGAATTAGCCTATACAGTGATGGGCTAATCGAATTCTTCCATATTTAAAACGACGTAACCTGCAGTAAGCATTAACAGCAAAAAAAAAAAAAAAATGACTCTGCTAATAGATTTACATTGATACAGACTATGAATATAAGGGAAAAAGGGAATAATACAAGCTTTTTCTCCTATACAGTGCCTTAAAAAGTTAAACATTCTTTGTTCAATATTTTGACCAACGACCTTTATGAAAAAAGAAAAATGTAAATGCGATTTTTTTTTCTATCTTGGGAAAGGCTGTTGGCCTAAATATTGAAAAAAAGGCGTTATCTGTACCAGGGATCGTATATACCTGTATATAAGATCCCTGTCTGTACTAGTAAATATTACTTTTACTCTGTAACAAACAACAAAATTGAAGCCTAGGTGACTAGACAAAATTGAAAGCGTTTGCAGTCGACATATTATGAGGCCAAAATAATTAAATTTGTTCTTGATGAAGTAGAAAACATTGTGGGAAAAGGAGAAAATGCTGGTTACCAGCATTTTCTCCTTTTCCTACTATGTTTTCCAAAGACTTTTTCCTCATGGTCTTTAAAATTTGGGATTGTGTGTTAAAGGGTTAACTCTATACCAAACGACAAAGTTGTAGACTAGACCAAAATAAAAGCGTTTTCAGACAATAAATATGGCTCAGACGACGTATTTTGTTTCTAAAACTGTTGAAAATATAGTGGAAAAAAGAGAAAATACTGGTTACCGTTTCTCACTGTGTTTTAACAAGCTCCTTTCTTAAAGGTTGTTAACATTCAGGATTGTTTGCGAAAGGGTAAATTAAGCAGTATGGCCATTTGCCGTGCAGAAAATTTACAAAATTGCAGACTGCGCAGGTTGATATGGGTAGAGGATTTTTGCAGACGCATTAGCCCCGTTTTTACAGAGCATGGCTCATTTGTAGAGGACAAATTAATTGTGACTCAAATGATCAGACTTGTCCATGAAAGGATTAATTCTTTACCATGCGACAAAATTGGCCTATTGTTCACCGTTTTTCAAATTTGAAGCATTTGCAGACGACAAAAAAGATGTTGATCAAATGGTTGAATTTGTTGTTGAAAGGCTAGAAAACGTTCTGGTAAAGGGATATAATGCTGGTTATCGGCATCTTCTCCTTTTACGACAGTGTTTTCAAAAGCACTCTTTCCCAAGGCTTGGTTAAAACTTGGGATTGTGTAATAAAGGGTTGGCCCCTGTCTGACGCAGCAGAAGAATGCACTCGAAAAAATTGTGGGGAAAAGCAGCGACATGCTGGTAACCTGCTTTGCACTCTTTTTCCACAGTGTTTTCTATCATGAAACAGCCAAATCCAATCATTTGAGTAATGATTATTTTATCGTCTACTTGCAGTGCTTTCTTGAAATATTTAAATATGGACAGACTAGTCTAAACGTTTTTTTTTAAAGATGGTTTGACTACTAATTACTCCGTCCTTTTTAAAGGGAATGAATAAGCTGTTTTGCCTTAATTCTAATAATTTATTAACAGAAAATATCATAACTGCTTTATGATTGCCCGATGAATTTTCCTAGAAAAAAAATAACAACATAATTGGTGCATTCAAGAGACACTCGTATTTTCAATGGTGCGAATCAGGAATGGGACCGGGAACCATTTCATCGCCTGGCAGCAGATCCAAACAATATGGCGGTTTAATACACCGCGTTCGTCAACAAAAGTTATTCATAAAGTAGATTGTTCAGGTAAATATCATTGCTTCTATCTGTGATGACTAAAATTTGAGTGAGTTTCCATTTCTTTCATGTGTTCATTTTCAATGTATGGTACAGAAATACAGTTCACGCGCACCTGCTCGATTTTTTTTTTTTTTTGTTATGGTCAACGCTTACAAAACTAGAATGAAAGTTTGATCCAGATACGGCCCGTTAGAAGAGAATACAGAAAGAATTTATCGTAGATCAATCGGTGTCAGTGACCCAAAACGCACATTTCTATAGTTTCCAGTCACAGTTGCAAAGTCTTTGGTGAAATCTGCTCCCAGTCAGATATATCGCAGACTCACAACAGCACCTGTTTTCGGGCGCCCTCTTCCTCCCCCTCCCCCCCCCCCCCAAAAAAAAAATGAAAACACACATACACACATTTGCTTGCATACCTTCCTTCAGTCTTTCAGTCAGAAGTTTTGCTCTGATGTTATTTTTGTGATTGTTTTTTCACTATGCCTTATATCAGCCATTCATAGAAAGCTGAAATGAAAGTTGATCATACAGGCATCTCTTCAAACATCTGTCACAGGATGAGTTAAATGTAATGTGTCATCATGTTGTTGTGTTTGTGTTTGTTAGATTTCACATTAATATGTCATTTTTGTTGCATCCCATTTCACCTTCCAGGGCCTCATTCTAGCACTATGTAAATAAGGGCCTCACTTTTTTTGTTTTATTCACAAGTTCCCCGTGCCTGTTTTGTACATGTTCCCGCTCTGCTGACGTACTGCTGCGCAGTTGTTATTGAACCTTTGGTTCGTCAGGTTGTTTAACTCCTGCACTTGAATTACACAACAGAATAGTTTGCTAAATGAGCCGGGTCATCTGCATTTCAGGTATGTGTAACTTTCATTTCACATTTCTAATCGTAACTCATTTCACATTTCTTTCATTCATTCAGCATTAATTTCATGGTACGTCTGTCTGTTGGCCAGGCTGTCTGTCTTAGCCAGTCCTAGCCATTGTGAATTATGTCAGTTCTGTCGAATTACTAAGTCTGTCCGTTAGTCTCTCTGTCTGTCTTAAATTACTGTTTTTGTTCATGTCACTATTTGTTTAAATGTTACATTTATGTTAATAAATGGAAATCGTTATTGAACCTTTGGTTCGTCAGGTTGTTTAACTCCTGCACTTGAATTACACAATAGAATAGTTTGCTAAAGCTGGATCATCTGCATTTCAGCCCTGAACGAGAACCCAGAGCAATATTGACTCGTGACACATCTTTATGCGTCTGTATTTTAGTTGACTGCTGATATAATGGGCACAGATTGTTAGTTATGTAAAATTACCAGCTACCACTTCTGATATGTATTATGGAGGTCCATTAAACCTCCCTTTGCCAGAGTACAGCTCATAATTATGTATTTTCAATTAACCTAGTAATTACATGTTTCTATAAAGCATGATATGTCTACTATTAAATTTCAGAAACTCAAAACCATGGGAACAATGGATGATAGATTAAAATGGTTGGAGACGAGGATCAGCTCCTCTCTCAGGCCAAGAAATGAGGAACTAAAGAACATGTTTCTTAATGATGAAAACAGGTAACAGTGATTTCTTTCATAATTAATAATTTACTTGCATAATTAAAATCTCTTTTTTACCTCTAAGCTTTTGTTTGTCCTCTGCAAGAGATTTTGATTTGGGCAACTCAAAAGTTTTGATATCTGGTAGAGAGTAATTTATTGTTTACATTAACCGTTTACTGCACAATCCCATGCTTTAACCACTCTGAGAAAGAAAGCATATGAAAACACTGTTGGAAAAGAAAAAAATTGCTGTAAACAGCATTTTTTCCTCTATCCCACAATGTTCCGTACCCCTTTCAAAGTTAAATACCATTATTTTAGCTGAAATTGACAGGGTGACAGAACATGCTTTCAATTTTGATAAATCTGTAATACCTAGTACAGGGTTACCTGTCAATATTTCTTTGTTTTTCCTAATTGGACTTTACTTATCTAGACATTAATATTTCAGAGAATGATTGTTTTGCGAAGCTTGTCCATGTTTTACTTTATTCTTCATTTCAGACTTGCATTTTATGAGTTTATCAACAATGAAGATGTGAGAAGAATGTTTGTATACACCAGACCTCCAAAGCAGATCATTGCATCACTACAGCCCCCTCATGACCTTAGGTACAAGTCCATCTTCTTTTTGAAATCCAATGCAGGGACAAAGATCACAAAAGACAATATTGGTAAGTTCTCTTCTTTCGATGTTTCACTGTTTTTTTGAAAATATATCTTAACCCTTAACCCTTTACAAGGATTTTACTTTAAAATTTTAGTCTTGTCCAAGGTGACAGCATTTGTAGATGACAGCATTTGTAGATGACAGTTTAAATGTAGCTCAAATAGTGGAATTTTTTCATTGATAGGGTAGGAAACATTGTTGGAAAAGGAGAAAATGCAGGTTACCAGCATTTTCTCCTTTTCCCACAATGTTTTTTCAAAAGGCTTCTTTCCCAGGGTCATTGAAAGTCGGAATTGTGCGGTAATGGGTTATGGGGACCTGTTCAGACTTTTATAATCATAGCAAATTTCAAAAATAAATTGTCACTGAGTTTTAACGACCCTTGGATAGAGGCCTTTTGAAAACATTATGGGAAAAGTGGAAAATGGTGGTAAACAGGATTTTTTAGTATTCCAACAATGTTTTCTACTCTGTCAAAGAATTTGTACAACCTTCAGATTTGTTGTTTGCAGGTACTTCTGCTTTGAAAGAGTCTAAAGTTCTTTGTTTGAGAGGGGTTAAACCAAAAATTAAATTAAAAAAAACCCCAACAAATAACAGTCAGTAATATGAGTGTTCAATGTAAGCTGGTAGGTGGCGAATCATAAGTAGAGGAGAAAAAACATAGGAAAACAAAATTGAGTGGTATTTCCTCAATGGAGCCTCTTAGGATATTTTTAGATTTCATACTAGACCTTTTGCAAAGGTTTGAGGGAATGTCATGTGATCACCAACACACAATGATTATGTGGGATTGTATTCAAATATTATTAAGTACTATGACATCATATTTTATCGCATGCAGATAGACAGAGTTAACGATTGCAAAGTGATCACCTTGTTATTTCTTTGTTGAACACCAGATTTACATCTTTTCATTAAATGAAAATGGAATTCTTTCTTTATTTGCTGGGAAAAGTGTAGTTTGTAACACTTATCAGTGTTTTACAAGATTCAGCTCATACCGCAAAAATCTGAAAAGGGCACCTATAAAGCTCCAAATAATCCAGCTGAACATTTTCCATCAGGGAAAAAATTCAAGTGCTCGAATTTTTAGGCTGTTTTGGCAAAAATATCCCAACATTGCAGACAGTGTAGAGCATTTTCTCCTTTTCCCACAATGTTTTCAAAGGCCTCTTTTCTCAAAATTGTTTAAGCATGCTATTGTGTGGCGAAGGGTTAATGAAGAAGGTTTTGGATTCATAATCTGGAGGAACAGAGTTCAATCCTCATCCATAGCTCTGTTTGTTTTTTTTTGGTGGGAGTTTTATTTGGTAAGATACTTCAATACCCCTAGCCTAATACTGCACAGACTCAGGATACACATTAATAAAGTGAGCTTTCATGGTGATAAGACAGAAATAATCTTGAAAGTGATATAAAACACCACACAGTTATCAATCAAAAGCTGTGTGCTACAATATGCTACAAGATGAAAAATATTGCCATTGGGGTTTTAGTGGGGGTGTTCTTGGGCAAGACACTTCAGGGCCATAGTTTAAATGTTTAAAGCCAGGATTTTTTTTTTTCCCTTTTAAATCCAATCATGAGAATTTTTCTCATCTCATATTTCATTTATTTGTATTGTCCTTGGATTCTAAGGGTCGACCTAATTCGTTATTTTATGATCATGAGCATGTACTCCATTTTCGGAAACAAAACAAAAATCTATTTATTAGTAAGCATTTTCTTAGAAATTAAGTAGTCACTCTCTGTCAAATATTTGTATGTTATTTCTTTGTATTAGGGCCGGTGGCCTAGATACTGGATAAAATGTCTATGTCTATGCCTATACCAATGAATAGGTGAGCTATTATATTGATATGACTGAATTATTGTTGAAATGGCAAAAAACACCATACAATTATCTGTGACAAGCTGTCTGCTATACGACGAACAGAGTTGAGCATCGGAGGAAGCATGTTTGAACATACAGCATTTTAATCCTGTCATTGCTCTCCTTTTCAGGAGATGAGGTGTTTTATATTGACTGCACCAATGTGCCAATGGAACATTTAGAGCTTATAATACGAGAGGTGTACCTTCCCTTGATGTGTACTAACCAATCAGTGATGACCAGTACAGGTGGGGACAAAGTAATGGATGTTCTACATCGCTTGATGTCAGCTGTGGAGATAACTCAAGGTCATGTGGAGGTTAGTGCCAAATTTAAAAATGTATTCTATTTGTTGGGTTTGAATGTATTTTTTTTTAACCCTTTACCAAACAATTCCTGGTTTTCACGACCCTGGAAGAGAAGGTTTTTGAAAACATTGTGGGAAAAGAAGAAAATGCTGGAAACCAGCATTTTTTCTTTTTCCCACAATGTTTTTTTCTCTATCAGAGAGCTCAAGCTCATTTGTACCAATTTTGAGAGTCTTGTCTGCAGATGTTTTGAATTTGGAAGACTCTAAATTTTGTTATTTGGGAAAGAGTTAAATCAATGATAATGCCTCCGAGTGAAAAAAAGCAGAAGATACAATTTGCTTTACTTGTTAGAGTTGCACAGTCTGTCAGATGGTCCAAATCGTTTTTTGACTATAAGCAGACAGTGAAAGGTTCTTTAATTTGATACACAGAGGCCCAGTATCGCAGTCAGTAACATTCGGGACTTGAGAACAGGGGGTAGCTGGTTTGAAATCCGAGCTTGGCACATTTCTTTCCAATGATTGATGATAGTCACTGCTACAGGATTTATTCCTCTCTCACCTCTGATCACTGTCTCGACAATGATTATGCAGGAAAGCAGCCAGTGGCTTGGGAAGAATATTGTGTGAAGTGCTGGTGTAAGAAACATCTTTAAGCACCATACAGTTGATCATGCAATCACATTTTATACAGATGCTCACCATAACATGTAGATTATCCATATTGATTTTTAGATTAATCTCAATAATTGAGATTATACAGACTTTTAACAACCCTGAAAGAGCAGATTTTTGAAAACTTTGAGGGAAGAGGAGAAAATGGTGGTAACTAGCATTTTCTCCTTTACCCAAAATGTTTTTTTACACTGTCAAAAACAGAAATCATGATTTTAGCAACATTTGATTTGTAGTCTGCAAATGCTTTGTATTTGGTCTGGTCCAAAAAAGTTTTTCAGTACAGAGTTATGAGGGGGGCAGATAGTTTACAACTAATATTTTTATTTACCGTCTTTGTCATCAACAGGGAAGAATCATTCTCAGCTTACCATCAATAGAAGTTCTAGCAGAGGCAGCAGCTGCCCCAAACAGGAGAGGAGCAGTGCTTCATGTCCTTGAAACAACTGTATTAGGGTGGATTAAACAAATCAAGGTACAGTGAAATTTGTAGCTGCATGACCAACCATTTTAAATATTGTCTTAATTCTAAATTTTAAGACTAAGCAATTATGTCTGAGTCAATTAGATGGCTGGTCTTTAAAATGGTAAATATACAAGAAATAAGGAGAGAAACAAACAGAAATAATATTTCTACCAATTTAGAAAGTACTTTGAAAAAAAATCTGTTTTAAATATGCTTGAAGAAAATGTCCATCAATAAATGCACATGAAATGAGTAACATTTTCCTCACTTATCCTTCTCGCTTTTTAACGCCTTAACATTTTGCTTTTAGTCTATTAATTTCTACCTCATGATTCAGTTGGTTGTTACACAAGATACATGTTATGGACCTGTAATTATATGATGACTTCCTTGGTATACTGCACCAGTGGATGTATTCTGCAGCTGCAATTTTGTGTGATAATGGATGGTGATTTAATTAGCACCAGTATGCTAGAAACTCTTACCTCTCATCTTATTGAGTTTTCTGTACATACAGATGTTACAATGAAACTCTGAATGAATAATTGATTATAATTTCAGGGGGTGCTTCGTCATGATCCCGTTCAAGATCTGTTCCAGCATTTTGGGCCAGAGCCGGGTCCTCTCGATGAAATCAAGATGTGGGAGAGGCAGCTTGGTCGACTCCACTCAATTCTTCGTCAGCTGGAATCAGCCGTAGCCAAGGACATATTGCAGAACCTGGAACAAGCCCAGAGTCAATATGCCAGCTCCTTCAACCATGTGAGGAAAGATGTGAATAAGGTAATGTAGCCTTACTACTTGGTAACCAGCATTTTCTTTTTTTTTCCATAATGTTTTCTACTCTTTCCTTGACGAATTCCATCAGTTGTGCCACATGTAAAGTCTTAACTCAATACCCCTTGAAACAAATTTAAAGCAGACTTCTTTGAAAACATGTTTGTAGAAAACTGAACAACAACCTGAATTTAGGTCCAATACCTGAGTAATTGTGGAAACAGTGTGGAACAAGAAGAAATTGCTCATGATGTTGCGTGGTCCGTATCAGAATAAAAAACATAGTTATGTAGGAGGTCATCGCAAAATAGAGATGATCTTTGACATTTATGTAATTGTAAGCTTTTCAAAAACTTCAAAATGGAGCATTTGCATATTACAATGTCTTTTATATAATTGATGGATGACATCTTTTTCTTAACTCCAAATAATTCAATATTAGTTTTTTCATGAACATTGGCGAGTTCTGATTGGCTGAAAAAATTTTTTCATAGCTCCATGAAAAAAAAAAATTAAGCAGTGCTGGAACTACTTTTGCAGTCAAACTAATGTAAACAAACATGTATACGAGATTCCATAATGTTTTTCTGTCTGATTTTATATCCAGTCCGAATTTCAAATTGCTAGCTAAATTTATTTTCTCTGAACATTAAAAAAAATATCCAACAGTAAATTCAAAGAGAGAGCTTAAACTCATTGTCACTTTGCTGGGCCCTAACAAACTTATTTTCAATTAATTCTAGTGTATTGAACTTCTAATGATAAATCTACTAAATCTGCCAATGTTCAATACTATAATGACGTCATGAATTTACGTCATTATTACGTCATGAACAAGCAGATTTACCACACTATGAACTATTAATGAAATGGACTCTAAATAAATATGCAATGTTGGATTTACAAAAAAAAGCAGTTAGAGTAAAATTTAAGTGCATATTTTGTTATCTGTGATACTGAATTATAAGGAGTGAAGAGATTTTTTTTTTGTTTTCATGGAGGTATGAAAAAAAGCCTAATCACACTTTTGTATGAAACCGCTTCGCTTTATTGATAAACCCTTAAAGGCCCAGTAAAGGCCAAAATATCAAAGCAGGTGTCATAATACATTTAAATTTAAATCATACCATTTAAAAGTATGAACAATTTTGTGGAGATGACAGTCTGTTATCGTGTGGTTGGGCCATATGTTAGTAGCTGGCAGAAAAAAAGAATTTTAAAATCAGGCAAAAAGTAAACAAAAGACACAGCTACCTGGCAGGCTTTAACCTGTTTTTTAATGCCTGCTTCTCACAGCTGGTTGTTAAAAGTTGGGCTCTTGTGGTAAAGGGTTAAGCAGTTTCTTTTTTCATGAAGTATTTCACAGTGTAGATCTAAGATCAAGTCTGATTTTGGTCTACTGTATACATGGATATATACGTGTGTCAAAAATTTTGCAAATTACAGATTATAGACATTTTGCATCGGGAAATGTTTGCGAATTGAAGACACTCGTTATTTGCGGTTATACTTGTTGTTAAATACGCGGACAGAAAAGTTTGCGAATTTTTCAAATTCGCGAAATCGCAAAAATTTCCATGTCGCAAATATTTCCACTTATACAGTATATTGCATAGAGTAAAGAAACAATCAAACCTTTACCACATAGAGACATATGTCATCATTTGAGTCACAATTAATTTGCTGTCTTCAACTTCTTGGAAATTTGCTTGGTAAAAAGTTAAGTGGAACATAATTCTGGTATAAGTGTCATTTGAAAAACATTCTTTTTGCTAAATCATTAAATACCGGCGATTATAAATTTTATCTCATAGAATTGAGATTTTGATGTAAATTTTTTTTTTGAGGGAACTGGTGCAGTATCACCATTTGTTTTGAAATTAAATCTCAATTTCTTTTTAATTTCAAGACTAGCCATCTGATTGGCTGATATAGAATATCTACCACCTTGTGAGACCTTTTTCTCTAATTTTATCGTGAAAGTGCCTGATTACAGCATCTCTTGACATGCTGATTTTATCCTCATGTTATTTTATCCTATCTTCTATATAGGCTGTTAGAGAAACCAACAGAATTCTGAGTTTTCTCAGCACAATGAGATGTTTACTAAATGAGTTACACCAGGCTGTGGAACCTAAATCAATGCTGAAACTTTTCAAACCACTGATGCAGGTCTTGTTTCTTGTCTGGTCAAACTCAGTGTGAGTGTTCTTTTGGTTTTATTTTTTTCTAAATTTAGTTTTAAACCTTAGAATGCCATTCACAACCTAAATTTCTTTCACAGATTGAGCGGTATACCATTTACTGTATGTTAGATGTGCTCTGTGAAAAAGGGGTTTAATGCATCTGCCAAAAGTTTTGACCCATGTCAGCCTGTAAAGTCTGCCCAGGCTGACATAAAACTTTTTGCTATTTGTAAATTTCCTGCATGTCATTCTGCCTCATGATTCAGCTGGTTTGCCTATTGCCAGAGTGCGGCTCATGAATACTTTTTTCATTCACCGCATGTATGCAAGTTTGGAGCCATATTTACCAACTTTTTTTTCCACTACTTCCTACAAAAATTCAGCAAGCAATGTTTAAAATATCTTAGTAAAATATGGATAATGGACATGAATTAATGTTTAACCCTTTACAACACAATCCTGACTTTTAACGACCAGGGGAAAACTGGTTTTTGAAAACATTTTGGGAAAAGGAGAGAATGCTGGTAACCAGAATGTTTTCTGCCCTATCACAATCAAATCTCTTCACTTGAGCCATGTTTAACCCATTACCACACAATCCCTACTTTTGACGACCCTGAGAAAGAAGCCTTTAGAAAACATTGTGGGAAAAAGAGAAAATGCTGGTAACCAGCATTTTCTCCTTTTCCCACAATGTTTTCTACCCTTCACAAAACAAATTTTAAACTTTCAGTTACTTTTATTTTGTCGTCTGCAAATACTTTCGATTTGGACAAGCCTAAAATATTGTGGTTTGGTAATGAGTTAATATGTCGTTTGCAAAAGCTTTCAATTAGAACCAGTCTAAAATTTTGTTGTTTGGTAAAGAGTTAATGAATATTATGGCATGAGAAAACATTTTGAACTAAAGGAGATTTTGCTTGTTTGAAGAAATTTTCCCATAGTGTTTTCAAAAATGGTCCACAGGAAGACAGAAAGTGTCATTTGAAGGTAGTAAAGTGTTTATCCCAGAGCATAAAAATGAATCTCAAGTTATTTGTTCTTTTACCTATCTACTATTGCATTTAGTTTCTGAAACATAGGGAGTATGATAAATAATTATTTTATTATTTCTTTTTAGATATTACCCTCAATTACATGCAATATGATTATGTCTTGATCACATTTCAGATATTACCATCAAATGGACAAGTTCCACAACATATTAAAGTTGATGTCCAATGAAGTTGTCCACAGAGCCATTGCACTTGTTGGTGAGGACATTCTTCGTGAACCTCTAGAGGTTAGTTTTACCTTTACTGTTACAGATGACAAAAACTTACACTCTTCCATATTGAAAGCATTTGCAGAGGCTATATATAGCCAAAGTGTGTGTAAACATGCTTGAAAACTTGCACTTTCAAGGCTGTTTTGGCCAACCTGACTTATGAGAAAGTGAACACCTACTTATGAGAAAGTGAACAGTGTAGATAAGAAACGTAAAAGATATGTACATTTTTTGCAGTCTGATCTTTGTCTGCTCATATGCAAAAACAAGTGAAGTGTAACCCTGTGGGATAAGGATTACTCCTATACCAAATAATCCCATGCTATAATGAACCTGATAAAGATAGCTATTGCAAACATTGAGGTAAAAGGTGAAAATGCTGGTCACCACTTTACGATGTGGAAGAGTCTAGAATATAGAGATCAGATGGTTGGTGTCTTGGATGGGTTGAGTTTATCGGGCAAGGCGGAGGAATTTATCTGGTGAGCCGAAGGTGAACCGGATAAAATTCGGAGCCGCGCCAGATAAACTTAACCCATCCAAGACACCAACCATCTATTCTATTTATTCTGTCACTCACTGTAACGGAACAAAACAAAACAAATAAACAGAAAAAAGAAAATTGATAAAGACTGTACCTTTAATAAATTTCCGGAGCCGAGCCGGATCGACTTTCCCAATCCAAGACACCAACCGTCTATTTCATTTATCCTTTTCTTCAATTATAATCCAAAATCCGACTAAATTGCACATTTTGCTCGAAATACGGCACATATTGACATCTTTCTCACTAGATCTATGAGTAACTTTAAAAAATGAAGAACCGTGTTTACAAAACCCTCTGTATATATGCAGCTGCAATGATGATGTCATGAATGATATTGGCTACGTCATAATTATTGAACGTGACGTATATACACAGAAAAATATTGTGGCGAAGTAGACGATGTGTTTTAACATAACAGACTATTAATTAAATGAGCAGTAAGACGCTTGGTTGAAAATAGTCCCAGTTAGCAGGTGTGCACTTAGCGGTCACGTGACCAACTGACGGATAACAAAAAATGTATACGGCACCCTGTTATCGGGTCGGAATTGTAGAAGTTGACAGGATAAAATGTAATCTGTCAGAGTTAATAGCTTGATGTTTTTTTGTCTTTTGGCAGACAATTGCAGAAGAATGTATAGTCATGCTATATTTAATGCCTTAGTCTAAAAATTTGAACTATGACTCTTCATGCCCTTGTTATAGACTATATTTTCCAGACAATAATGTAAAATGGGCAATTGAATGTTATAAGTGTTGCTCATATTTCCACAATATTTTCTTCATTATTGTATTTGTGTAACTTATGCTGTTTTTGCAGTGCTCAGCCTGTACAGCCATGAGTTATTTACAAACACATTTTCTTTTCAGTCTTACACAAAGCTAAAAGAAGCTTTAAGGGTTTGTGCTGGATTCAGAGGGACCTATCTGGATTTTAAGGACAAAGCAGATGATCAAAACTCCAGAAACATTGCAGAAAATGCAGAAAGATTGTAAGTAACCCTCAGTATTTTTTTTCAATTTTTAGCCTGCAGCATTTGGTTTGAACATGAAATAGGATATGATACCTTTACTTTCAATTAGAAATTATTTTGAGATCTTAATTCAGAGTCATTGCAAAAGGATTCATTCCTCTCTCATTGCTGATCATTGTTTCTACAATATTTATGTGGTAAAGCAACCAGTTGCTTGGAAAGAATATTGTGTGTAGTACTGATAAAAGAAACTGTATGAAGGTATGGAGAAGTGCACTGACAGCAGCAATATAAGTGAAATAATGCTGAAAATGGCGTTAAACACCATAGAGTCAATCATTTGATCAACCGGCTTAATTTTGATAAATCTGTCAATTTAAAGAATTTGCTGACACTCACATGGATTAGGAAAAAAAGTGTGGCAGGACCTTTTAGGTTGGACATAGTTGTGGCTGTTTAAAAGGGTACCGGTATTTCCAGATATATTTTCAATGTATTTAAAAACACAAACTGATTTTCTGTGAAGAGGGGTGATGTAAACATTTTTTCTATATTTAAAGCATTTGAATGTTTTAACTTGTGTTTGAAGGGTAGAAAGAATTTGTAAAGAGGAGCTGGTTACCAGCATTTTCTCTTTTTCAAAACAATGTTTTCAAATGCTATCTTACTCAGGGCCATAAAAGGATATGATTGTTTGTAAAGGGCAAATAAAATGTATAATTTTGTACAGAGCCTCAAGACCTCAAGCTGGTACCATATTTCTAACCAAGATGTATGGCCCCCATGCCTTCACACCCAGATATGGGCTCCGAATGAATGAAGGTCAATCAAGCAGCGGGTCCTTGAATGAAGATGACCTATGGACAGACAGCCCTTGGCCACCTAGAAATGCTCCTTGTTTTGATTTACTGAATAGCTTTATGGAAAGGTATTGCATTAACTTGTGCTTCTGATTTAATTCTTAATTCTTTATCAAACAACACAATTTTACACTGGTCTAAATTAAAAGCATTTGCAGACAGCAACTTAAATATTGATCAAATGGTAAGATTTGTCTGTGATAGGATAGAAAACTTTGCGGGAAAAGGAGAAAATGCTGGTTACCAGCATTTTTTCCTATTCCCACAATTTTTTCACAAGTCTTTTTTCTCAGGGTTGTTAAAAGTTGAGATTGTGTGGGTAAGGGTTAACAAAATGACAACATTTTAGACTTGTCCATATGCAAAATAGTTGCCATTAATGAATAAGTTTTGCTCAAATGATGGGTTTTGTCTTTGAAAAAGTAAAGAACATTGTGGATACTAGGCTTTTCTTTTTTCTCATGGTGTTTTAAAAAGCCTTTCTCCTCTGTTATTAAAAAAAACTAGAGAGATCATTTGGTGAAAGGTTAAGAACTTGTACCATAGTATTAACAGCCAGTTAGAATAAAATACTGAAATTGAAAAATACCAGTGTTTGAAAATTATTGTCATTTTTTTTTTCATCCTTTGTTTATCTTGTTAAGGGATCCTGCATTGCTCGGTGGTAAAGGGCAGGAGCTGCAATTCGGAAGCCCTGGGTTCAATCCTCACTGAAAGCACTAAGTTTTCTGTGAAAAATGTTTTTGGACAAGACACTTAAGAGCCCTAGCACTGGTGTAACTCAGAGTACACATTAATAAGTGATCTAATGCTGTGATATGACTGCTGTAATGTTGAAAATGGCATAAACACCATGCAATGGAATAATTCATTTTTTCAACGAAAAAGCTGTTTTGAATCATTATCATTTGTAGTCAACTTTTGTCTTGAAGCAAATCCATTTTTAACAACATTGTGACAAAACAGAAATTGGATTTATGATCAATCTGTCCTTTTACTGCAGTCTTTTCATATGCATTCATACATTTAACTTTAGTTAGCCCATTACCACATGAAAAATTATGATCTGTTGAAATTGAGAGCATTTGCACAGAACAAATTAAAAGTTACTCAACTAAATAGATAGAATATGCCTCTGAAAGGGAAGAAAACATTGTGGAAAAAGGAAAAAATGCTGGTTACCAGCATTTCCTTCTTTTCCTACAATGTTTTCGTGTCTTTTTAGCTCACCTGATCACAAAGTGCTCAAGGTGAGCTTTTGTGATTGTGCTGTGTCCGTCGTGCGTCGTCTGTTGTCTGTCATGCGTCGTCAACTTTTAGCTTGTGTACACTTGTGTATGCACATTTTCAATCCGATACTTATGAACTTGGTAAGAATCTTTGTCTAAAGTGGGTCATGTCGGGTCAAAAACTAGGTCACTAGGTCAAATCTTAGAAAAACCTTGTGTACACTCTAGAGGCCACATTTGCAATCCAGTGCTCTTGAAAGTTGGTCAATATGTTTGTCCTGATGATATCTCAGAAGAGTTTGAAAATGGGTCATGTCAGGTCAAAACATAGGTAACTGGGTAAAGTCTTAGAAAAACCTTGTGTACGCTCTAGAGGCCACATTTTAAATCCAATGCTCTTGAAAGTTGGTCAGAATAATTGTCTTGATGATATCTCAGACGAGTTTGAAAATGGGTCATGTCTGGTCAAAAACTAGGTCACTAGGTCAAATCTTAGAAAAACCTTGTGTATGCTCTAGAGGCCACATTTTTAGTCCAATACTCTTGAAAGTTGGTCAGAATGTTTGTCTTGATGATATCTCGGATGACTTTGAAAGTGGGTTATGTCTGATCAAAAACTAGGTCACTGGGTCAAATCTTAGAAAAACCTTGTGTATGCTCTAGAGGCCACATTTTCAGCCGAATAGGCATCAATGTTGGTCAGAATGATTGTCTGGATGTTATCTTGAACTAGTTTGAAAATGGGTCATGTTTGGTGAAAAACTAGGTCACTGGGTCAGATCTTTGAAAAATCTTGTGTATGCTCTAATAGCCACATTTTCAGTCATATACTCTTGGAATTTGGTCAGAAAGTATGTCTTTGTAATATCTTAGATGAGTTTGAAGATGTGTCACGTTAGGTAAAAAACTAGGTCACTGGGTCAAATCTTAAAAAAACCTTTTTGTACACTCTAGAGGCCACATTTTCATTCCAGTGCTCATGAAAGTTGGTCACAATGTGACTCATTATGTCTTTCTTAATGATATATCATATGAAATTGAAAATGGGTCACATCAGGTCAAAAATAGGTCACCGGGTAAAATCTGTAAAATATTTATTGTACGTTCGAGAGGCCATATTCTGTGTCCAATACTTATGAAAATTAGTCAGAATCTTTTCCTTGATGATAAATGATATTGGAAATTGTCACATTGGGTCAGAAAGTAGGTGGCCAGGTCAAATCTTGAAAAAAAAAACCTTGTGTTCACTCTGGAGGCTACATTTAACTGTCAAATAGTCATGAAAGGTGGTCAGAATCTTTCGTTAGATAATATCTGCAACACGTTGCAAAATTGGCTATGTTGGGCTAAAAAGTAGGTCAAAGAGACAAATTAAAGAAAAAAGTTTTATACCTGCTAGAGGCCAAATTTTCAATAAAATACTTATGAAAGCTCGTTAGAATTTTTGTCATGGTATCTCGGAAGGCACTGGATATAGGTCATGTTTGGTCAAAAGGCTCAGGTGAGCGACTTCAGGGCCATCAAGGCCCTCTTGTTCTTTAGGGCCATTAATACTTGGGGTTGGTTAGTTGATGTTGTGTACCCTTTTCCTTTTTCTTGATGCTTTTTTAAAAGTGGCATGCTTTGTCTTAGGAGGTATTTAGTTGAATAAGCTATTTATTAAAATATTTCAGATGCAATGATGTACTGGAGCTGGTGGAGACAACGAGACATTTTCGTTTATTGGCTGGAGCAGCGGAGATTGGAGGAGCGGGCAACATGAGCCTAGATGCACTTGTGAAGGAAATCCATGAGAAATATACACAGGCTATGTCAGAGTTCTTCTCTGTCGTAGATAATGTTCTCGGTATAGATGGATCTCAGTACTTTGAGAGGGCTTTCTTTAGATTTAGGACTATTGTTAAGGTAAGTATAACATGCTAGGCTTAGGTTGTGACTAGGGGTTCCCCCACAGGTTTACTTGTTGTGTTCTTCATGGCTGAGTGGTAAACCCCTTCACCACACAATCCCAAGTTTTAACAATTCTAAAAAGGAAAGATTTTGAAAACATTGTGGGAAAAGCAGAAAATGCTGGTAACCAGCATTTTCTCCTTTCCCTACAATGTTTTTTTACTCTTTCACAGCTAGTTCTCATAATTCCAGCCGCATTTAAAATTGTTGTCTGCAAATACTTTCAGTATGGACGAGTCTAGAATTTTTCCATGTGGTAAAGAGTTAATGCATACAAATTGTAATCTTGAGGTTCTGAGTTCAATTTTCACTAGAGACGCAGGTCACATAGGAGTGTCCCTAGGCAAGACATGTCAGACTTCCAGCCTGGCACAGAATGAACCCTTGGAGAAGCATGTAAAATGAGATGACATTGTGATTTGACTAAAAGTGGCATAAAACCATTTAAACAAACAAACAAACAAACAAACAAACAAACAAACAAACAAACAAACAAACAAACAAACAAACAAACAAACAAACAAATATATGAAGATGGGTCCCAGCCAGTATTTTAAATTCTTTTTTGTTTTTGTCAAATGAGCAAAGCAATACAATGAATATTAGCCATGCTCTGTGAAAATGGGTTTAATGCATCTGCAAAATGTACTGACCCAGTTTAGGCAGACCTTGTTCAAAACTTTTTGATATTGGTCATTTTTTTGCTTGTCAAAGGACCAGTTTTCTTCATGATTGAGTTGGCTGTTAGACAAAATGGATTTTATGGATCCATAATTATATGATGACTTGCTTGGTACAGTGCATCACAGAGATGCGTAAGACCCCTTTCTGTCAGAGCATGGCTCATATAGATTCATTAGCCATGGATGAATCCTGAAATAGTCATATTTGTGGAGTTGCATGTTGAACTTACCACAAATTTTTATCACAAATTCTTTTTCAGTCCTTGGAAAAGCGCCTAGCTGAAATTTTACGCTTGTCCTATAATCAGTGTCCCACAGTAGAGGCGCAGCTTAGACTACTAGAAGTGTTTGAAGGTGTTAGTGGAAGAGAGCTGGTTCAGGTATATTGTCTTTTTGTATTCAATGCATAGATCCAGGATTTATTTTGCTTATTGTCTGAGGTTTGCCCTAGGTCTAATGGAAAAGCAGCCAATGGCTTGGAAATAATGCATAGTGCTGGTTGTGAGCTTGAACACATCTTAGCCAAAATGTTTTCAAAGATTGATGATAGGTGTTGTTTTTATATCAAATATGATATTGTCTTACCGTTGAACATTTTTCTTTGTTTTCATGTTGGATGGTAAACAGAAACGTACTGATAGGTGTACTACCTTCAATGAAATAAATTAAATATTGTATAAATCGGAGGGAAAAAAACAAACAAAGAAACACACAAACCAACAAACCAATCTTTCTACAGGTACATTTAGAAGACAAGGACAGAGCTCTAGTTGTAGCTTTCAGTGCAGAACTCAATGATGTGAAACAGATGTATGCTGATGGACATATAGAACCACCTCAACATGCTAACATGCCTCCTGTAGTCTCAAAACTGATGTGGATTAATGCATTGAAGCAACGTATACAGGTAATAAGATACATGTATGTAATGAATGCTTTTCCCCTTTGCTGAGCCTTGTACTGCAGTCAGTAAAATATGGGACTTGACACAAGGGGATGGCTGTTTCAAATCTCCTACTCAGCACATTTCTTTCTGAGAATTGATGATAGTCATTGTGACAGGACTCATTCCAGTCTCACTGCTGTTCATTGTTTTGATGGTGGTTATGTTGAAAAACAGCCAGTCATTGGGAAGAGTTTTGTGCAAAGCACTGTTAACAAGAAAGTCAAGGAAGGCATAGAAGACATAGAAAGGTTCACTTGCCACTGCAATATACCTTGAATAATGTTCACACATTACAATTGATCAATCAAAACACTAATCCTCTCCTAAAAAATCGGATGTTTTAACAACCCAGAAGGAATTAGCATTTTCTCTTTTTGTCACAATGTTTTCTACCCTGCTGATGATAAATTCTTTTCAACAATCCATTTTCTTGTCAGCAAATGCTTTCAATTCAGGCAGGTCTAAAACTTTGTTGTGGAAAAGGGATAAAAATGCTGGTTACATGCATTTTTCTCCTTTTCCCACAGTGTTTTCAAAAGCCTTCTTTCTCCAAGCTGTTAAAACTCGGGTTTTTGTGGTAATGGAATTTAGAAACAAAATCAGGTAAACATGTTTCTTGTGCTTCTAAAGGTATTAATAGTTTAATTCATGTATAGTCCACCATATCGAGAAAGTTAAACAGTCACCTTAACATGCCAAAATGGAGGTGTTTTCATTCTTCATCATTGTCGTCGTCCTTGTCATCATCATCATTGTCATCCTCCTCCTCGTCTTGTATTATTATCGTCATCATCATCATCATCATCATCATCATCGTTGTTGTTGTCATCATTAACATTGCTGTTATTATAGAGACCGATGGACAAGATGAAGAAAGTGAGTCCACATTCCCTTGAGGGAGACATGGGCTGGCAGATGAGAGACAATTATAATGAAGTATACAGGGAATTAGAGGAGTGAGTATCAACCCTCTGCGGTACAGGCTGTCTATAGACCTAACAAAATGTATAAAGAATGGCTGAATGCATAAATAGCTGAAGAAAAGAAAAATACCTTGTTTACAGTAGATTGGAAAACATTGTGAAAAAATTGTTTTCTCCTTTTCCCACAAGATTTTCTGAAGCTGTGAAATGCAGGGATATTCTAAGTGATATATCAAAAAAAGGAATTGTCCCTCCTAGATTAAAGGCCATTTTTTGTGTATAATACATATAGGATCTGACATGAGTTGGTGTTGAGATGAAATTTTATTAAACGAGTCTAGGGAAAATGTTATTAAGCGAGCCTTTATCTCATACGCCAAAGAATGTCAGATACTTTTTATCACATAACGATATTTCACAAATCATAGATAAGAAGATGCAAAACCATCTATAGATACACACGCGATAATATCAATGAAACCCATTCTCCTCTACGAAATACGTACAAAATGACGTCAAAAATGACGTCACACAATAGTGATATTAAATGTGTATGAGATAAGAAAATTCGTAATGGGTATATTACACTGCAAACAATGGAGGTTATGTGATAAATATTTAATTTGTATATTTTGTGTTAAGACCTCTTTCATTTTTTTTGTAGTAAGACTTTGCCTGTGCAGGCTGACCTGGGTCAAAACACTTTGCTATTGTAATTTTCTGCATATCAAAAGACTGTTCTATCTCAAGGTTTAATTGGTTGTTTACAAACTGGATGGTATGGATCCTTAGTTGTGTGATGGCTCATTAGGTAAAATGCATCACATAGATGCTTTAAACTCCCTTTTTTCAGAGCATGGTTCAAATAATTACAAAGAGTAGATGTGGGAGACACAGTCTTCTGATGTCTGCTTGGAGCACCAAATAAAATCTAGCAGACATGTTTAGCCTAGAAATAAGACCCAAAGAGTTGCAATTTCTAGGTTTTCCTGTCCTGGATGTCTTAGTAAAGCAGACAGCATAGATCAAAGATCAAAACCAACAACTGTGCAGCCTGATCCTGATCTACGCTGGCCTCAATTGCAACAAAAGTTGTGATGGGCTCAGTGTTGAAAAATTATTTCCTGTTGAATCAGACATTTTCATGTGTATTGCATGTCAGGCTTGAATATGTCTTTTCTGTCAAAGCACTTAACAGAAGTAGCCTTGTTAATCCAGTACCACATGACAAAACTTGTCCAATTGAAGGCGTTTGCAGATAACCAGCATTTTCTCCTTTTCTCACAGTGTTTTCAAAAGCCTTTTCCCTCTTGTTTATCAAAACATGGGATTGTGTGTTAAGGATTAAGTATTTTTTATGACAGTTCTAGTTTCATACAGACTTGTAAACATTGTCTTCCAGGTTTGAAAGTGCAGCTGCAAAGGAATGGCAGATGAACATTACAGCAGAACTAACAATGAGGCTCAAACAACCCCTCTTGGTAAGTCTTATTTGTATAATCATTACCTCCTTAACCATTTACCGCACAATGCTGTCTTTTAACGACCCTTTGAAAACATTGTGGAAAAAGAAGAAAATGCTGGTAACCAGCATTTTCTCCTTTTCCCACAATGTTTTCTACCCTGTAAAAGAAAAATTGCACTATTTAAGCTATATTGATATTGTTGTCTGCAAATGCTTTCAATTTGGACAAGGCTAAAATTTTGTTGTCTGATAAAGGGTTAAATAATTTTGCAAAAGATAAATGTGAAAAAATGCTATTAAAATATAACACACTTACATGAGTTTAAATTCAATACATGAATATATGAGAAAACATAGTGGCAGATAAAGAAATTGCATCTTACATTAAGTGCCTCCTGACATTCATGCAATAATTTCTTTATTACATAATTTCTTACAAAAACTACAAAATTTAAGACTTGTCCAAAGTGAAAGCATTTACAGATGAGATGTTTAATGGGACACAAATGATGACATTGTTTGTGACAGGGTAAAAAACATTATGGGAAAGGGAGAAAATGCCGGTCACTAGCCTTTTCCTTTTTCCCATGATGTTTTCAGAAGCCTTCTTTTTTTCAGGGTCTTTAAAACTTTGGATTGTTTGGTGAAAAGTTAAGTCACTCTCACTATAAAAAATGGCAGAACAAACAATTCTGTGTTTCAATTTGAACAAGTCTAAAAGCGTGTTGTTTTGTAAAGTGTCCAGTAGGAACGCTTAGTGCATCACATAGATGCATGAGAGATACAAGTTGAACTGTATATGTTGCAAGGACCTGAAAATATTGCAGGAATAGTAGTAGTTGCTTGTAACAATTTTTTTTTTCACAGAATAGGCTGTATTCTGCAGAATAGTAAAAAAATTTTATTGTATGTTTTTTGTATAAATGGGTTTTTACATATTTTTTACAGATAGCAGAAGAGTATGACGATGAAATAGAAGTACGTCCACAAGTAGTACACGTCAATTTGGATCCTCAACTTCTCCTACTTCTCAAAGAGACCCATTACCTGAGCCAGGAACCATTCAGCATTAAGCTACCAGAATCAGCAAAGGAATTGTTGCGGAATACGAATGCTTTTGAGCTTAGAGTCACTGCCACGAGACTTGAGACCATTGTTTCAAAGTACAATACAATAATGAGAACCATGACCCAGTTTGAAAAACCTCTGTTTGAAAGGAAATTGGCTAAAATAGATATTGTGAGTGTTCAGATTCCTTTTAATTATGCATATTTAACTTTTAACCTGACAACAGAATAAATGACTTGTCCATATTGAAAACATGTGGAGATGACAAATTTAAATATGGCTCGTGTGATGGTGTCCTTGAAAGCTTGGAAAATACGGGGGGGGGGGGGGGGGGGGGGGGGGGGGAGAAGAAGGAGAAGCAGCTGGTTATGAGCCAATGAGCCAATTTCTTGTTTGTTTTCACACATTTTTTTTTTTTCCCAAAAAGTTTCTTGTTCAGGGCTGATTTGAATTAGATTTGAGCCATGCTCTGGCAAAAGGGGGCTTAATGCATCTCCGTAATCCATCATACCAAGCAAGCCATCACATACTTACGGATCCATAATAGCCACTTTTTTTAACAACTGACTTATTCATGAGGTAGACTGGTCCTTGGACATACAGAAAATTGACCCATAGCGAAAAGTTTCGGCCCAGGTCAGCCTGCGCGGACTGCGCAGGCTGACCTGGGTCGATACTTTTTGCAGATGCATTAAGCCCCCTTTTTACAGAGCACGGCTCATTTTTTTTTTTGGTAACAGGTTCTTTTTAAAGTCTAGTTTAACTCTTTACCACACGAGAAAATTTTAGACTGGTCCAAATTGAAAGCATTTGCAGACGACAAAATAAAGGTGACTGAAAAATTAAAATTTGGTTTGGGAAGAGTAGAAAACACTGTGGGAAAAGGAGAAAATGCTGGTGACCAGCATTTTCTCCTTTTCCCACAATGTTTTCCAAAGGCTTCTTTCTCAGGGGCGTCAAAAGTAGGGATTGTGTGGTAATGGGTTAAAGAACTGTATAGCACAGCCATCTTCTTTTCAGTCCTGTGCAATTTGCATAGTGTGTCATATCCAACTACTACACTGAATATTTTTGGATCTATCAAAATTTTATTATGAAATACACCAAGTATGAGTAAATGAAGGACTGAAAAAAAGATTTTTCAATGGTATTCAAAACATTGCTGGAAAAAAAGAGCAATTGTTGGGGTCATTAATTGAAACCTTTGTTATAATGATACTCAGACAGATGAAGACAACTGCATCTTGATTGAATATGTACATTATTATGTATTTATCTGTATTATTTTATTTGATTGTTGTAAAACATTGTGAATCAAACGTGAAATAGCAAATTTCCTGTTTCTCTCACTGTTTTCAAAATTTACTTATTATTGAAGTCCCTACAATGAAAGAAACTGAAATAGATTTACTCTAGATCAATTTGAGTCGCTTACTGAATTTCGCGTTGTAATGAGTGTTGGTCTTGTGCAGTCCAGCTCTATATGGTAGAGATAATTTTTATTGCAGCTTTTTGAACAAGGACTTCAAGATTTCACCTGGAAGATGAAGGAGTCAGCTGACTTTATAGAGCAGGCCATGGCACTAGTTTGTGTGGATGTCCACCAAAATCTGGACATTGTTCAGACTAACTCACATGAGATTGCAGAAATCACAATATCTTGGTCAAAGGGCACACTGGATGTATTTTCTGCACGTGAACAGATGATGTCCTATTCAATGGAGGAGTTGCTAGGAATGCAAGCGTATGTTTAATTCACTTTTAAAAATGAAGGAAAATATATCTGAAATGGCAAAAATAGTTGCAGAGGTTAACAATGATTTTTGTTAGTCCAAACAAAGATCATACTAGATAATCTTTATGAAGATTTTTTATTCTCTTTGTAATTCATAGAGTAGAAAAGAAATACAATATTAGATTGCAGCCTTGCAATTGTTCAGAGCCATGTTTGTGTTGATTCATTTTCACAACAATACCTCTTGCAGATATAGATAATTTTAGCAGAATGAGATACTTCTTGGATACATTTAGATTGATTGCTTGTGTCCAAAGATTACAACCCTTTTTGAGAGGTTCCCATGTTTTGGTTATCTGAAGGCAAAGGGCTTTTGAAAGTATCATGAGGTTATGGTGGTAATTTTATCTAAGACTCACAGAAGTGTGGTTTAGATGTGAGTTGCCTTGAAGGCTCTCAATTTCAGTGTAATAGGTAAAAGATATGCAGTTGGAATGAAACTTTATACATGGAAATAGGTTAAAAGATGGCAAGTAGAGGTTGGTTTAAATTTCTTTACAAATTATCTTAATATTTTCAAAAATGAACAGCTGCAAGAGGTTAGGAGTTAAACCTTTTTTCTTCTGTCCCCACAGGAGGCTGAATGATGAACATGAGAGTGTTGTCATACCATCTGGACATAAGATACATGGTCTTGTTGCCAACTCATTTGAAGTAAGATTCAACCCATGTTTATTTTCTAAACCTAGATATTTCAAGTGGTTAGAAATTTGCCTGTGTTTCTTACAATAGATATTTCCACGAAAGTTTATTTTCACATAAAAAGGACAGTCACAAATTCTTCGAGAGCGTAGAGCATTTTACCAAGAGTTATAACATAATCATCATGTAAGTTGTAAACCATGAAACAATAAAAGCCAATTAAGTACTGGTGTAGTTCCCAGGAAGCAGAATTGAGAGAGATTAGTATAAATTGTAAGAACTTGTTTCTCAATTGATGGAAAATAAATATGTTTAAACGACAATGAAAGGTGTCTGTGTTAGCCATCCTGTTGCAGGAAGGGGCCAGTTTTATTTGTTGCCTTTAGTGGCAGCTTAGATCTTTACAAAGCAACAAAATTTCAGACTGGTCCAAATTTTAAGAATTTGAGATGACAAATAGAATGTGGCTGAATTGACAATATTTGTCTTTCCAGGGTTTAAAAACATATGTGAAAAAAGGAGAAAATGCTGGTTACCAGCATTTTGCCTTTTTCCCACATTGTTTTCAAAAGCCTTCTTTTTCAAGGTCATTAAAACTCTGAATTGTGTGAGAAAGGGTTGACTTCCTTGATCAAAGTTTAAATGATGAAAGATGTTTTTATTAGCTAGCCACTTGTAGCTAAGGGGCCAGCTTTGTTACCTTTAGTGGCAGTTTAAGACAGGATTGACCATATACACACAATTTTTCAGGCTGTCCAGATATCTCAAGCCTCTCCAGCCTGGCAAGACTTTATAGACTATATTGATGCTATAGTGCTTGATGGTCTCAAACAAGCTACCCTGACCAGTCTGAAGACCATGCTGAATAATCTTGTACAGGCCAACATGGTAGAGGTTAGTGCTCTTACTCTTCCCTACTGTGAGACCTGAGAATAGGTTTACTGAAGAAGGCTATATGGCAACATCTTTGTGAATCCTATGTCAGCAACTGTGCATTTACTCTATACCAGACAGCAAAAATTTTGACTCGTTCTATTTGAATGCATTTGCAGGCAGCAAAATTAAATGCAGCTCAGACGATTGGATTTCTTTTTGAAAAGATTGAAAGGATTGTAGGTAAAGAAGAAAATGCTGGTTACCAGCATTTTCAACTTTTCTCTCAGTGCTTTCTATGGGATTCTTCTACAGCATCATTAAAACATTGGATTGTGTGGTACATGCTAAATGATAAACCTATGTGTGAACCGTTAGATGCTGCTACCAAGGATTTGTAAATAAATTTTTTTTTTTTTTTAAAAGAAAAAAAGTTCCCAGTGATTCTGATCTTTGAGTAATCTTTCCTCATGTCTTTCAGGTGAATGATATGACATCAATGGTTAAAAAAAGCACAAAAATTAGCAAAAAGCTGAATATTCTCTTACACACCACTTTTTTTTTTGTTATTTGTGAAGTAGATGAATGCAAAAGTAAATGAGAAATGTATTTGCAATCTGATAACTTCATGTATTTGTATTTTGACATCAGCTGTGAAATTATAATTCACTGATAAATTTCTGTTTTCATGATATACTGAATATAGATGGTAAGAAGGACATATTTTTTTCTATATTTTTAGGAGAATGACACACTTATTCCCATACTGACCATCAGACTAGAGTTGATTGACAATCGTGTTGCATTTAGGCCACCATTGGACCAGAACACCTCGGCTGTCAGTGTCCAAGAACTTGTACACCAGTGGTTGGATGGGTTCTTGGCCAGAGGTAGATTAGTCAAAATGCTGGGACCAAAGGTATTCTTCTATTCATGAATTTCCTCCAAAAAATATTTTGTAGTAGATGACCTTAGAAATATCCTCTAGACCTTTTACCAAAAGACAAAATTTGACACGAGACCAAATTGAAAGCATTTGCTGACTACAAAATAAGTTAGACTAAAACATTGAAATTTGCTTTTGAAAGGGTTGAAAACATTGTTGGAAAAGGAGAAAATGCTGGTTACCAGCATTTTCTCCTTTTCCCACAATCTCTTCAAAAGACTTGTTATTTAGGATCATTCGAACTTGGGATTGTTTGGTACACGGTTAATTATTTGGAAAAGCTCAAAATTTTAGACTTTTGCCCATTGAAAGTAATTGCAGGTGACAAATTAAATGTTGTTCTAATGATGGAACTTGTCTTTGAAGGGGTAGAGAACATTGTGGGAAAAGGTCCACTGTAGCTTGTGGCAAGATGAAACAGCTGTCCGCAAGAGATGTATAGGATCTGATATAAATTGGTGTTTTTGAGATGAAATTTGAGTAAAAGAAGCCTAGAAAAAAGTTATGTGGTGAGCCTTTGGCAAACTAGAAAACATTTTTTTCTGTATACCGAATTTCAATTTCAATATATGAAATTATGTGTAAAGCTTGTGGAAGGGCAATGCAAAATCCAAGGTTATGGGTTCAAATTCAGTAATGATTGTGGCCAGCCTTTGGCACTACTCACATCATGGCACAAGCACTGGTTAACTCTTTTCCACACAATCCTGACTTATAACGACCCTGAGAAAGAAAGCGTTTGAAACACTGTATGTTTTCTACCCTTCCCACAACAAAGTTCAATTTTTGAGTCGCATTTATTTTGTCATCTGCAAATGCTTTCAATTTGAACAAGTCTAAAATTTTGTCGTTTGGTAAAGGGTTAACTCTTTACTAAACAACAAAATTACAGCCTTATCTACCAGTAATTTGAAAACATCTGCAGACGACAAATTGATTGTCATTTAAAACGTGAAATTTCTATTACAGAGGGTAGAAAACATTGTTGAAAAAGGCTAAATGCTGGTTACTAGTATTTTCTCTCTTTTCAACAATATTTTCAAAAGTTTTTATTTCTCAGGGCATTTAAAACATGGATTTATAGATTAAAGGGTTAATCAGAAAAGGGACAGAAGCAATTGTTTTTCTGTCAAATAATTAAAAAAGAAAAATTGCTACAGATGACAGAGAACTCAAGATGCATTGTTTTACAGGGTACATATCAGGACTACATTGCAGCAGATGAAGAGGTCAAACAACTGTTAATTGATATCACCAAGTTAGTGGAAGAAAACAGTGATGAGTGCAAGGTAGGTCTTAATTTCCACATTTTTAAATCCAGTATGTTTTTATCATTTTATCATACTTCTAAGTCAATAGTTGAAACCAAATTATCTCTTTTTACACATAATTTTTTTTAACTGTTTTACTAAAAAACACCATTTTTGACTTGTCCAAATCAATTGCATAATAATGGGGTTCATATGATAAAAATTTGTCTTTGAAAAATTAGAAAACTTTTTGGAAAAAGAAGTAAAGAAGGTTTGTTTTTAAAATGGTAGAAAATGTTGTGAGAAAAAAAAGAGAAAACGCTGGTTACAAGCATTGTTTCCTTTTCCCACAATGTTTTTAAAAGCCCTTTCCTCAAGGTCAAAAACAAGGTCAGTATTCACCAACCATTCTTAAGAACGTTCTTTGTCTTATTCTAAAAGATTTTCTAAATTTGAAATTAACACGATTTCTGATTGGCTAAACCAAATGGTTTAGCCAAGCAGAAGTTGTGTTAATTTCAAATTTATAAAACCCTGGAGAATAAAACAAAAAAACGTTCTTCAGATTGGTTTGTGAATACGGACCCAAGTTTCTGGGGTAAAGAGTCAACCCTTTATCACATGGTAAAATGTTTGTGTTGTACATATTGAGGGCAGTTTCAGACAACAAATGAGACATGGTTCAAATGATGAGATTTGTCTTAGATAAGATAAAACAAATTGTGAGAAATGGAGAAAATGCTGGTTATCAGCGTTTTTTCCTTTCCCACAATATTTTGAAAAGGCCCCTTCCTTAGGGTAATTGAAACATGGGATTGTGTGGTAAAGATTTAAACAGTAAAACAAAATGATTATGTATTAACCCTTTACCAGACGACAAATTTTTAGCCTTGTCACAACTGAAAGCATTTGCAGACGACAATTTCAGTATGGCTCAAATGGTGCAATTTTTCTTTGATGGGGTAGAAAACATTGTGGAAAAAGGAGAAAATGCTGGTTATCAGCATTTTCTCCTTTTCCCACAAGGTTTTCAGAAGGGTTCTTTCTCAGGGTAGTCAAAAGTAGGCAGTTAGTGGTAAAGGGTTAATGAGAGGCTTTGGGTTATAGTTCACATCTACATTCTTTGTTCATGTGCAGATATTACTCTTTTATTTTCATTTAAAACCTTGTTCTATTATTCCACAGAAATTGTTGGAGATATTCAGTGACTATGCCTTCCTGTGGTTGCAAGATGTGAATATTACTTTTGACGAGTTTTTGAGAGGGAATCTGACTCCCAATCCTCTGCGGAGTCCACACAGAACCAGGGCTGGCAGCACAAAACAGCAGTTGACTCAGAGATCCCACACTGAATCTAGGTCAGTTAGGTTAGCTTTACTTGGGTCTTGACCATCTACTGATTGAGCACACGTTTTAATAAAACTGTTGGAGAAAGCTTTTAAAAGAAAACACTGAGGACAAAAGGAAAAAATGGTGGCAACTAGAAGAGGGTCAAAGGTCACATGCTCTGAAATCATTTGCCCTCCATCTCTTCTTAACACTAAATCTTATTTTGAAAATATTTCAGACATGTGTGCACCTTGATGAGACAACATGCAGAGTACAGGTTTCAGATGCCAGTCTCCAAGGTCAAGGTCACATCAACGGGGTCAAAAATGACATGCTCTTAATAGCTTCCTTCAGCTACATATTGTCTCACTTTTTAATGTACCATACTTAACTGAATGTAAACACAGGCCAAATTTGCAAACCACTCTAAAGTCTAGTACTTAATTTAATGACCATCCAGCTGATTTGCTTGGACACTGTGTCTCTGCAAATCAGAGAGCTGGTCTGAAAGTCTAGAATTAGAATAAATCTTTGAAATTGTAGGAAAATACATTATGCAACTTTCTTGTAGATGTTTAAATTAACTCTTTACCCAACAAACCGATGTTTTATTGACATTGAAGAGGAACCCTTTGGAAAGCAGTGTGGGACAAGGAAAAAATGCTGGTAACCACCAATTTCTCCTTGTCTTCCCACAATGTTTGTTACCCTGTCAAAGCCAAATCCTATTATTTGAGACATATTTGATAGGTGATCTGTAAATAACTTCAAATAAGACGTGTCTTGAACTGTGCCATTTAGTAAAAAAGTTAACATGTCTTAATTTTTGATATGACAGAGCATCTTCAGCCAGTACAGCGCACTCTGGTGGGGTGGTCGGTGCAGCAGAGAGAACCTTTCTCACGCCCAAACATGCTCACTCTACTATGCCCACAAATGTACCCTCCCTGGATGAGTTTGATGCCGAAATAGAAATCTATAGGGTATGTAGTCATGTACAACATACGTCTATATGCCTGTTATAACTAATTTCTTATTACAACTTTCAGTTTATCTCAGTGTACCTGCTGAAATGAATTTGCAGAGACAACTTTGAAAACATCTATGTAGAGTATGGATAATCTCAATTAATTACATTAAAAGACTATATGGTAAAAAAAAATGTTTATTAAAGATACATCCTTACAGCCAGAGAGAAAAAAATGCTGTGAAAATTTGATAGACTGTAAATGGTTCAAAATTTAGTTAGCTGTGTAAACATAGATAAATTACCAATATATATTGTGTAAGGAATAAATACATATATCAGAAATCTTTGAATTGAAACTAGAAACATCACAACAGTGATTTCTTTGATGTGCCCATGAAAACAAAATTCATTTTCTATCAGTTGTAATCTATGCAATGCCAGAAGCAACGTTTGGCATGAAGATACAAGAATGATTATAGTTTGATAAAATAAATATGAAATGACTTAAAAACTGGCTGAATACATGTATAGATGTATTTTCCAAAAGGGAACAGATAGTAGAAATTTAATTAAATATTTATGTATATATCTTGGCTGCAAGTGGTATATAATGAGAAGATAAAATATGTATTGTTTTTTTTTGAAAATTTTTATTTTTGTTACTAATTTCATGTGTCATGAAATATGAAAAGAGATGCATCCAACTAATTTGGTGAATGAAAAGCCTAGAATCAATACTGAAGATTAGTTGATATATGCTAATTAAGAAAGGTAACTTTAACATTTTGTATCTATTTTAGACTGCCAGAGATGAAATCCAAAGTTTAGAAGACTATCACAATGTGGGTTGGTTAAGAGTAGATTTACAGCCAATCAAACAGGTCCTTACAACCTATGCTGCCAAATGGATGTGGACTTTTACAAAATACCTCTCTGACCAGGTATGGTATGCCTGAATGTTAACAATAATTAACTCTTTACCACACAATCCCGAGTTTTAATGCCCTTAAATAGACATCTTTACAGCCAGAGAGTAAACAAACACTATTAAAACTTGATGGTGTTATAATTTAGATAGCTGTGTAAATGTAGATAAAAAATCCATATAAGGTGTATAGGGTAAAAAAACTGTAGGGATTTGTCTTCGATTTAAACCGGAAACTGTGGTTGTTATGCCTATGGTTAGCCGCAATAGAATGAAATGCATTTTCTATCTGCCGTAATCTGTGCAACCTTGCAACCATTAGTGGCAATATTTGGCATGAAGATACAAGAGTGATTATAGTTTCATAAAATAAAGAAAAAAAAAACGGTTAAAAAACTGGATGAAAACGAGTGAAGATGTATGTTTTACAAAGACGGCTTTTGAAAACAAAGTGGGAAAAGGAGAAAATGCTGGTAACCAGCATTTTCTCCTTTTCCCACTATGTTTTCTAGCCCATCAAAAACAAATTCCATCATTTCAAACGCATTTAACTTTTCGTCTGCAATTTCTTTGAAATTGGACCAGTCAAAATTTCGTTGTTTGGTAAAGAGTAATGCAATATACAAGCACGGACATATTTAGTATGAAAGCTATGATAATAATATAGCTTTTTATTGGTCTATGTTAACTGTCAGATCATTATTGGCAAGAGTCTAAAACATCAAAAACTCTCTGAATATATATAAAACCTAATTTTGAAAAGTCTCTTAACACTTTACATAACATCAAAATATTAGATTAATTTATTTAAAGCATTTGCACACAGTGACATAAACATAACTCAAATGATAAAAATTCTCTTGGAAAGGGGGAATATAATTGTGAAAGGAGAGACAGCTTTCTGATTTGAACAGAAGGTATCAGCTGAGCAGATGACTAGTCTTTAGAACTGAATTACAAGTGATTTGTGAATTGGTGAAAAATTGTATATTTTAGTTTTACCAAGAATTATTTAAATTATTGCAGGTTACCCATATGTTAGAGAAGTTAGACCTGTTTTTAAAGCGTATAGAACCAGAAATAGAGAGTATCACTGGTGAGGAGAGAGACACTGCTTCCTTCATGAAGATGATGAGACTTTTCAATGAGGTAATGTTGTGTTTTATAAACTAGTGCCAGCATTTGGAATGTGGCTCAACCACAAAACACAAAGAATGTTCCCTCACAGATTGTCTCCAATAAAGAGACTGTCCAAAACGGCCTGACAAGACTCAAGAAAATTTTTTGAAACCAAGATGCCTTAGGAAGCTATTTTACTGTATTCTAAGCTCCTATCGCTTTACTATTTGAATCTTGCAGTAAAATGGTTTTAAAAATGTTGTGGCAAAAGGAGAAATTGCTTGTGACGATGAAAAAAAAAAGGGATTGACTGACTCCATATTTGACCAGCTGTGGCTTGTGAGACTGGTTCACCATCAACAGCTTTGTTATCCAGATGAGAGTGCTACATGAATGTTTTGCAAAGGTTCATTTTGAGGAATAAAGCCCAATGGTTAAAATATTAAAATCAGTCTGACACAATACTGAAAACAGTGCATGTTCCATACAATCTGATGTTGAGTAAGCTTTGATTCACAAAAGCACATATAGCTCTTTCTTGCATCCTCTAAAAGTCTATAGAAAGGAGTCTCAATTTTGCATAAATAGATTTATCAGTAATGTCTAAAAACTTAGCATGATGATATTTTGATAGTAATGCATATTCTCTAAAATAAATCATGAAATTGTCTCTTTTTTTTAAACTTTACAGGTGTCAGCTCAACAGTCAGAAATGGATGGAAAATTTGCAGCAATGCACAGAACTGTCTTGCTTCTGAAGAAATATGGACAAAAACTGCCTGATAAGACTCAACAACTGTTCACTGCAGCTCCAAGTCGCTGGAACAATCTGAAAACTAAGGTCTCTTTAGCTAAACAAAGACTTGGTCCTAGGATTCAGGAGGAATCTGTGAGAATTACACAGGTAATGAAAAACACGCATATCCTACATTTAACTCGTCATCAAACAACCAAATTTAGACATATCCAAATTGGAAGTATTTAGAGAAGAAAAATTTGATATGACTGAAATGATTAGTCTTTAAATGGGTGAAAACATCGTGGAAAAATGAGAAAATGCTGGTCATTAACACCAACTGTGCAGGCTGACATAGTCAGTACTTTTTGCAGATATGTTACACAATTTTTTCTCGGAGCATGGCTCAATTATTTTTATATTTCATTTTGCACACTGTAAACTATATGGCCTGCAAGACGCGAAAAGGGGCATTCGGACATTTGCGTAAAGTGTCGTCCCAGATCAGCCTGCGCAGTCCGCGCAGGCTAATCCGAGACGACACTTTCCAATCGTGTGTGATTTTTTGTTTCACGCAAGTCTACTGTAGGACAAAATCTAATATTGACGTAAAGTGCCATCATCGGATTAGCCTGCGCAGACTGCGCGGGCTGATCCGAGACGACCATTTACGCAAATGTCCGAAAGTTTCATATACGTGTGGTCTTTTTTGGCTTACTATTCTATACAAGGAAAATATGCATTTTCTACATCTGAAAAATGTAAAATGCATTAAATGCCCAAACAAGGATCTAAACATTTTGTGGGCTGGGTAAGAATTTAACTTGACCTCTGTCGTTGTCTTTCACCAACATAGATATTTATATTTGATATATTCAGGATCTAGAACAGTTTGGCAACAGAGTAAATGCCTTGTCCAAAGAACTGGAAGACTCAGAGATTTACAACAGGGACTGTAACATTGGAGATGCCTGGACATCCATTGACAGCTTCTCTAAACGGCTCACCATTCTGGAAAATGAGGCACAGGTATCTTTGTCTTAAATTTAGTTTCCATAAATGATTTTTTTAAACCCTTACTTGTTTTTAAATCATTTATAGTAAAGAAGCTATTGCTTGTCAAAAGTGATTGTTCTTTTTTATATGATGATTTGAATACAATTCAGAAGAGGTGTTTTCCTTTCTTTTAAAGGTTCTTTTTTTACATTTTCATAAATTTTATTCTGCCATAAAGTTGGCAGCACAAAAGTGCCAGATGAGCTTCTACAGATAGACTTTGCCAGCATGATTATTTACAAAAAGAAACCTGTAAACATTTTTTAGCTCACCTGAGCACAACGTGCTCAAGGGGAGCTCTTAGGATCACGTTGTGTCTGTCGTCCGTCGTGTGTCGTGTGGCGTTAACAATTCTTTAAACATCTTCTCCTCCTAAACCGCTTGGCAAATTTGGACCAAAGTTGGCTGGAATGTTCCTTGGGAGGTCCTCTTTAAAAACTGTTCACAGAATTTGATTCCATCAAAAACTCTGGTTGCCATGGCAACCAAATGGAATTTTCTAAGAAATTATTTAAAAATCTTCTCCTCTGAAACCGCAGGTCAAATTTTGAAATAATTTCACAGGAATGTTCCTTGGGTGCCCCTTTTGAAAACTTGTTTGTGAAATTTTGATCCATCAAGAAACATGGCTGTGGTGGTGGGGGGCTATTTGCACTATACAGACATGAAGAAATTCTTAAAAATTCTTCTTCTCTGAAACCACTGGTCAGATTTTGAAATAATTTCACAGAAATGATTCTTTGGTGACCTTTTCATTTTCATCAAAAGACTGTATAGGTATTTTGATGAAAAGGGCTGTTGCAGACGTCAACCTATACCAGGTGAGTGCACTGGTGAGAAATGCTGATATGCACACTTTTTACTTGATGTATTTGATAGCTATGTATTGCAAGAGGCAATATAAAACTGTAATCTTTGGAATACATGCATAATATTTCACCCGTTATCAAAAGGGCCTCTATCTGGGTGTTAACCGCCTTGTTGATCACCATTTCTGTACTTTATGATGGATTGTTTTCTGAATTCTATACAAACTTTATATGCAGAATTCTGATTCGTCAAAAACATGGCTGTGGTGATGATTGTAGGGGTGGTGACAGATTTTGAAATGATTTTTACAGGTGACCTTTTCAAAATTGCTTGATTTTGTTTACAAAATTTCAATACTTCAAAAAAATTGGCACTAGTCCTCTCAAAAATTCAGGTGAGCGATCCAGGGCCATCTTGGCCCTCTTGTTTTTCTCTCTTGTGGGATGTTGCTTTTCAAAAACACTGCGGATAAAGAAGTTGCTTGACATGGGCTATTATTCCTCTTGCTTTAATGGCTTCACACATTTTCATGTTTTTATTTTTACTTTATAGCTTGTTGCTTATGAGTATTTTACAAAGATCAATGTTTTCAAAGTTGTTTAACCCTTTCCCAAAGGACAAATTTTAGACTCTTTCAAATTCTAAACATGTGCACAGGGCAAATTCAACATTGGTGCAAATGAGCTTTAGCTCTCTCATAGGGCAGAAAACATTGTGGGAAAAGGAGAAAATGCTGGTTACCAGCATTTTCTCCTTTTCTTACAATGTTTAGAAAAGACATCTTTTCCAGAGTCGTGAAAACCAGGGATTATTTGGTAAAGGGTTAAAGAGGTAACAAGTTATGCAATGCTTTTAACAGTTGCTTTCAGATATATTTGATTTCTTGAAGCATAATAGCTCATATTTTGCCCCTTTCCTCATGTATATTACAGATTTAGCTCTGTCTTTTGTTCTTTCTGACTTTTGTGTGTTTACATATGCCATTGATACATGTATATCAGTTAGTTTTTCTTGCTGTTGTCTTCAGGATTTAATAGAACTTCAGGAACTACTGGAAGCTTCTGTTGTAAACTTCAATATCCTGCCAACGTAAGTAAAGTTTCTTTTTACATGAAAGATGACAATAATTCTACAAAACAGCATAATTTTAGACTAACTAGTATACATTTGTAGATTTATGGAAATTGATATTAGACCAATTAGGCCATCACATTCATTTGGCCAGATGCGCACCTTTCCTGATATATTTAAGTGTTTATGTTAGAGATTTGTGATAGTGATTTGTGTTTTAAAAGATGTGCTTTACAAATGTGTACTGCTGATGTGAGATATATGCAGAGGTTACAAGTTTGCTTTATAATAATGATTTACAATGGGCCTTTGCAAGGATGTTTTCAATGTGGTGGTCAGAAAATTTGTTTTGGGAGGTTATGACTTAACCCTTCACCAGGCAACATGATTTTAGACCTGAAAAATGAAAACATGTAATTGAATTTCTATTTGAAAGGGATGAGAACATTGTAGGGAAAGGAGAAAATGCTGGTTACCAGTTTTTTCTCCTTTTCCCAGAAGGTTTTCTTAAGCCTTCCAAATTTGAGTTGTTAAAACTTGTGATTGTTTTGGCAAGGCATAATTCAGATTACTTGAAAAGTTGATGATATGGGCTCAAGGAAACATTCTTTTTTTTGCAGGTGTCGACATGAGTTAAACAATCTGAAACAAGTGTGGGAAACAGTCAGGTTTGTTAATTTATTTTGTCTTGATTTCAGGTTATGTGGGAATGGATCACAGGAATGATTGACTAGTTTATTTATATTTCAAATAATGGGAATAGATCAGATACAACAAATGGTGGTTTTACGTTTTTTACATTATTGTTAATTTGTAAGCCAGTGTTAATAAGGTCATTATGTCACTATGTCACACTTTAGATCTTTGTAGATATTCGGTCATACCCATGTCAGTCTGTACAGTCTGCAGTCTAGACAGACTAACATGGGTAAAAACCTTTTGCTTTTGGGAAATTTTCTGCACATCCAAGGACCATTCTACCTCCATATTCAGCCAGTTGTTAGACTAAAGGGGTTCTATGGGTCCATAATTATGTGATGACATGCCTGATATAGTGCATCACAGAGATGCATTAAACTCCCTTTTGCCTGAGCAAGGTTCATTTATTTGTGAATCATATGTATGATTATGTTTACAATACTATTCCATCTTTTAACTCTTCACCTCATAGTTCAAGATTTAATGCCATGAAGGAGAAGCTTTTGAAAGCATTGTGGGAAAAGGAGAAAATGCTGGTAACTAGCAATGTTTTTATACCGTTTCACAGGCAGATCTCACAATACCAGGCACATTCCATCTACTACAAAATGCTTTTAATGTGGCTGGGTTTAAAATTTTGTCAATTAGTAAAGAAATAAAGTCCTTGAGGAAGAAGGCATATTGAAACATTGTGGGATAACGGAAAATTGCTTTTTTGCCTTTTTCTTTACAGTGTTTTCTACTCCATCATTTGAGGCACATTAGATATGTTGTCTACAAAAGCTATCCAGTTGGCATAAGTCTAAAATTTGTCATCTGGCAATGACTCAATGCATGTTTTCATTTATATACATACAGGGTGATAGACGAGCAGCAGGAGGAATGGAAACGACACAGATGGCAGAAAATGAACACCAAATTCCTGAGAGATGAGACCAACAAACAGTTGGACATTGTGAGAGCCCTACCAGAGGACGTGTTTACCTGGGACACCTACATGGGCTTACATGAATCCATCACTAATATACAGGTTAGTGGCTAATTAGAAAATGTTTGAACCATGCTCTGTGAAAAGGAGTTTAATGCATCTGCAGAAAGTATCGATCCATGTCAGCCTGTGCAGGCTGACATGGGCCAAAACTTTTTGCTATTGGTCAACTTTTTGCATTTAAAAGGACCATTTTACAGCAAGCTTCAGCCAATTGTTAGACAAAATAGATTTTATGGACCATGAATTATGCAATGACTGGTTTGGTGTAACGGATCACAGAGATACATTAAACCCTATTTTGTCAGAGCATTGCACTTATTTATGATTTATTTCGGTCCTGCATTAACTCTTACCACATGACAAAAATTTAGACTAATTTCTAATTCTAATTCTAACAAAAATTTAGACTAATTTGTAATTCTAATTCTAGTTCTAAATTAAAGTATTTGCAGATGACAAATAAAATGATACTCAAACGATGAAATTTGTATCAGAAGGGGTAGAAAACATTGTGGGGGAAAAGGAGAAAATGCTGGTTACCAGCATTTTCTCCTTTTTGACATTTTTTTCAAAAACAGTCTCTCTTACAGTTGTCAAAACTTGGGATTGTGTGGCAAAGGGTTAAAGCACTTTTGAAATGAAAAATGATTTTGGCAAATGGAGAAATAGTTGGTCACAAAAAATTTCTCCTTTACCACATTTTTTTACATATATTTACGAATATAACACAAAACCATACTGAATTTCTACATTTTATTACGGGGTTTTCAAACTTGTCTGCTACAAATAAATTTCAAGACGTAATGAGTTCATTTACTAGTCTTTTATTTTTGAACTTCACTGAAGGCAAGGTCTCTTACATAGATGAGTATGGATTAAGATATGAATGTTTGAATTGCTGCAGTTTTATTGACGTATGTCACAGCATTTGATTATGAGCTATTGTAAGGGCAAGATCTCTGAAAAAAATGAGTTTTATATATTAGCTTTCAGTAAAAAGGCTTTCTTGTGCTCACTTTGCAGAAGAACATATTTTCTTTATGTGAATTCTAGGCATGTTTGCCCTTGATAGATGATCTCTCAAACCCAGCCATGAGAACCAGACACTGGAAACAGCTTGTTAGAGTCACTGGAGGGGCACTGACAATTGACAATGACACTTTGAAAAGGATGACCCTGGGTGAACTTCTTAGTCTGGGTCTACAGCGTAAGTAAACCTCAGATATTTTATTCAATATTCCCAGTGTCCAAAAAATGGACCATGAAATTAACAGAATTGTTTAAATTTTGTAAGAGTAAAAAGAATAAACATAAATTTCTACACCGTCACACCTACATGAGAGATTATATATTCATTGTATTCAATCCACTTATACTGAGGTATCAACTGCTTTGTACTGAATCTTCAGAAAGATCTTGATTTCAATTTTTTCTAACTATAGTTCAGCCAAAACAGTGAAATTGTTTCAAAATTTGTTTTGAACATCCTGTTTTGGAGGGTAATAATAACCATGCTTATCTAAGTGAAAGTATGTTGTTTATGCAGCCATTGCAAGTTACTGTGTTATGGTAAGAAACATAAATTAAAAATACACATTCTATCTCTAGAGTTTTTGTATAGTTAAACATACTGTTTTAAGGAGTTCAAAAACAGGGTTTCGATTTTCTTGTTAAAAGGTGAAGGAAAGGTAATCCACTATAGGCTATTGTGTGGTGTCCGTGGTTGTGAGGTAGGGCGTCGGCCTCGTAAGCATGAGATCCCGAGTTCGATACCCGGGAGCGGGTGTCAACTTTGGGATCTTTCATTGGCCCACAAATTCGGTACGAGTACTGGTGTAGTTTCCAGGAAGCAGAATCGAGAGAGATTAGCATAAGTTGTAAGAACTTGTTTCTCAATCGATGTAAAATAAATATGTTTAAAACTATAGGCTATCCATTTTTGTAAGGTATTTTAATGAGATTGACATTTAATAAGTATTTCATATATTTACGAAGTATTGTTATGAGGCCTCAGTTTACCTAGGTCTAGCAATAGTTGAAAGAGGGAAAAATAAGAGGAAATGTAGGAGGCACTCAATTTATGATTATATGGTCATGTTTTCTTTACAGAGCATGTAGATGATGTTAGAGCAATTGTACAGAGAGCAGTTAAAGACTTGTCTATAGAACAGTCTCTGAAGACTTATGAAGAAGTGTGGTTGAGTAAAATTTTCACATTTCAAGAGCATGTTCGTTGTAAGAGTGAAAGTCCATCCGGAGATGTTCCTGTACATGTAAGCCTATAAACTTTTTACAGTTTACTCCTATACTAAACAAAAAACATGTAGTCACTACCCCGAGGAAGATAGCACATTAACCCTTTACCACACAATGACGCCTTTTAACGCCCTTGAAGAAGAGGCCTTTTGAAAACATTGTGGGAAAAGGAGAAAATGCTGGTAACCAGCATTTTCTCCTTTTCCCACAAAGTTTTCTACCCTATCAAAGAAAAGTTGCGTCATTTGAGCCACTATGAAATTGTCATCTGCAAATGCTTTCAGTTTGGATAGATCTTAAATTTTGCCGTGTGGTAAAGGGTTAAAACACTATGGGAAAAGGAGAATATGGTGGTAACCAGTATTTTCTCCTTTTCAGCAATGTTCTCTACCATTTCAAAGACAAAGTGCATCATTTGAGCTGCATCTTACTTGTCTGCAAATACTTTCAATTTGGCCAAATCAAAATTTTGGTAAAGAGCTATCACAGTGTACAAAGAAATAGCCTCACCTTACATGCTCCTAACCCGCCATGTGCAGTCACTTTCTCGTTTAACACAAGTGTCAAGAAATGCAATCTAAGGAATAGTAACCAGCATTTTCTCCATTTCCCACAAAGCTTTCTGCCATTTTAAAGACAAATTTGAGCCAAGTTTATAGTGTAGTGTGCAATTGCTTTTAATGTGTGAGGGTGTACAATTTTGTCATCAGGTAATGGGTTGGAGTATTTATTTAAGGTAGTTGCGAGGAATACAATGAACACTAAGCTGGAGGTTTTTTCCCTAAGGCCCATGTATCCATTTTGGACTTATTTGTTTCCACAGCTGTAAAAAAAGCTCATTGGAATCAAATATTAATTAAGAACAGAGTGGCTTTGATTTTAGTTGTAAGGGGTTACATTAATAGTTATCAACTTCATGGTTTTCAGAGAGAAAACAAAAGCTCCAACAAGGGTGGCAAAAGTGTATAGACATGGGTCAGAATATTTAAAAAAGAATATCTGAGGAAATCAAATAGATTTTGAGACAGGGAATAAAGTCTTTGTATTTTCTTACCCATGTGTATTGCAAAAAGCAATCCACATTCACAACAGTATTTTCCAATGTCTATCCTTTTTTAGTTTTTATATATTTATATTTTTGGGCCCTGCAGTTATTGTTATAGATTATGATTTCAATATAATGCATACAGACTTGTTTATGCAAGTTAAATAGTCTTCTTATTTGGAAATAGAACTAATTCTTTGACTGCTAAATGACACTATCTATAGAGGACATTTTGTGTACTGTACCAAAGTGTGTTTAAAACCATGGAGGCAAAAGGAAAAATCACTCATAATGAGTCACCATAAATCATTTTTACACATCATCCAATTTTTGTACAGGATGCCCAGAGTGAAGTATCCCAAAGTGATGCCGGTGGAGACCCGCAACAGACCCACAGGCACAGCAGAAGTCAGGCTAGGACAACAAGTCGAGTGTCTAACCAGAGTTCTCACAGCAAAAACAAGAGAAACAGTCTAGCTTCCTTACCAGCTTCTCTCCTTAATCTTGGACAGGTAACCCCTTATATTTTTAGCTCTTTACCAAACAACATAAATTTAGACTGGTCAAAATTGAAAAAACTTGCAGTTGACAAAAAAAAATGTGACTCAAGAATACAGTCAGACTTCGAAAGGGTAGAAAATATTGTCTCTTTTTACCACATTGTTTTTAAAAGCCTTCTTTTCAAGGGTCATCATTTTCAAAAGCCTTCTTTTCTAGGGTCATTAACTCTTTACCAAACAACAAAATTATAGACTGGTCCAAACTGAAAACATTTGCATACGACAAAATAAATGTGACTAAAAAACCGAAATTTGGTTTGGGAAGGGTAGGTTATCAGCATTTTCTCCTTTTCCCACAATGTTTTCAAAAGGCTTCTTTCTCAGGGTCGTTAAAAGTCGGGATTGTGTGATAAAGGGTTAAAGCTTGAAAACACTTAGCAAAGGGTTAACCCTTGACCAAATGATACATGCCTTTTGACCCTGAAGACAAAGGATTTTGTAAACATGAAAGGAAAGGGGAAAATAATGGTAACAGAGACTAAGATTGGCATTTGATATACAGTACCCTGTACTGTAAATTTTGATACATCTAAACAGAAGTTTGATACATAGCTCAACAAATGGTCTTGGAATAATTTATTTAAGTGAAAAGTCACTGTTGTGTCAATTTTTTTATCTGACGTTTATGAGTACAATTTATCATCAAAGACTTTTACAAAGGTATTAAAAAGGCACACAAAAGCAGTTTTCTATACATCACTGTTTGACAAAAAGTCACAGAATGTATTGTTATATTCAGGACACTGGCCACCATGTTCTGCTGTCAAACACTGACCCAATATTTGAAGAGCTGGAAGGCCACCAGGTGTCACTTCAAGCCATGCAAAGTAACAGTGCTGCAGGCTCATTCCTCGATGAGGTGGTAAAATGGCAGAAGAGACTACAGACCATTGAGGCAGTGTTGTCAACATGGCTGGAGGTGCAGGAAAAATGGGTGGAGCTTGAAGAGGTATAGGTCCTTTATACCTTTAATAAACAAAACCATGTTTTTGCTACATAGAGGAAGACAGTTTTTTAAGGCATTGTGGGAAAAGGAGAAAATACTGGTATCCAGCATTTTTTCCTTTTCCAACAATGTTCTTCTACCTTTTAAAACATGAATGCAATGATCTGAGTAACACTTGATTTATCTGCAAATGATTTTAGTATGGATGAGTCTAAAAAATAGCCTGTAGAGTAACATGTAAAAGTTTTCAAGGACTGTGTTTTACCCATACAGTAGAGAATGTTTAAAACAGAAGTTTATTTTCAAAATAGGTTCCAAATAAACCTTATGGGGAGAAGGAGGAAATGCTGGCCTTCAGCATTTTCTTCTTTTCAAACAATGTTTTCTATCCTTTCATAGACAGATCCCAATCCTTTGAGCTGCAAGTAACTTCTTGTCTCTAAATGAGCCATGCTCTGCAAAAAGTGGGTTTAATGAATCTGGAATAAGTATTGACCCAGGTCAGCTTGCACTGCTTGCAGGCTGACCAAGGTTGAATCTTTTTGCTGCCTGTAAATTAAGTGCATGTCTAAGTACCATTCCATAATTATGTCATGACTTGCTTGGTATAAATTTCCCTTTCCCCAGAGAGTGGCTCAAATGTTTTTGATTTGGACATGTCTAATATTTTGTTGTCTAATGAAGAGTTTACTGAAGTACATTGTAGCCATGCTCTGGCAAAAGGAGTTTAATGCATCTCAGTAATGCATTGCACCAAGCTAGACATCACATAATTATGGATCCATAAATTCCATTTTGTCTAACAACCAACTATATCATAAGGTAGAATGGTCCTATGACATGCAGAAAGTTAACAAATAGCAAAAAGTTTTGATCCATGTCAGCTTGCGCTTACTGCACAGATTGGCATCGGTGGATACCATTTGCAAATGCATTTAACCTTTACCACACGGCAAAATTTAAGACCTATCCAAATTGAAAGCATTTGCAGAAGACAGTTTCATAGTGGCTCAAATGACGCAACTTTTCTTTGATAGGGTAGAAAACTTTGTGGGAAAAGGAGAAAATGCTGGTTACCAGCATTTTCTCCTTTTCCCACAATGTTTTCTAAAGGCCTCTTCTTCAGGGGTGTTAAAAGGCGTCATTGTGTGGTGAAGGGTTAACCCCTTTTTCACAGAGCATGGCTTAGTTATTTTAGCCCCCAGATTTGACAATGATTGTCAAGATAACATGGAAAAATAGAACTAAACTGTTTAATTTTCACCTATTTTTCCAAAAAAAAAAAAAAGCTGTTTAATTTGTATCTTTTGTCTCATTACAGGTTTACTCCAGTGCCGATGTGAGAACTGCATTAACTCATGATGCCAACAGGTTTGCTGTTGTCAACAGAGATTTCCGTCTGCTGATGAGAGCTACAGAGAAAAATCCCAATGTCCTTCAGTGTTGCTCCAGAAAAAGTAGGTTGAATTGTGAAAACAAAATTTCTTTCAAAGAATATATGGGATAATGTCACTAAACAACATTTTTTTCAGCCTAGAAGAAGGGGACTTTTGAACACATTGTGAGACAATACTGGCTAAATCAAACTTAAGAACAAGAACAAGCAGTATTGAAAGGCAAAAGAAACTCATTTTAGTACATTGTGGAAAGCATTATATCGAAATGGGTCTTTTACTTGTCACAAGTAACTACTCCTTTTTCTGCAGAGCTCTCTAAAGTTTTTTTTTCCAGAGTGGGTATGAAATTTCACTTTTTTTCTGATAATTGAAGTCTAGAATCATTAAAGTTTAAGTAGTTTGTCATCCAGCTTTAAGTATGAGTGACTGTAAATTAAACCCCATCATTAAAGTCACATTTGGTTTGTTGTCTACAAATGTTCAAAATGGACAGGTCTTAAAGTTTTTCAGAGTTAACTCTTTACCAAAGACAAAATTTCAGACTCGTCCAAGTTGAAAGTTTTTGCAGACGACATATTAAATTAAGCTGAAATGATGGTAATTATCTGTAAAAGTGTAGAAAACCCTATGGGAAAAGGAGAAAATGCTGGTTACCAGGATTTTCTCCTTTTCCAACAAGGTTTTCCTAAAGGCTTTTTCCTCAGTGTCATTAAAACTTGGGCATTTGTGGTAAATGGTTATTAAATGTAAGGATAAATGACTATATTTCAGATATATTGACAATACTGGAGCATATGAACCACAGTTTAGAGCACTGCAGAAAGTCTTTGTTGAACCATCTTGAACGAAGACGACAGATTTTCCCAAGATTTTACTTCCTGTCCATGGAGGATGTGCTTCATATTGTTTGTAATGGTAGGTTGATAAATATACTGTTTGCAATGAATAGTTTCTTACAGCTTGTAGACTTGAGACAGCAGTGATTAATTACCTAATTAACTAATATGCTGCAGATAACTTTGAGAATATCCTCATAAAAAATAGATTATCAACATAAATTAAGATTTACTACTTTTAATGGAAGTAAATATATTGCTGCAAAAGAGTTAGTTCTGATCATGAGCAATATCTCCTTTGGCTGCAGTGTTTTCAAAAGCAGTTTTATGGAGGATGTGAATTTATATTTGCCAATTGTTTCACTGAATTTGGGAAAAAAAAAACACCAAAATTCCATCATAATGCTTACAGCTGGGATTTTGTCCATTTAACTCTTTACTATTCAACAGAAATGTACACTAGTCCAAACTGAAAGCATTTGCAGAAGCCAATTTAAATGTGACTCAAATGAGGAAATTTGTCTGTGATAGGTGAGAAAGCAATGTTGGAAAAGGAGAAAATACTGGTTACCAGCATTTTCTCCTTTTCCCACAATGTTTTCACAAGGCTTCTTCCTCAAGGTTGCTAAATTTTGGGCTTGTGTGGTAAAGAGTTAAAATTGATTTTGAGAAATAGCCTTGAAAGCAATTTCCACAATATTTTGAAAGAAAAAAAAAAACTGCTCATTTATGCAAGGTTAAGGTACAGTTTTTCTGAATAACCATAGGCATAACATGTGAAGGGTATACTGGAATTAAGCTGTTTTTCCATTCATCTGTCTGTCTGTGTAAATGCACATAATGACTAAATGTTTTTGTCACAAAATTTCTATTCAATGTTTTGCTACTAATGATTTTATAACCAGGAACTAGATATGTGAGAGTCAGATTTTCTCCTTTTTTCACAATGTTTTGAAAAGCTGTCTTCTCAGGGTTGTTTAATTCAAATTTGTTTGGTGCAGGAATCAAGTTTCAAAGTTTATTCAAAGTTTATTCAGTATAAATAGGCCTCCGGCCCAACATACAAAATGGTACACAGTTCTTACATTATGCATTGTGGCCAATGCAAAACAAAATGGTAGGACGGTTTTGCTTTGATTTATACAATATGGCTTGTCAATGCACTTTCGCATATGATCCCAAATTCTCACGAAGAGTTTCTTAACTCTTAATGGGTACCATTTTTGTCTAAATGGTAGAAATAAGAGTTCATGTAGATTTGAACGTGTAGATCAGGACCAGCATGCATATCACTGCAGGCTGACTCTGATCTCCACTTTCAACAAATAAAAATCACTTTTAAGTAAGATCCAACATTTATAACAACACTTTAACTCTAAATGATTACCATTTCCACCTCAAAGGGAGTAATAGGAGTTCATGTAGATTTGAACGTGTAGATCAGGACCAGCATGCATATCGCTGCAGGCTGATCTTCATCTCCACTTTCAACAAATATAAATCACTTTTGCTTAAGATCCAGGAATAATACAAAGCACTTGGGGAGTTGTTAGTCACTCTTTTTGAGTTTTACTTCATTCTGTTCACAGGCTATGATCTGAATCAAGTAAACATCTACATCAACAAGCTGTTTGAGAATGTAGGATGTTTAGTGTTTGAGGAGGCACCAGACAGCGAGAAATACAACTTTATGATAACTGGTGTACAGAGTACATTGGGAGAAAGGCTAGAGTTTCAACAAGTAAGTGGTAACCCTTTACTAAATGATTCAGTGTTTTTGCACTCCTGAAAAGGGCTATTTAAAATAAAGTTGGAGAGTTAGATTTCTGTAAATAGACAAATCACATAAATTCAGCCATATTAAAAATTGTTGTCTGCAAATAGGTAAATGTGAAATTTTCACCTGGTAATTGACTTCTTTGGAAGTTATCATTACTATAAAATGGATCAAAAGATCTAACATAAAGAAAAACAGTATTGGAAACATTTCTGCAAAAAGGAGCAGTGGCTTGTTAGAAGCCATTGCTCCTTTTCAGCAAATGTTTTTCAAACAAGTGTAACACAGAGGCCATAAATACTTGCATTTGTCTAAAAGTAGGTTAGGTGACGCCATTTTTTTTTGTTTCCCAACCCTCACAGTGCAGAATAAACCCAACAGCCATATGCAGACTTGGAATAAGACCCAACTGACTGCATATTGATGGTTGCTTTTGTCTGTGAGGTATAAGCTAAGTGGATAGTGTAGATCAAAGATCAGACTGCTTGTTTTGTGCAGTCTGATCTTGATCTACACTAGCCGCAAAAGTAACTAAAGTTGTTAAAGGTGCTTTAAGGATGAATATGTACACATTTTTATTTTTTGTCATTTTAGCCTGTGACATGTGAAGGTCAAATAGAGATGTGGTTATCCAGTTTTCTTCAAGGTTTGAAAGCTGCACTGCAGTTACAAACTGCCACAGCGCTGGGGGTAGAGAAACCACCTGTCAGAATCCGACAGATCAGGAGTGCAGGATCAAGGAGAGTCTCAATACCTGTACATGAATCTAAGTCTGCAACGAAGAACAAAGGTCTGAATTTTAACCCTTTACCATACAATCCTGAGTTTTAATTACCCTGAGGAAGAAGACTTTTGAAAACAATGTGGGAAAAGGAAAAAGTGGTGGTAACCAGCATTTTCTCCTTTTCCCACAACATGTTCAGTTCTTTTTAAGACATAGACCATTACTTGAGCCACATTTAATTTGTAAAATGCTTTCAATTTGATCAAGTCTAAAATTTAGTGGTCATGTCAAGAGTAAAATAACAGAGCAGGTTTCATTATTGTTCCGTTGTATGGGTGAAGAAGCTTTCAAAGACATCTTTCGATCTTTTGAAATTCTGCAAAATGTAGTAAGAGATACTTTCCTTCCCAATGAATTCAGTTTCATCTTGTCTCAAAAAACTTGTTGCAGAAGTGTTGGAAGCCTGGTATGACAGGGAAAATATATCTGTTTACATTACCAGAATAAAGCTGGATTACAAATTCAAATTTATGTTTCCAGGAAAATCTGGATTTTGTTCATTCTGCCCATATGAAAAATTTAAAGTTGATTAACCCATAAGGCGCCTTTCACAACTATAGTATAATTGCCTTGCAGCCAACGGAGATCAAGGTCACACTACACAAAACATGCAGTCTGATCTTTGATCTACACTGTCGGCTTCGATGAAACTATAGACGGAAAGCCACCATGATAGTGCAATTACTCAGGTTTTTATTTTGGATTGAAAATGTCTGTTAGGTTGTTACGGGAGACCACTCCTTCATGCATGGCTTCGTCCCGATTTAAATACAATACCTGACAACTGCGTTGGGGAGATATCTCTTTAGCTCATTGGTTAAGGTATTGGTCTTTTAAACCTCGAAAAACGAGGATCTTGTCCGCCGTGGGTTCGAATCCCGCCAGATGCGGTTTGTATTTCTGCCATGCATTTGTTCATTTGTTTTTTGTTAAGGACTTTGTTTGTAAGATGGGGGCTAGTCTGGGATTTGCCATTGAGCCATTAATCCCATTTGTTGTCCAAAAAACTGACATTTGTTGTCTAAATAATAGACTTACTGCCTAATAAGGCTTTGAGTCATCAATAAATGATGACTTTAAGAGGGGGTGTGTTACGGCAGACCACTCCTTCACGCATGGCTTCGTTCCGGTTTAAATACATACCTGACAACTGTGTTGGGCAGATATCTCTTTAGCTCAGTGGTTAAGGTATTGCTCTTTTAAACCTCGAAAAACGAGGATCTTGTCTGCCGTGGGTTCGAATCCTGCCAGATGCAGTTTGTATTTCAGCCATGCATTTGTTCATTTGTTTCTTTGTTACGGACTTTGTTCGTAGGAAGGTTTATTTAGAACTCTGTGTGTTAATCATATGTTATCTTTAAAACAGAGAAAGACAAAGATAAGGGGAGTAGAGCAGGAAGTCGCACGAGTAACCGAACTGCAGGTGGTGGCAGCACTGAGGGCAAGAATGGCAACAAGAGTGGTCCACCCTCTGTCACTGAACAGATATTTCCTGATGGCGATGCAGACCCTAAAAGGTCTTGGACCCTGGACCATGTGACTGAAATTGTGTATTTAGCCACACAAATACAGATGACCGAGCAGATAGAGACAGCATTGTCAGATACTGAAGGAGGGAAGGATAATGCATTGCAGGTATGCCTGTTCTGTACATGTATACTTGAGCCATGCTCTGGCAAAAGGGGGTTTAATACATCTCTGTAATGCATTTTACGAAGGAAGTCATCATTTAAGTATGGATCCATGAAATCTATTTTATTTAACAACCGGCTGAATCATGACATAGACTGATCCTTTGACTTTAAGGAAAGTGACCTCAAAAGGTTTTGAACTAGTTCAGCTTTTTTTTTAAAAAAACTTACAATGTGTTTGTTTAGAAAACATTATCATTTTTAATTATTTAAACTCAAAATGTACCTTATGTCAGATTGTGTTTTTGTCCTTGACTTCAGGGTGTTTTGGATAAAATCAATGAGAGTATTAAAGCAACAACTGTATTACTGAAAGGCATTGAGGGAGAGAAAGAGGTGAAAAAGAAGAAGGAAAAGAAGAAAGATGGTATGTTTACTTTTACATCTCGATTATATTTTTCCTTGTTTACCTATATTTGTTTAAAGTGTATGTTTAAAGCAATTGACAACTAAGAAATTGTTTCTACTGTTGAAATTGTCTGAATGCAGCTTATATTTTCACATTTATCAAAGAATTTGTATCATACAGTAAAATTTATGTTAGGTTACCTCACAAAAACAACTTTTTACTCCCTTGAAATGGACAGCCTATGTAAATATTATAGTAAAATGATCTATTGTCTTATGCAAGGAATTGCCCCATTTCCAAAACATTTTCAATAAATATATGTTGTCTGGTAAAGAGTTAATTCATGACCTCTTGAATCAAACTTGCAGAAGATGACTCTGAAAGTATCCTAACAAGATATTGATAATCTTCACTGAATAACATGTTGATCAAATTAATAACTTGGGAAAACATTGTCGAAAAATTAGAAATTGCTCACAATGAGCAATTTCCACTTTTGTCACTGTGTTTTCAAAAGTGATCTGCGGCTGGGTTGAAAAAGTTGTCGTCAAGTAGTAATGTGTTAACCTTTTACCAGACAATCATAAGCTTCAACAACCCTGAGAAATAAAGCTTTTGAAACTATTATGGAAACAGGAGAAAATCCTGGAAACCCGCATTTTCTCCTTTTCCTACAATGTTTTGTTACTTTCCTAAAACAAATTTTACTTTTTGAGTCAAATGCATTTTGTTGTCTGCAAATGCTTCCAATTTTGACAATCTTAAATTTTGTTGTATGGTAAAAAGTTAACCCTTTCCCAAACAACAGATTTTAGACTCTTCCCAATTTAAAACCTCTACAAAAGACAAACTCAGAATTAATGAAAAGGAGCTTAAGTCCTCTGATAGGGTAGAAAACATTGTGGGAAAAGGAGAAAATGCTGGTTACCAGCATTTTCTCCTTTTCCCACAATGTTTTTAAAAGCTTTCTCAAATAGGGTCGTTAAAAGCAGGGATTGTTTGGTGAAGGGTGAAGCAATATTTATGTTTAGATGCTGATGCAGTATCAGATACAAACTCAGTGGCTGGAGGGACGGGAATGAGGAGTAGTAATGCACCGTCTCTGGGAGCCTCCAGGAAGGGGTCCATGTTTGATATAGCAGCCTTGGATCAGACACATTCGCCCATACCTGAAGAAGGAGATGCTCAGTGTAAGTAATAGTTATTGGGGACTTCATAGAAGAGGAGATGTATTTCCATTGCACACGATATTCTCACTGTCTATCAATTGTTTGATTGGTACACAAAACCTTGTCAATAAGTGTTTACCTGGGTTCTTTTGCACTTGGTAGAGTTTTTCATTATGATAACAATTTATATAGAGGTCAAGAGTTGATAGGTCAAGGTCATGGTAAGGTCATGTGGTAATTTCATTTATGTCACAAGATTTTTTTCACAAGGCACTTCAGGGGGAGTGTACTTTTCTGCTTTGAAAAAAATGTTCAGTCTGTCTGTTAGTCAATCTTTCTGTCTGTCCTTCAGTGATATTTTTGTGTCATGGCATTAACATTTTTACAATAACTTAATTTCAGTATCACTTTGCACAAATATTAACCACATGGGAAAAATGTGTCATAAGTAAGAGTCATGTCTGTAGGTCAAAGATCAAGGTCACAGCAAGATTAAATGTTTTTTGGGGGAAGTGTTCATGTGGGGCATGTAGCATTTTTAATTATGAATGAATTTCAGTAAAACATCACAAGAATTGTCAACCACATATAATGTGTTAAGTTCAAGAGCCATGTCTGTAGGTCAAAGGTCAAGGTCAAGGCAAGGTCAAATATGTATTAAAAAGATGGAATTTTTGTGGGAGGTTTTGTTTGTGTCCGGCCTGTAATAATTTTTTTTTGATAAGCCAAAAAAAATTTAGTACAACTGCCAAAAGAACAATGTTTGTGTATAAGAGTCATGCCCATATGTCATAGGTCAAGGTCACAGCAAGGTCTAGTGCATTTAAATATTGCAAATTGGGGGAGAGTAATAGTTGTCTCAAGCCTGTAAATACAAAAGAAAACATTGGTAAAAGTAAAAAATTTCTGTAATGAATGATAGCGCTGACATTGAAATTTTATACATTGTACTTTTCTTTCTTGTAAACGGCCATTGATAGTAGATGAAACTTGATATATTGTAACTTTCTTTCTTCTAAACAGCTCTTGTTGAGCCCTCCACCATGGAGCCTGTAGACACAATGAACCTAGCAGCCATGTCCCTGCCACCTATGAAGAAGGAGGAAGAGAAGGAAGAGGAAGACATTCAGATAGAAACCAATGATGTCAAACTGATGTTGTTTCCAAGTCAGATCCACAAATTGAGCTGTCTGCTCTCTCTCCTTGCACATATGAGAGACTTTATAGAGAGACTGATGGATGTTGAGTCACCTCAGCCGTTAAACAGTATAGAATGGAAGGCACAGCTTCAGTACAGATTTGCTAAAGAGAATCGTGGAGTGGGGGTTAAGGTATGCTCTTACATAATATTTCTAGCAGTAAATAGGGATTACTAAACAATTCTTTTGTCAATTCTTTACCACACAACAAAATATCTGACTGATGAAATTGAAATTGTTTGCACACAAGAAATTAGATATTGTAAAGGTAGAAGAAATTGTTAGAAGAAGACAGAATGGTAGTAACCAGTATTTTCTTTTTTTTCTATGTTTTCAGAAGCTTTGCTGTTCAGGTTTCTTAAAACAAAGAATTGTTTAATATAGGGTTAAGCTAGTTTGAGACCCTCAAGATGGATAGCTGTAAATGCCAGAGTGATGTAACTGTGAATGGTGTTGTGCTAAAAAGATAAGAGTGACTTTTTCAGAAAGTACTAAAGATGCTGATATTGCAGTTTCAAAGCTGATTTTGTCGGAATATCTTGCAAAGAAAAAAAACAGTGTAGATTTATGATTCTGTGTGGTCTGATCTTGATCTAAACTATACACATAAGCAATTAAATCTTGGTTCAGCATTTTGAGGGTTAATTTGCAGAGTGAAATTTGCCAAAAGGCATCTCTATGGGGACATAAACTCAACTAATTTGGATTTTTTTTATTTTCTTCTCAGTGCCTGGATGTAGAGATGGAATATGGGTTTGAATACCTGGGTTCTAGTCCACGTGAAGTGGTCACTCCACAGACAGAGAGAGCATTTCTGGCAATGACACAGTCTATCAACAGTTACATGGGCACCATGTGTGTTGGACCGATTGTGAGTTTTTTTTTTTTTTTTTTGTTTCCTTTTTTTAGCTCACCTGAGCACGAAGTGCTCATGGTGAGCTTTTGTGATCGTGTTGTGTCCGGCGTCCGTCGTGCGTCGTCCGTCGTCAACTTTTACCTTGTGTACGCTCTAGAGGCCACATTTTCAGTCCGATACTCATGAAAGTTGGTCAGAATGTTTGTCTCGATGATATCTCGGTTGAATGTGAAAATGGGTCATGTCGGGTCAAAAACTAGGTCAGTAGGTCAAATCTTAGAAAAACCTTGTGTACGCTCTAGAGGCCACATTTTCAGTCCGATAGTCATGAAACTTGGTCAGAATGTTTGTCTCGATGATATCTCGGATGAGTTCGAAAATGGGTCATGTCGGGTCAAAAACTAGGTCACTAGGTCAAACCTTAGAAAAACCTTGTGTACGCTCTAGAGGCCACATTTTCAGTCCGATACTCATGACACTTGGTCTGAATGTTTGCCTCGATGATATTTCGGACGAGTTCGAAAATGGGTCATGTCTGGTCAAAAACTAGGTCACTAGGTCTAATCTTAGAAAAACCTTGTGTACACTCTAGAGGTCACATTTCCAGTCCTATACTCATGGAACTTGGTCAGAATGTTTGCCTCGATGATATCTTGGATTAGTTTGAAAATGGGTCATGTCGGGTCAAAAACTAGGTCACTAGGTCAAATCTTAGAAAAACCTTGTGTATGCTCTAGAGGCCACATTTATAGTCCGATACTCATGAAACTTGGTCAGAATGTTTGCCTCAATGATATCTCGGATGAGTTCGAAAATGGGTCATGTCGGGTCAAAAACTAGGTCACTAGGTCAAATCTTAGAAAAACCTTGTGTACGCTCTAGAGGCCACATTTTCAGTCAGATACTCATGAAACTTGGTCAGAATGTTTGCCTCGATGATATCTTGGATTAGTTTGAAAATTGATCATGCTGGGCCAAAACTAGGTTACTAGGTAAAATCTTAGAAAAACCTTGTGCACACTCTAGAGGCCACATTTTCAGTCCAATGCTCTTGAAAGTTGGTCAGAATGTTTGTCTTTATGATATCTCAGACGAGTTCTAAAATGGGTCATGTCTGATCAAAAAGTAGATCACAAGGTCATATCTTAGAAAAACCTTGTGTACACTCTAGAGGCCACATTTTTGGTCCAAAACTCTTGAAATTTGATCAGAATGTTTGTCTTGATGATATCTTGGACAAGTTTGAAAATGGGTCATGTCAGGCAAAAAACTAGGTCACTGGGTCAAATCTTAAAAAAAACCTTGTGTATGCTCTAGAGGTCACAGTTTCAGTCCAAATTTCTTGAAAGTTGGTCAGAATGTTTTACTTGATGACATCTCACATGACTTCGAAAATTGGTCATGTTGGGTCTGAAACTAGGTCAGTATCTTTGTTTTGATAATATCTACAATGGGAAAATTGGCTATGGTTGGATAAAAAGTAGGTCAATGTGAGAAATTCTAGAAAAAGCTTGTGTATATGCTAGAGGCCAAATTTTCAGTCCAATAATTATGAAAGCTTAGTAAATTGTTTGTCATGATATCTCAAAAGAGATTGAAAATGGGTCATGTTTGGTCAAAAGACTCAGGTGAGCGACTTTAGGGCCATCATGGCCCTCTTGTTATAGCATACTATTCATTGGACTATAGATATATTTTAGTGGGTTTTCAACTGGTTGTTATAAATTAACCACTAAATCTTTTTTTTTTTTCATTCCTTTTCAATTTATCTTATATGATGAAAGATTGAGATAATTTTGAACACCAAGATTTACATTTTTTACTTTTGGTTTCCCTACTTTGAAAGTATAAATTCTGAAAAGACTTACATGAATGAGGAAGCCCAAAAAGCAGCACAGATATAAGAAATGCAGGTATATGTTCATCATACCCAAGATATAGCTCTAATGATGTTTGTATTGTAAATGGTAAAAATCATAAGGGTGAAAGGAGAAGATACTGCTTAGCAGGGTATTTCTCCTGCTATTTCTAACAAGTATTTTCTCCAATTACCAGAATTTTTTTAACCTTCATCTTCACAATCATCAGAACATGTGATCATTTTGTTGTGGGTTTATATATGTATACTTGCTATATTATTACAGGATTCATCCAAGTTTGAACTTGTCCAAGAACTGAGTCGATCTTTTGGACATGCCCTCTACAAGTTTAACTGTACCAAATCAATGGACTATTATGGACTCCAAGACATCTTCAGGGGCATGGCCTCAACAGGAAGCTGGATTTGTTTCAACAGCCTAAACTGTCTGGATCCCTCTGTTCTTAGTGTATTCTCACAGCTGATCAACACTGTTCTTGAAGCCTTAAGATCAGGAAAAGCTTCAGTGCACCTACAGGCAGATGATCTACAGCTCAGCCCACATGGCGCCTGTTTTGCCCTGTTAGATAGTTCTGTACCAGTGGTTTCTACAAACCCAGACAAGCTGTTACTGTTCCCATCCATCACTGCCAAAATGCCAGATTACATCATGAGGCAGTTTAGAATAGTCTCCATACCAAGACCTGACTTGAAACTCTGCTTGGAAGTTCTCTTATTTAGCCAGGGTAATAATGCAGCTTTATTCAATAAGCATTCTAAATTCAGAATTAATTCTAAAATTCAAAACTAGTTGTCTGATTCACACAAGGTCTTTCTGTCTATGAATGTATACACCAACTATTCTAAATTGCATTCTTAATTCTTTGTCAAACAAGTTAAAAGTTTCAAGGAGCCAGAGACAGGAGCTTTTGGGAAAAAAATAAGGACTAAAATGAAAATGCTGGTAACCAGCATTTTCTTTTCCCACAATAATTTCTAACCTTTAAGAGACACATGATAATTATGCCCAGTTAAATTGGTTGTCTGCAAACACTTTCAAAATGGACAAGTATAACAGCTTGTTGTCTGGGGAAAGGGCAAAATCTTATTCTAGATCAAAAAAGTAACACAGTTTCTGATTGGCTGAACCACAGGTGCTTAACACATTTTTCTGTTTCACCCCCTATATAGATATTATATCTATATAGTGGGTTGTATGATACCAGACATGTCAGCCACTGTGGGCTGAACCAAATTTAGATTGGGGCAGTTCCCTGCAATTCAACTTCAGAAAACAACTACAACTTTTGAAACATTTTAAGTTAACCCTTTACCAAACAATCATGTGTTCAAAGACCCTGGGGGAAAAAGACTTAAAAATATAGTGGGAAAAAGAGAAAATGCTGGTAACCAGCATTTTCTCCCTTTTCTACAATGTTTCCAGCCTTTTTAAAGGTGACCTATATGTAATTTGTAGTTGACAAATACTGTCAATTTAGACCAGTCTAAAATTTTGAATTTGGCAACGAGTTAAAGCTTGAACATTTTTTTGCAGGCTTTGTAAATGGCTCCCAGCTTGCAGAAAAGACTATGGTCCTAAAAGAACTGTCCTGTAAATTACTGGGTACCAACTGTTTCATCACTGAGAATGTATCTTTAGGTAAGTTATAAACATAGGTCCTGAATTCTGTGGTGAGTAATTTGACTCTGTTATTCTAATCTGTTTAACTTTAGAAATCTTTAACTTTAGTAATTACAGTTGTTAGTCATAACATTTACCATTTCAATTTATTTTCCTAAGTTTACTCTTTACCAAAAGACAAAATTTTAGATTTGTCAAAATTGAAAGCACTTGCAGACAACAAATTCATTGTGACTCAGATGATGGGATTTGTAAATGAAAGATTAGAAAACATTTTGGGAAAAGGAGAAAATGCTGGTTGCCAGAGGCTTTTCCTCAGGGTCGATAAAAGCTGGGATTGTGTGGTAAAGAGTTAATCCATAGGGCACCAAATGAAAATTTTAGTAAAGAAATGTATATTATAATTCTGGTTTTAAGGCTGCAATTATTCAGAATTTCTCAGCATTTTCAACTTTGTAGCAACAGGTGAAAAAGCAAAATTTTGCTATTTCAGATGTATTTTCGGCGAAAATATATCCTTATAGGACAATGTAGATCAAAGATCAGACTGCACATTCTGTGCAGTCTGATCTTGATCTGTGTTGACAAAAGGTCCTTGAGTCACACTTTGCAGCATAAGGGTTAATAACAGATAATAATATTTGTCTGAAATGAAATCATCGGCAATTGATATCAATTCAGACAAATATTTTTGTATGGTTGTAGTCATGCTTGTTACTGGGATTTACTCCTTTCACACAATGCTTTAAAAAAGCTTTTTTCTTTGAGCTCATTAAAGCATTCTGTTACATAGTAAAGAGTTAACATTTTACCAAAAGACAAATTTTTTGACTAGTCCAAATGGAAAGCATTTGCAGATGGTGAAATTAGTGTGACTCAAAATTTGAATTTTGTGTTTGGAAGGGTAGAAAACATTGTGGGAAAAGGATGGATTGCTGGTTACCAGCTTTTTCTTTTTTTCCCACAATACTTTGAAAAGGCCTTTTTCTTCAGGGTCATTAATACCTAGGAATTGTGTGGTAAAGGCTTAAATGATATTGTTTTTAATTATATGTCTTCTCATTAATTCATGTTATGTATTGTTTCCATTTTACATTGTAGAAAAAGCGTGCATAGGTACTAGTATTTGTTGTTTACTGTGTTTTTTTTATGTTGGCATGAGCACAAAATTTTTAACAGAAACATTTCTTAAATGTTCATCATCCCTACTTGTTTGCTGTTTTAATGAATGTTTCACACTTTTTTGCTCTAACCTACCTGGCATATTTTCAGATATAAAGAATAGCATCTCTTCAACTCTACCAAATGGCAAAGTTTTAGACTTGACAAGATTGAAAGCATTTGTAGACAAGGATTAAATATTACACACATAATGAAATTAATCTTTGAAAGAGTAGAAAACATGGTGGAAAGGAGAAAATGCTGTATACCAACATTTTCTACCCATCCCACAGTGCTTTCGAAAGCCCTTCTCCTCAGGTTTGTTAAAACTCTGTATTGTGTATTACAGATTAAAGTGTATGAATGCATGTACAACATTTTAAAGCCCCAGCAGTGCACTCCTTTTAGAAGATACTATTGGAAAGGAGCAATTGCATGTGAAAAGCAACTGGTTCTTTTTCTACAATGTATTGCATATCACTAAAAGAACATTAATGTTATTGCATACCTTTAAATATATCTCCTCTTTGTCACTAGTTCACTAGGAAGGGTAGTTTACATTGTGGGAAAAGGTGAAAATGCTGGTTATCAGCATCTTCTCCTTTTCCCGAATTGTTTTCAAAAGCCATCTCTTTCAGGGTCATTAAATTTCAGAATTGTGCGATAAAGAGCTAACCCTTTACCAGATGTCAAAATTTAGACTCTTCCATATTCAAAGCATTTGCAGAAATATGGCTCAGACATTGAGATATGTCTTTCAAAGGGCAGAAGGAGAAAATGTTGGTTACTAGCAACCTCTCCTTTTCCCACAATGTTTTTCTAAGCTGTCTTCATCAGGGTTGGTAAACCTTGTGATTGTGTGGTGAAGGGATAAATCTTTACCATGTGTCAAACTTGAAAATTCACCCATATAGCAAGTATTTGCAAATGACAGATTTTTAAATGTTGTTCAAATGATGGGATTTATCTTTGGTAGGAAAAAACAAATTTTTTTTTTTCAAGGAGAAACCCCACAATGCTTTCAGAAGCTTTATTACCTATTGTCCTTTTAACACAGGATTGTTTAGTAAAGGGTCAAAATCCTGGATGTATCATGTAAGATCGTTATTTTTTTGTCATCTGTGTTGCATATAGCACATTTGAGTTCATGCATTTTATTTCTTTTTAAGAATTTTGAATATGTTACTCCCTTTCACCTGCACTACCTAACACCAAGTTTTCACCATCAATATGGTAAAGACAAATTATGAGAACATAATCAAATAAATTTTGAAAATTCACATTTTCCATAACTTTTTATAGTAAAACATGTACATCATTTTCATTCCATTGCTATGATATACAGGTAGTAAAAACAAGAACTGCTCTGTTAAAATGGGGTTTAATGCATCTTCTTACGAACATGAAAGTCCGCAACAAATGCATAGCTGAAATACAAACCGCCTCTGGCGGGATTCGAACTCATGACGGGCAAACATCCTTGTTTTTCGAGGTTTAAAAGACCAATACCATAACCACTTAGCCAAAGAGATATCTCCCTAATGCAGTTGTCAGGTATTGTATTTAAATCGGGACGAAGCCATGCATGAAGGAGTGGTCTCCCGTAACACACCCCCTCTTAAAGTCATCATTTATTGATGACTCAAAGCCTTATTAGGCAGTAAGTCTATTATTTAGACAACAAATGTCCGTTTTTGGACAACAAATAGGATTAATGGCTCAATGGCCAATCCCGGACGAGCCCCCATCTTACAAACATGAAAGTCCGCAACAAATGCATAGCTAAAATACAAACCGCCTCTGGCGGGATTCAAACCCATGACGGGCAAACATCCTGGTTTTTCGAGGTTTAAAAGACCAATACCGGTAATCAGAAAGAAAGTAACGGGACGAAGCCATGCATGAAGGAGTGGTCTCCCGTAACAATCTGCAACAAGTGTGGACCCAGGTCAGCCTGAGCAGTCCAAACAAGCTAACCTGGGTGGAAATATTTTGCTTTTGGTCAATTTTCTGCTTGTCCAAGTACCAGACTGTCTCATTTCTTAATTTAGTCTGTTTGAGACAAAATGGATTTTATTGGATCCATAATTATATGATGACTTGCATGGTATGATGCATCACAGCACTGCATTTAACTCGATTTTGCCAAAGCTTTGTTCAAATATTTTCTATTTCCAGTCCCTTACCATATCTCATTGCCATACTGCAAAGTTTAACTCTTTACCAAACAATCCCGGGTTTTCATGACCCTGAGAAAGAAGTCTTTTTCTCCTTTTCCCACAATGTTTTCTATTCTATCATAGGCAAATTCTATGATCTGATCAATATTAAATTTGTCATCTGCAAATGCTTTCAATTTGAACCAGTCTAAAATTATGTTGTTTGGTAAAGAGTTAGGACTTGTCCATATTGAAAGGTATTGCAGATGACAAATTGAATGTTGCTCAGTGGGTGGGATGTGTCTGATGGAGAGTAGGAAAGAGCAACTGCTGGTTTTCAGTGTTTTCTTCTGTATCAACAACTGTTTTTTTCCCCCCAAAACCTTCTTCAAAGAGGTCATAGAATTAAGGGATTGCATAATTAATTAAGGGGTATAATTTTCCTGACCCATGAACAATTGTCTGGACTGACTAGTGACAGAAGTAAATGTATATGTATTTCCTGTTTGTTTGAGGTCAGAACTTAGAAACTGATTTTGTTCATTTTTTGTAGTTCAGATTTGTTAACCCTTAGGCTGCTAAGCAAGACTCAAAGACCTTTTGTGGACAGTGCAGATCAAGATCAAACTTCACAGAACATACAGTCTTATAACAGACCTACACTGTCCAATACTGAGATATTTTCCTCCAAAATAACAACATTTGAAATAACAACATTTGGGTTTTTGCTATTGGCTTTAAAGTTTAACTTATTTAGCAGGTTAACCCTTTCCCACACAATGACGACTTTTGGTGACCCTGAGGTAGAAGCCTTTTGAAAACATTGTGGGAAAAGGAGAAAATGCTGGTAACCAGCATTTTCTCCTTTTCCCACAATGTTTTCTACCCTTCCCAAATCAAGTTTCGATTTTTCAGTCACTTTTATTTTGTTGTCTGCAAGTGCTTTCACTTTGGACCAGTCTAAAAAATTTTCGTGTGGTAAAGCGTTAAGGGTTAACTATTTTGGATAACTATCTATTACAGGTGTAGACCTATCAGCAGGATTCAATGGTTGGAGCATCAAAACTTTGAAAGGGGTCGTGAATGAGGCTGGTGCCCACCTTGAGCAGTTCAGTGCAGAGATCAGTGAAGCAGGTAACCTGTTTTATATTTGTTGTTTGCACTCCATAGTTATATCACTGCATCAGTACCCTATAGCTAAATCATTCTCTCTCCAACCCCTACCCATGTAAATGTAAATGTACACTGTTTATTACTTTTCACAAATCTGCACTTTTGTCTTGGTTTTACTCTTTACTTTGTCAAGGCATACTTTTCTACAGCTACATGTACGTGCTGATCTGAACATAATATCAAAAGTTCAATCTCCACAAGGGCACAAAGCTGATATGAGTGAAATGCAAAACCTCACAAATAGGTTGAAGTTTCTTTAAGTTGTATTTGTCAAATGAGATTTTGGGTTTTTATTGTTGTAAATTGCTTCAAAAGCAAACAGACTAGATTTGTAATTTCTTGTGTTTTATAAATACAGGGCTACAACTGATTACGTCGAGGACAGTCTTTTTATGTCTGTACGTGAATTGACATGACATTACTATGGACTCTGGCACTTGTGCTTGCCTTTTACAGCATGATGATTTAAAATTTCTGGCTATACCCTTGCTCCAAATTATGAATTGTGAACTAAAAACTTCAAGTTTAAAATTGTCTACATCACTGTTGAAGCATAGTCTTTTTATGATGCCTCAATCACATGACGATATATATACAAGTAATTACTTCTAATATAAGTGATAATTCTTAGAAAAATTCAAGAGTGTGGAGAGGGTTTTTCAGTTATCATGTAAATCATGATACCGGTATATCCAATGGTTGTGTACTTCCCTTTCTTATTGTCCTTAACTCTTTACCAGTTGACAAAATTTTGGTCTCAACCAAATTGAAAGGATGTGCATTCAACAAAATAAATGTACTTCAAATTATGGTTTCTGTCTTGATAGGGTAGAAAATATAGTGGGAAAAGGAGAAAATGCTAGTTACCAGCATTTTCTCCTTTTCCCACAATGTTTTCAAAAGCTTTCTTTCTTCATGGTCATTAATATTAGGGATTGTGTGATAAAGGGTTTAGAGTTTGGGGAGAAATTTTCTCTTATCATGTAAATTACAATACATGTATATCTAATGGTTGTGCACTTCCCTTTTTTATTATCCTTAGTTTGCATGCACCTTTGTACTGGATCTTTAACCCTTAGAGTGCTGTATAAACCAAACAGACATTTTCATTCTTGAAAAAAGACCAAAATCAGTGCAATTTCAAGGTTGCTTTTGTTCAGAATGTCAAAGCAAAGTGGAGTCTGTACACTAAAGATCAGAGTGCATGTTCTGTGCAGTCTAGTCTTCATCTACACTGGCTGCAATTGCAAGTAAAGTTTTGAAAGGAGCTTTAGGGGTTGACAGTGTGTTCTTCACTCTATAAAGCTCTATTGTTACTTGTAAAAGACTTCAGCTTAGCCCAATCTTACAGTGTGACTTTCTCTTTATGGGACAAGGAAAGTTTAGAAAGTCCACATTTTAGGCATTTTGTTGACCACAAATTAATTGTGGCTGAAAAAATAGCATTTACTCTTTGAAAACACTCTTTGAAAAGGAGGCTGGTTAGCAGCATTCATCTCTTTTATCTCAAAAAATGTTTGTAAAATCTTCTTTACACATCCTGTAGTAAAAGAATTTGTACACTGCATCTTTTGTTGAATAGAAATGCTTTGTTAGTATTCTTAAAATCTGGAAGTTTTGATAAATAGTCGTCAAACTAAAATATGTTTCAAGGCATTTATTCAAGCCTATTGAAATTATATTTTACCTGGTCAGCTTTAAGGAATAAGAATATGGTCCTGTAAACAGTATGCTTTGAACATTTCATAAATGATCAACCAACATAAACGGATCAAAAGATCATGGCATTGCAAAACTGCTGGCAATCCTATACATGTATTTAGAACAATAGAGCTTTTGTAGAGAAAATAATATAGAACAAGATACCCTTCTGTGTGTAAACCTCACCTTCACCTTTGCGCTTTCCCTCACAGTCACAGAGGAGTCGGGGAGTGAATTTGATATGGAGGAAGAGCCAGATACTGACAGAGGTGGGTGTCACAAATTCCTAGATAGAAAAGGATCTGCAGGGTTGTGTTCACTAACCATTCTGATTTTACATTTTACAAGACAATCCATTGTTTTAACGACCCTGAGGAATAAAGCTTTTGAATACATTTTGGGAAAAGAGAAAAGTGCTGGTAACCAGCATTTTCTTCTTTTCCCACAATGTTTCCTACCCATTCAAAGACAAATCCTGTCTGATGAGTCATATTGAATTTGTTGTCTGCAATTCCTTTCAATTTGGTCAAGTCTAAAATTCTGTGGTTTGGTAAAGAATTAGCCTTTTTCAAAATTCTCTGACTAGCCATCTGGATCAGACATTTTGTCTCAGTCGATCAGATTACTGGCCTTGAAATAAGATACAGTATTTAGGATAGCCTCTGAGTATAATACGGGCTTCTAGGACTGTAAAGAATTTTGTTTTCTAGATGGTTTAGTCAATGACTTTTACTCATAACTCTCCAAAAAGGTATCTGGAAGGTCTTTCTTTGTAGTGATTGCCTTTTCAATATTGAAATAATCTTTGAATTAATGAATGAGTTCCCAATGTTTATATCATTACATAAAGAAAATTGTGATATACAAGCTTCTTTCATCTCTGAGATTTTGAATGATGCGAGAATATTGAATTGTATACAGTTACATTTTATTGGCTCTGACTGCTGGTAATTTCCTGGCAGTGTTAGAGATTATTGAGGATTTCTTTAATTTAAATTGATGTCTTTCTCATGAAAAGGACATACTCGTATTTGGAAAAAGCAAGAAATTATTGAAAAACAGTTGTTATTGTTTGAATAGGAACTTTGGCACTAAAAAGAGTTATTATTTATCAGAGAGATTTGTTTTATTAGTGGCTTACCCTTTAGCAAATTTTTATTCAGTAAATTCACAGCAATACTTCACAGACATCATGTTCATTTTTCATGAAATATTTTGAACCAGTACTTTACCTATTTATGATTGCTTTTTAGACATAGGATCATTCAGGATAGGATTTTCAGTCTCACAATAATTCAGAATTTAAGTTTGGTGAAATAATGAAAATCAGCATAGCTTCCTTTCAAGAAGTTTTTCTCCTTTTATTACTTTATCTTTGTGTTATCATTATACAGCTGAACAAGTCCTTGAGAATTTAGAGACAAAAACAATCCGTCTTGAGGAGAAAGCCATTGTGACAGCAATACGAGACACTTTCTTACCCCGCATGATTGGACGAGATGCTAGCGTGTTTGTCACTTTGTTGACGGATGTTTGGCCCCATGTTGATGTTCCAATGGTGTTTGGTGGGGAAGAGGAAATGCTTGAAAAACTGCCAGAGAGCCAATCCCAAATCAGTTCTAAAAATAGCTCTGCAAGAATTAGGACAGCCAAGAGTCAGAGTTCAACTAAGTCTGTCAAAGGTAGGTCATATCTGTAGTGATTTCAGACAAACTCAACCTATGTTTTTTTAACCCTTTACTACACAATCCCTGCTATTAGTGACGCTGACAGAGAAGGCTTTTGAAAACATTGTTGGAAAAGAAGAAAATGCTGGTAATCAACATTTTCTCTTTTTCCAGCGGGCTTATGTCATGGCCTGGTGTTGTCGTGCGTCCGTGTGTGTGTGCATCCGTCTGTCCGTGTGTGTGTTAACTTTTATTTCAAACATCTTCTTCTCTGAAACTACCCATCCAATTTTTATGAAACTTCACAGAAGTGATCCTACCATGGTCCTCTTCAGAATATCTTGAAAGAATTTGATTCCTTCAAAAATTCTGGTTGCCGTGGCAACAAAACTGAAAAATATTGGAAATCTTTAAAAATCTTCATGTCTGAAACCATAAGGCCTAGGGCTACCAAATTTGTCATATAGCTTTATTTAGTAGACCTCTATCAAGTTTCTTCAAATTATAGCCCTTGGGTCAAAATTGGCCCTGCCCCGGGGTCACAATTTTTACATAGGCTTATATAGAGAAAACTTTAGAAATTTTCCTGTACCTAGCAATAAGGCCTAGGGCTACCAAGTTTTGCATGTAGCTTTATCTAGTGGGCCTCTGCCAAGAGTGCCCAAATTGTAGCCCTAGGGTCAAATTTGACCCCGCCCCGGGGGTCACAAGTTTTTCATGGGCTTATAAAGAGAAAAACTTAAGAAATCTCTCAGTACTTAGCCAGAAAGCTTAGTGCCACCAAATTTTGCATGTAGATTTATCAGTGGGCCTCTACCAAGAGTGCCTTAATTATAGCCCTAGGGTCAAATTTGATCCAACCCGGGGGGTGGGGGTCACAAGTTTTACATGGGCTTATATAGTGAAAAACTTTAGAAATCTCCTTAATACTAACCGTAAAAACCAGGGCTACCAAATTTAGCCCTGTCTCAGGGGTCTCATGTTTTACAGGGCCTCTTATAGTGAAAAATTTGAAAATCTTCTTGTTTATAGCCACACATTCTAGACCTTTATTATTTGGTATGGGGCTTTATCTTGTGGACCTCTTCCAGGATTCAAGTAATAATAGTGTCAAAAATGGCTTTGCCCTGGGGTCATAACTTTCTCGTGGGACTGTATAGAGAAAATTTTGTATGTCTACTAGTTTGAAACCAATTGGCCAAGTATTGTAATGTTTGGCGTGCAGGGTTTTTACTTATTAGCCAGTGGAGCAATACAGGGCCATCATGGCCCTCTGGTCTAAATTTTTAAAGACAAATTTCATCATTTGATCTGCAGTTTTGTTGTTTACAAATGAATTTAAATTAGACAAGGCTAAAACTTTGTCATTTGGTAAAGAGTTAAAAGGTTAAACCTACCGGTAGGTCTGACATTTTCCCATAACTTGAAAATATCGTAACAGATCTTTGTCATAGGAAAGCCTTAACCCTTTACCTTATAATCTTGACTTATAACAACCTTGATATAGAAGCTTTGGAAAATACTGGGAAAAGGAGAAAATGCTAGTAAGCAACATTTTCTCCCTTAGCCACAATATTTTCTACCCTTTCTAAAACCAATTCTAAACATAAATTTCAATTTTTGGGTCACTTTTATTGTGTCGTCTGCAAATGCTTTCAATTTGGACAAGGCTAAAATTTTGTCGTTTGGTGAAGAGTCAAGCAGAGAATAAGATTGTTTAATTCTTTACCACACAATCTTGACTTTTAGCAACCCTGACAAGGAAGGCTTTTGAAAACATTATGGGAAAAGGAGAAAATGCTGGTAACCAGCATTTTCTCCTTTTCCCTTAATGTTTTCTATGCCATCAAAAACAAATCTGGTTATTTGAGGAACTTCTAATATTTTGTCTGCAAATGCTTTCATTTTGAGCAAGTCTAAAATTTTGTTGTTTGGTAAGGGGTTAAAGATGCTTCAGGCAGAATAAATATTTGGAAAATGATCGTTCAAAATGAAATATTTTTTCATTAATATGTGTCAATTTTGTTTTGTTGTTTAAAGCAAAAGGGCACAAGGTTTCACTTTTATATGGCAAGTATTATACCATCAGATACTGAGAACCACCTGTGTGTTTTGCTAGAAACTATTTCCTCTTTCAATGATAGACTGCTTTATTTACATTGTATGTTAAGAAACATTCAGCACATTCTTGCAAATACCAATATCTCAAACCTTTACTGCACAATACTGTGTTTTAACAACCCCTGAAGAAGACAGGTATTGTAGGAAAAGGAGAAAATGCTGGTAAAGAGCATTTTCTCCTTTCCTAACAATGTCTTTTGACGTTTCATAGCCAAATCCCATCATTTGAGCTGCATTTTGTTTGTTGCCTGCAAATGCTTTCAATTTGTTCAGGTCTAAAACTTTGTCATTTGGTAAAGAGTTAATATGACCAAAATTGAAGACATCTTATAATGAAAGGAAAGTTGGAAATGATAAGACTTGAATGTAAAGAAATGAGAAAGACCAGTTTGATAAACAGACAAATCATATTGCTAGCAGTGTTTATCATTGTCTGCAAAAGTAGTGTTTGGAAAAGGACATTAATGAGGGTAGGTGTTAGGATAGTTTGTGACTCCTAGTCAACTATCCATTGAGATATTGTTTATGGACAGAAAGTAGCTATCAAAATATTGTCAGTTCTGTCATTGAGAGGGTCATATCCATTCTATATGAGCCATGCTGCATTGAAAGGGGGTTTAATGCATCTGCAAATAAGTATCAACCCATGTCAGCCTGCGCAGTTCGCGCAGGCTGACATGGGTTGAAACTTTTTGCTATTTGTAAATTTTCTGCTTGTCCAAGGACCATTCTACTGGTTCAGTTGGTTGCAAGACAAAATGGATTTTATGAGTCCATAATCCATCACCTAGGTGTATTAAAGCCCCCTTTTTTGGCAGAGTACCACTTATACATAGATAATACTTTACCCTTGGTTGAGTGAAATAATGATTTATTTTGAGACTTTATATGCAGGGTAATGTAATTATTTGTTTTATTTATAGAAATATACAATTAGATCTTTATTAGATTTAAGACTTTTAAATTCTGCTTTTATGAAGGCATTTGCAGACAGCACATTAATGTAGTTCATATGATGGGATTTATCTTTGAAAGGTAGGCAATATTAATAAAGAAGGAGAAAATGCTGGTAATCAGCATTATTTCATTTTACTACAATAGTTTTGTTTGACTTCTTCATCTTGGTTGTTACAATACAGCATTGTTTGGTAAACAGATGAATATACAAAGATTTGTATCATATATTATTAAATGGTTATACAGTTACCTATTTGTTGGGTGCCTTACGTTCTATCCATTTGCAGAAAAAAAAGAAATGACTGACTCATCAAGTTTTCAAATCTATAATTCTTTAAAAAATATTCAAGAATCTGATTATTCTGCTAAATTTCTAATAGTAGAAAAAATTTATATGCAACAATTGATTGAATAATATCTTTATACTGTAAAGCTTGTATATTTTTTTTTTCCTGATTATATGTGTTAAATCATATCAAATTGGAATAATTTTTGCTGTTTGACAGAAAATACACTTGGTCTATATGGCAAGTATTTTGCACCGCTTAGAAACAGAATTAGCTATTATACATGACCTGCTTTTTAGCCCAGCTGAACAGGAAGAGCACAGTATGAGCTATTGTTGTCAGTCAGTGTCTGTTGTCTATCGGTGTGCCTCATGCATCACTGTGTCTGTCAACAATCCTTTGAAACATCTACTCTTAACCTTTAGGCTGCTAGGTGTGACTCACTGACCTTTTGCGGGCAGTGTAGATCAAGATCAGACTGCACAGAACGTGCAGTCTGATCTTGAATCTACACTGTCCGATATGGATACTTATTTCCCGAAAAAATTAACTTTGAAATAGCAATATGGACTTGAAATTTTCATGTTTCGTATGTAGCAGGATAAGGGTTAAAGCTGGAAAGCTGAATGCTTACAAGCTGTGAGGGAATGTTCCTTAGGTCAAGTTTTTTTAAAGATGTTCAAAGAATTAAATTTCATGTAGAACTCTGGCTCCAACTGCAACAAAAAGGTGGAAATTTAGCATATTTTTAAAGATCTTATATGTCAAAATCATGAGGCCTTGGGCTCTCAAATTTGGCATTTACTATCATGTGATAGACCTGTACCAAGATTTCCCAAACTTTAAATCTTAAAGGAACTTCTTGATCAAAATCATAAGGCCTAAAGCTACAAGTTTGGCTAGTACTATCATCTAGTAGGTCTGTATTCAAATTTCTCAAATTTTTGCCTTGGATTCGAAATTGGCCCCACCTGGCGGTCTCAAGAACATTGGCTTTTATCATTAAAACTTGAAAAAAATCTTTGTGTTCCAAACCTTAGGCCAAGAGGTGAGTGATTAAGGGCAATTTTGTTGCTCTTGTTTTTAATTAAATTTCAGGGAGTGTTTGTTTTTAGTATAGTCAGATAGCCTTAGTTTGTGTTTGGGATGTGACTTTGAAATAGATATGAAAACCATGACCTTCTTCTAAATGCTTAGCATCTAAATAAATACCATGCTTTAAACTACACCTTTGCATAATCTTTCCAGTAAAGGTAATTAAACTCACACTTAAGTAACCATGGTTATGATTTTTAGCTAGGCTATTTTCAAAGAAAACATTGATATATTGTCATAGCCATCATCGTCTGGGTCATCATTGTGGTGCAAAAAGTTCGTCATCTTACAATATCTCTGTTATTACTGAAGATAATTATTTACTTCAAACTCGGACCAGTTGTCAACTATCAAAGGGGGAACAAGCACTAGTGCAGCAGATATCTATCAAATTATTTTTGATACTGGTATGTCCCTTTTTCAGTGTAGATTTTTTACTGAAAATCAATGCAGCTGGGGGTTTGCACCTGCATGTGGTGCTCTTGTTTATGTTTGATCTACTTGGATCTGGATAGATAAGAAGAATTGTATTACCAGTATTACAATAAAAAGTGGATGATGCTATACTAATGACAGAGCATGACTTTCTCTAAGCTCTTCATCACTGTGGCATTTCATTTTAAAAGCATTTGTTAGACAAGTCAAATGTGCTTCACATGATGAGATTTGTTTTTCAAAGGTAGAAAACATTGTAGAAAAAGAAGAAAATGCTGGATGCTAGCATTTTCTCCTATTCCTACACTGTTTTTTAAAGGCCTTCTATAGGGTTGTAAAAAGCACTGGATTCATTGGTTAAGGGTTCAATCCTTTACCACACAACCCTGAGTTTTAACGACCCTGAGGAAATCAGCTTTTTTCATATTAAAGGGAAATACAACATGTTGATTATGAGGTGGAAATTAGAGTAGTTCTTCCAGTTGAAAGGGTGCACTGTACTTCAATAGTCTACCTGACCTTGATAACATGACCTTATCTGCAGGCAAGTGTATCAATAGTCACTGCTTGTAGACTTAACCTGCAAAGTATTTTTTGTAGAAATTGAAACAGAAATTAGCCTAACCCATATGGCTTATAATGTATTATGATACATATTTTCTTATGCATTCTAATGCTACAGTCACAAACTTAGAAGTATTCTCAAATATTCGACAGGACTGGTTGATGATTCTTTACTATCAGCATGTTGTGATGTAAGAAGTTCATTGATCATTGTCATGTAAGATTGCAACTGGAAATGAAAACAGCGATTGCTTTGAAGGCTTCCAGAGCATTGAAATGGATTTTCTATCTGTCGTAATCTGTGCAATCTTGCAGCCATCAGTGGCAACATTTGGCATGAAGATACAAGAATGATTATATTTTTATAAAATAAGGATGAAACGGTTTAACTCTTTACCACACAATCCCGACTTTTAACGACCCTGAGAAAGAAGCTTTTGAAAACATTGTAGGAAAAGGAGAAAATGCTGGTAACCAGCATTTTCTCCTTTTCCCACAATGTTTTCTACCCTTCCCAAAACAAATTTCAATTTTTGAGCTACATTTATTTTGTCGTCTGCAAATGCTTTCAACTTGAACTAGTCTACAATTTTGTCATTTGGTAAAGAGTTAAAAGCTAAATGAAAACTGCCTAAAAATGAGTATAGATGTATCTGTTAGAATAAGAAAGACTTGTTTGTAACTGCTTTTAAATATTAAAAATACTTGTTTATTGTCGCAGTATACTAGTAACAAATTTTATACATGTTTCCATGCAGCTCATACGTTTTTATAGAAACTGTTGAAAAAAAATGTGTCTGCTGTTACTACCATTTTCTGCTGATTCTTGCTATACCTTGTCATTTTCCACAATGTTTTCTACCATTTTAACTCTTTACAAGGCAACAAAAATTAGACTTGTTTAAATTGAAAGCTTTCACAGACGACAATTTGAATGTGGCTCAAATAATAGAATTTATCTTTGATTGTTTAGAAAACAGTGTGGGAAAGGGAGAAAATTCTGGTTACCAGCATTTTCTCCTTTTCCCACAGTTTTTTTCGAAAGGCTTCTCAGTCAGAGGCCGTTAAAACACAGGATTGTGTGGTAAAGGGTTTAAGACAAATACAATTATGTAAGCCTTATTTGATATGTCATCTACAAGTCCTTTTATTTTGGACAAGTCTAAAATTCAGAGTTTTAATGACCCTGAGGAGGAAGCCTTTTGAAAACAATGTGAGAAAAGGAGAAAATGTCTTTTCCCACAATGTTTTCTACCCTACCACAAGCAAATTCCATCATTTTAGCCAACTTTAAATTGTCGTAGGCAGATGCTTCCAATTTGGAAAAATTTTCCCACAATACTTTCTAACCTTTCATAGAAAAATCCAGTCATTTTATCCACAAAATTTGTCGTCTGCAAATGCTTTCAAATTGGATGGGACTAAGATTTTGTTGTTTGGTATAGTTTGTGTTAGGAATTACTTTCGATAGCAGGTAAAGAAATTGAAATGAATTTACATTTCTTATCAACATTTTTTGATAATTTTTGCACAGAATCCATCAATCTTAATACACCAGTGGTAAACATGACTCAGGGAGACAGATTTGCTTATGTAGATTCTAACCAGAAACAGATTCTTGAAGATATTCAAGATGCCATCGCCGTAGCAACAGGTGACCTTGGCCTTCTACCTGGAGTGGCTTTCCAGGCCAGGGTTGCACAGCTTGCCCATTTGAACTCTGCCCATCAGACAGTAAGTATGATCTAACCTGTATTAAATAAGCCCCTAAGGGACACTGAAGATGTGCTTGCTTAGGACAGGTGCTTGTATAGTACAGGTACATTTGAACATATTTGTCTTCACCAGGACTTAACCCTTCGGCTGCTAAGCGTGACTCACTGACCTTTTGCGGATAGTGTAGATCAAGATCAGACTGCACAGAACGTGCAGTCTGATCTTGGATCAACACTGTCCGATAAGGATCTATTTTTCCAGCCAAAAATAATTTTGAAATAGCAACATTTGTGTTTTTCTTATCGATTTGAAGGACTCATGTTAGTTATTTAGCAGGATAAAGGTTAAAAATGTTGTCACTCTATACATTCCCTTGCTTAATTGAGGTGGCCAGTAAGACAGGTTTATCTTTAGTTGTACCTTGAAGAGTTCCTTGCTTGTAGCTTATCTCTTTACGAACCAGTCCAGCTCTTTAACAACCCTGTTGAAGAAGGCTTTAAGAACAAAGCGGGATAAGCAGGATAAGGTGAAAATGCTGGTAACCAGCATTTTCTCCTTTTCCTATCTTACTTTTCCCGCATTTTTTTTCTTTTTCTTTTTTGAAACACAAATTTAACGTTTTAGGTAAAATTGAATTTGTTGTCTTCAAATGCTTACGAATTGGATAAGTCTCATAATTTGTCGTCTTGTGAAGGGTTTAGTTACTTTTACCAGCTGTTCATTTTAAGATCAAGCTGTACAGAAAGTGGAGTCTGATCTCATACTTTCTTAATCGGCCATTTAGAGAGATGTTTAGACCTTGACACTGAAATATTTTTGTCTTTGTCTACAGGCTATTAATACCTATTTCTTTCAGGATTGTGTGGTAAAGGGTTAACTTTCTACCAGACAAATGATTTTTACAACTCTGAAGAAGACATTTTAGGAAAATATCTTGAAAATGTTGGAGGAAAAAACTAAAATGGTGGTAACCAGCATTTTCTCCTTTTCCCACAAGCTTTTGTACTTCACAGATAAAATCCATCATTTGAGCTACGTTTGATTTGTACTTCATCACATTTTCCTTTCTATTACAGATCTTTGTTGTGGGTCCAGCTGGCTGTGGAAAGAGTGAGTGCATCAAAACATTTGCAGTGGCAGAAAGAGAGCGAGGAAAGACCATCAGTGTGCAGACAGTGTTTGCTAAAGCTGTGGAATCGGAAGAGCTCATGGGATACTTTGATCAGAAGACAAAGTAGGTGTTCGTGTAATTAAAGAGTTTACCAATTATCTGTCAATATTTTACCACAGGCAGACATCATATTTAGCTCTGCTTTTTTCGAAGAAGTGTTTGAAGTATTGTCATGGACCTGTCATTGTCTATGGCATCTGTGGCATTGCAATCATGTCAAAACTGTTGACATTTTCTGATATCTCTGTTATTACTGAAGATATTTGCTTCAAACTCAGACAAGTTGTTGACTATCAAAGGGAAACCCATGCCAGAAGGACAGGTAATTCATAAAATATTTTTTGACTTTGACTTTTGCTAAAAAATGAGTCGACCAATCAAATTTTGCATCATTTTTGATTTGCTTTTGTGATTTTGTCATTTTACTGGTCATTTATATTCAGAAAAAATGAAATAGTATATTGTTATTAAATTAATCAAATGCCTTCAAGTATCGCTGTTGCTATGTAGTCCCTGGTTGAAAGTTTATATTTAGACACTACTTACACGGGATAGAAAACAGTTTCCAGGTCCAGGCCATTGCTTTAACAGCTTATTTCTTGTTCACAGCATGTCTGGCACCCATAGTCAGAAATGGTAAGACTGGTTCCCCTGATATGTATTAGATTTCCACTAGATGTTTTGTTTTTATCACCCAGATTTTTGTCATCATGTTTTATCACAACACATAACCAGAATAACCACAGTTTCTGTAATTTTGTTCAATTTTTCGAAAGATGTTTTAGTGTTCTAATGCCACTTAAACCTTTTACCATACAAAGCTAAGATTTAACAAGCCTAGGAAATAAGGCTTTTGAAAACATTGTGGGAAAAAGAGAAAATGCTCGTAACCAGCATTTTCTACCTTTCCTAGAATGTTTTCTACCCTTCCAAAAACAAATTTTAATATTTGAGTCACATTTATTTTGTTGTCTGAAAATGCTTTCAAATTTGATTGGTCTAAAATATTTTTGTTTGTTAGAGAGTTAATTGAAACCAAAGGAATCGGACTAATTTGTAATTATGCTCTTTTTCAAGGGAAAAAATATTTATCTTTTTTAAATTGAAAGCAATGTTAGATAAGAAACAAAATTTGGCTCACATTTAATTCTCAAATGGCTCAAATTTAATTCTATAAAGATGATGTGATTTGCCTATGGAAGAATAGAAAACATTGTGGGAAATGAAGAAGATGCTGGTTACCAGCATTTTAACCTTTTACTGCAATGTTTTTAAAAGCTGTCTTTCTTTTTTTCAAAGGGTCGTTAAAACTCAGGATTGTGTAACAAAGGGCTCTGTGCAGTGTAATCTTGATCTTTATTGTTCGTCCAAAGCTGTCCGTCTTTCCTCTTGATGCAAAAGGTTCAAAACCTTGTTTGATCAGCACAACTTAGTATATTGAGTACACATTGTAAAATGACATGGTTCTTCTTTTGATACATTTAAAAATCATAGAATTTTGACAAAATGGTTATTCCTGTCTGTTTAGATTTGTTCTTTCAATCAATCTATGCATCATATTTCAGTATACATCTGTCCAGTTTTAATCAGTGCTCCAGCTAGCGGGGAATAGAAGGGCGCTGCGCCCTGCCCCCTCTTGTAGATGCCCTGCCTTTTTTCTGTACGCCCTGCCCTTTTTCTGGACACCCTGCCGTATATCAGCGCCCCGGAGTGCCCTATGTTCAGTATTGTAACCTGTAATCTAAATTACGCCACGAGTCTGTTTAAGATGTCATTGATATCCGCCTCCGAATATACAATCCAATTAACAGCGTGTCACTAATCCCCTACAGGCAGCGAAGTGTGAAAAGATCAACCATGACTGTATATTACAAATTCGTAATTTATTCATCAAAGTAGGCCTACACAAGTGCTGAGAACAATTGAGGCAATTAAATAGATTATCGTATCTTTAAGATTATTGCCCATATTCAACAATACTGGAGGTTGTTCAGCTTGTTATCAATCGCAATTTATTGTTTTAGTCGTTAAAAAAAATTATGTCCAACGAAGATCGATCTTATTTTCCTGTACCAAGTTACATGTACAAAGCTGAATCAAGGGTTAGTGATTGGTAAAATTACCCTTTTTGAAGTGTGTTCTGTTCATAAACAAAGTAACTTATTCTTAGATTAACCCCTGGTTTCAAAAATAATTGATAAAGTGATGTTAACGCTCAGGTAGGATTGACGAATCAGCAAATTAACCTGTCGGAAAATGGTGCATTGATAAAATAGACAATGAAGCATACCACAGCATGTTGTTGACTTACATTTTGTAGAATGTATGTCAAAATGTCCAGAAATACCTTTCCAAAACTTAAATTACATGGAAAAAGGACCAATGCAAAATGCACGAAAACCCATGACATAACGAATGTCAATTTCACATCAACCCGATCAGAAACACTTCAGACTATCTTTCCAACTTCAGTAATGAATTCAGAGAGGAGATTTGCTTACTCAGCGCATAAAACATAAAGCAGAAGCTAAAATCTCCTTATTTTTCACTGGGAAAGAGACCTGAATTGTTCTATTATGAAATGAAAAAGATCGGGAAAACTCGGGGGGGGGGGGGAGGGAGGGAGGAAGGGGAGACGGGAGACTTGCCTTACTAAAGAAAGAAAGTGTTGAAAGTTTGTATTTGTTAGTTTTTGTGGCATACTTCTCTTGCTTATCTGCAAAGCACTGATAAAAATGAAGTAATGTATGGTAATAGTATCAAGTCTGTAGTTGAATGACATCAGGCTTTAGGAGATACTGTGTGAAAAGGTGAAAAGGAGAAATGCTGGTAACCATTTTTCAGAAATGGCTTTCAAATTGGGCAAGACTGTTATCTGGTAAAGAGTTAAATGAGGGTTATAATATGAACTACATGTACTTGTAATGCTCCTGGACCTAGCTAAACCATTCAAGAAACTGAGTTACTAATAATGGAAAATGGCTGTCTTGTTGAGATGAAGCTGTCCAGAATGTCCATATAAGCCACTGTAACAGAATGATTTTTGTTTTAAGAATCCCTTATTTTATGTCAGAAATTGCAGGAGAGACTGTCAATAAGGTCAAAATCCATAAAATTTTCTTGGGGGAGGCCCCCTCATTGCCCCCCCCCCCCCCCCCTTATCATTGCTTGGCGCTTTACGCCTCAAAGTGCCCTTCTCAGCCCCAGCACCCTGCCCTTTTTTTACCCTGGCTGGAGCACTGTTAATGATTGGAAAATGGTGTCAAAAAATCAAACTTTTTGCAAAGACCTTGTCATGAAATTTTAAGCAATGAGTATTAGAACTAATAATTTCTGTACGAATTGCTTAAAAGAGTATTAATCTTTGATGAGTTTACCCTTTCCCTCATGACAAATTTCAGAATCCTCCACATTCAAAACATCTGCAAATGACAAATTCAAAATTGGCACAATTTAGCCTAAGTTCACTGACAGGATAGAAACATTGTGGGATAAGAGGAAAATGCTGGTTATCTAACATTTTCTCCTTTTCCCACTATCTTTTCAAAAGCTGTCTCTTGTTAAAACTTGTAATTGTTTGGTAAAGGATTAAATAGAAAAGACAGAAAAAGGCATTGACTGTGTATCAAAACAAAAACTATGTGAATCTCCTCTGTGTTCAGCGATAGTAGATTTATAGAACAGGAATGTTGTAGACATGTTGTTTCACTATGCAGAAGTTTGCAATACTAGTATTTTTAGGTACACTGCAGTCATTCCTTGTTTGAATGGCACACTTTGTTACACCAAGGACAAAGGTTTATTGGTTCATACTCAACTAGATATGTATACACTATGTGTTCTATTATGCTATTCTTTTTTGATTGGTTGAAACTTAAAGTGAATTGCTTAACATGAGTAATTTATTCTTTTGTCACATGTTTTCAAAACCTGTTGGTAGTCAGAGCCTCCACATTTAGAGGTAAACACAAGTTTGACCAAGCTAATTATGCCCCCCTTCAACGAAGTGGGGGTATATTGCTTTGCTAATGTCGGTCGGTCGGTCGTTCGGTCCGTCGGTCGGTCGGTAGACCTTACCTTGTCTGGATGATAACTAGACACAGAATTGACCTAGGTTCGTCAAATTTGGCACAGACATTTGTCTCGGTGTGTACATGATCCCTGTAGATTTTAAGGTCAATCGGTCAAAGGTCAAGGTCACAGTGACCGTCAACATATTGATATATAGACCAAACCTTGTCCGGATGATAACTAGACACAGAATTGACCTAGGTTCATCAAATTTGGCACAGATATTCATCTTGGAGTGTAGATGATCCCTATTGATTTTGAGGTCAATCGGTCAAAGGTCAAGGTCACAGTGACCGTCAACATGTTGATATATAGACCAAACCTTGTCCGGATGATAACTAGACACAGAATTGACCTAGGTTCGTCAAATTTGGCACAGACATTTGTCTCGGAGTGTAGATGATCCCTATTGATTTTGAGGTCAAAGGTCAAGGTCACAGTGACCGTCAACATGTTGATATATAGACCAAACCTTGTCCGGATGATAACTAGACACAGAATTGACTGAGGTTCGTCAAATTTGGCACAGACATTTGTCTGGAGCGCAGATGATCCCTATCGATTTTGAGATTAATCCATCAAAGGTCAAGGTCACAGTGGCCTTCAACTTAATGATATATAGACCAAACCTTGTCCGGATGATAACTACACACAGAATCGACATAGGTTCTTCAAATTCTGTACAGATATTCATCTCGGAGTGTAAATGATCCCTATCGATTTTGAGATTAATCCATCAAAGGTCAAGGTCACACTGGCCTTCAACTTAATGATATATAGACCAAACCTTGTCCAGATGATAACCACACACAGAATTGACCTAGGTCCTTCAAATTCTGTACAGATATTCATCTTGGAGTGTAAATGATCCCTATCAATTTTAAGGTTAATTCGTGAAAGGTCAAGGTCACAGTGACCACCTGATGATTCAGGGCCCGCACTGCCGTTCGCCACTTGAGCCATTTGCTAAAAAAAAATTAAAGTGTCTCAAAAATCATCATATGTGGCTCAACTTGTGGCTCCAACATTTTATTCGCGTATTATCGGGGACGTAGCAAGCATCGAAGTCGACTGGGAAAAAGCGGAAGTCGAACGCGTGTGCCGAAAAGAAAATCGATAACCCAGTCTGTGTATCGGCGACTGTTTACAATCTTGTATATATACACACGGCGGTGTGTATAATTATGCGAACTGTTGACAGATTATCACGTTTAACAATTGAAGTGGGCTATAAATCAAAAAGATGACATCGATATTTCCCAATCAATTCTTTTGATATCAGTTTATGAACTGTGCCACTTCCTGTATCAATGTGGCAGTAGGGGGGCATGACTGTTTTACAAACAGACATCTTGTTGAATTTTCAGTCTCATGAGTTTGAGCCAATTGTGGCCAGAATGTCTTTTAATGGCTCATCTTGGCACTAAGAATCTATGTCTAGATAGTATTTTGAACCAGCTTGTTGTATCTGTTACCAGTGCTTTGCACAATATTCTTCCCAAACCACTGACTGCTTTCCCACATAACCGTTGTTGAAGTGATGATCAACGATGAGAGAGGAATAAATCCTGTCAAAATGACTATCATCAATCCTTGGAAAGAAATTGGCTGTGCTGGGGATTTGAACCAGTGACCCCGTGTTCTCAAGTCCTGTATGCTACCAGCTGTGCTACTGGGGCTTGGCGTGTCTTAGACAAGTTTGAAAATGGATGATCATTGGGAAAAATATGTCACAAAGTCAAATTACATATATGCAAACCTTCTGTGCACTTGGGGGGACATGAATATTTTCAGTCTAAAGTTTATAATTTGTGGTGAGAATGTTTGTCTAGATCTTATCTTGTATAATTTTGTGAATGGATCTTTTCAGATCATATATTAGGTACAACCCTATAAAAACATTTTGTGCACTCTAGAGACTACATTTCAACCCAATGGTCTTAAACTTTGTAAGAACTTTGATACTGATTATATCTAGGACAAGACAGAATACTGGTCACCTCCTGGTCACAATGTTGGTCTCTTGGTTGATCTTAGAAAAAACTTGTTGCACTTAACTCTTTACCAAACAATCCTGGGCTTTCAGGACTCTGCAAAAGAAGCCTTTTGAAAACATTGTGGGAAAAGGAGAAAATGCTGGTTACCAGCATTTTCTCCTTTTCCCACAGTGTTTTCTACCTTTCCCAAAACAAGTTTCAATTTTTGAGTCACTTTAAATTTGTCATCTGCTAATGCTTTCAATTTGGAACAGTCTAAAATTTTGTTGTCTGGTAAAGAGAGTTAAAGGCCTTATGTCTTAACACTTTACCACACGACAAAATTTTAGATCTGCCCAAATTGAAAGCATTTGCAGACATCAATTTCAAATTGGCTCAAATGAAGTGATTTTTGTTTGATAGGGAAGAAAACTTGGTGGGAAAAGGAGAAAATGCTGGTTACCAGCATTTTCCCCTTTTCCCACAATGTTTTCAAAAGGCATCTTCTTCAGGGTCATTAAAAGTCGGCATTGTGTGGTAAAAAGTTCTTGAAAGTTTATGAAACTTGGTCAAAATGTTTGTGATATTCATGCTTTGTTTGACATTAATACATGATTATTCCCCCCATTGTACAAAGGCCAAGGGCCATGATCTCCCTCTTGTTCAATGTTTTGCATGCCCAAATGAAGACAATGATTCTGTATCTGAACTTTAATCCTTTGAAAGCATTGTACAAGTTCAATTTTTTCTGTCAGTCGACAGGTGCAAAATATTTGCACGGGTGTTATTGTCAAAACTTCTGGATAAAGATAGGACAGTATAAACTCAGACCATACTGCCCATTCTGGACGGTTGTCCACACAAAGAAAATTATTGTTACAAGTGTTCTTTTCCTCACAATAGAATGTCAGACTTTGCAGAAGACAAATGCTACTCGAAAGATGGTACTTGTCTTTGAAAAGGTAGAAAACATTGTGAGAAAAGGAGAAAATGCTCGTTCCCAGCATTTTCTCCTTCTCCAACTAGGTTTTCATAAGCTGTCTTCTTAAGGATTGTTAAAACATGGAATTGTTGGGCTGGAGCATGTATTTGAGTTCACAAAAGAGATTGTTCTACCATTTTTACTTACATTAGTCACATTTCCCCGGTTTCATTCACATTATCAAGAAAATGTTTTTCATGTGTCATTTTATTTGTCATAGCATTATTTTATTTTTTGCCTTTATAAGCTGTTACTATACAGGCAATTTTTAGATATGCCATGCCTCAGGAGTGGTCTAAAGGAAAACATATGAGCCTCATTGTGGCAAAAGGGTGCTTACGTATCTCCAAGATGTATTTTACTAAGCAAGTCATCACAGTTTTATAGATCCATAAAACCTGTTTTGTATTACAACCTACTGAGTTATGAGGTACACATGTCCTTTGATATGCATAAAATTTACCTAAAGCAAAGAGTTTTGGCCCATATCAGCCTGCGGGTCTGTGCAGGCTGACCTGTGTCGATACTTTTTGCAGGTGCATTAAACCCACTTTTTACAAAGCATGGCTCATATATAAGGACAGGAAAGGAGTAGGTTTGGAGTGATACAGCCCTCATTTTAAGATAATTTCTCATTTTACCAAAATTTTTTCAGTAGCACTGTGTAGTCTGCTGTAGGAGTCATTCTTTCTAAAAGAGGCAATTCATTTTCTCTCCCATTTTTTCTGAACCCAAATTTATTTTTTGATTTCTAAAATGAGCCATGCTCTGTGAAAGGGGAGCTTAATGCATCTGCAAAAAGTATTGACCTTTATCAGCCTACGCAGTCTATGCAGGCTGACATGGGCCAAAACTTTTCGCTATCTTTGGATTTTTTTATGTCCAAGGCCCATTCTACCTCATGATTCAGTCGGTTGTGAGACTAAATGGATTTTATGGATCCATAATTATGTGATTACTTGCTTGGTATAATGCATCTTGGAGATGCGTTAAACCCCTTTTTGCCAGAGCAAGGCTCAAACACTTGTAGCATGCTTTTCATCATTTTTCATGCATGTTTATCCATATTCACCAACAATTATGGATGGCACTTCTTAATATCATCCTCGTTACATACCCTTGTGCGATCAAAACATTCTTTTATTAATTCCCTACATTTATATCATTTTTTTCTTTATTTCAAAAGCTGTATAGAAATGAACATCTGACCCTATTTGTTCCTGCAAATTGTATTTTTTCCTAATTAAAGCTGGAAAGTAATAAAAGATAAAATTCTGAAAAGAAATTGAACCCATGCTAAATAATTTTTATCAAAGACAATCATTTTTTTTTCTTTAAATTGCAAAAGTACATGTATATCTTTGGTTACATTAAGAGATTAGTTTATCCAGTGGCATAAATTGGAAGACTTTTTTAAAGAAAAGGAGCAGAGTATTGAGACCAACCAAAACAAATTGACACAAAAGGTACATTTACGGTGAAAAATTAACTGGCACTGAGATGGTAACACAATATACTTCTTTAACCCTTTCCCACACAACAAAATTTTTGACTCTTCCAAATTCAAAATCTCTGCAGATGATAAGTTAAAAATTGGTACATATGGGCTTAAGTTTTCTGATAGGATAGAAAACATTGTAGGAAAAGGCTGGTTACCAGCATTTTCTCATTTTTCTGCACAGGGTTGTAAAAACCAGGGATTGTTTGGTAAAGGGTTAACCCCTGAGAGCTGAGTAAACCCAATGAAAAATGTCAGTCTAGAATAATTAAGAAACAAAAATGAATTTCAAGGTTGCATTTGTTTCAAATGTCTCGGCAAAGTGGACACTGTAGATTGAAGCAAAGCAGACAGTGTAGATTGAAGCAAAGTGCACAGTGAAGATAAAAGTTGGACTGTATGAACTTTGCAGTCTGATCTTGATATACAATAGCCGCAAAAGCTACTAGAGTTGTAAAAGGTGTTACAAAGGTCAAAATTATTTGGAAAAAAAAAAGTAATAAGACTAGACTGAAATAGTGTTTTAATCTTTGGAGCACTGAGTATTCTCAATGCACAGATTCAGGCTAGGAATAAGATCCAATTAATTGCAATTCTGTAATGGCTTTTGTTTATAGCGTTTGAGGTAAGCAGACAGTGTAGATCAAAGATCAGACTGAATGTTTTGTGCAGTCTGATCTTGATCTACTCTGGATGCAAAAACAGCTGAAGTAGTGAAAGGCGCTTTACAGTTAAAAGTGACATTTTTTTGTCTTTTTTTTAGGGAATGGAAAGATGGTTTGTTTGCAGCCTTACTAAGGAAGTTTTGTGTACAGCCACCCAACTATAATTACAGTACCAAAGTAAAACCTACCATGAAGATCATGCAACTTGATGGAATGGTAAGAAACTTGCATTGAATTCTATCTTGATGTTGGAACTGTGGAGATATAGGATTCCACTTATACTTTGATTATGGGAACTAGTTGCTTCGAGTGTCATAACATCATCACTCTTATTTCTCCTGTTTTTAATGCATTAAAACATAACTAGTGCAAACTATGCAAAGGCACATTTTTGGAACTTTTTCAAATCCTTCAGGAAAGAAAAGTGAAAGAAATAAGAATGAATTTGTGCCATAGTAAGGCAAGGTTAGGCCATACTCTTTAGTATGCAAGGTGATTCCAAGGTAAGGCTATGCTAAAACAAATATAGCGGGAATCCAAGAAAATTTACAGCCACACTTTGAATAAACTATTGGGAATCCAAGGCAAAGTGAGGTAATTCTATTGAATTATGAAGGAAAATTAAATGTAAGTGGGCCATGTGTAAACAGTGTAAGGGGAATCCAGGCATGCCGAGGTCTTGCTAAAAGTTTTGTAAGGGGAATTCAAAAGCATGCTCAAACAACGTAGGTGGAATGTAGGGTAGAAGGCAGATTGAGGTTGTGCTATAAACAATGTATGTGAGGAATTCAAGGCAAGGTTATTTATTATGTCAAAGGAATTCAAACAAGACAAGTAGAAGCTGTGCTAAAACAATGTACTGTAAGTGGAATTCAAAGCAGGATGAGGCCAGGCTGAAAAAATGTAAGGGTAATCTAAGGCAAGGTGCAGCTATGCTTATAAGAATGTAAGAGGGATCTAAAAGAAAGCAAGGTGAGGACATGCTTAAAGCAATGTTAGGACAACCAAAAGCAAGTTGAGACCATACTAAAACATTGGAAGGGGAATGCAAAGCACTTCCATTGTCCATTCTAAAACCATGTACGGGGAAAAGCAGCGTAAACTGTGGCAATGTTAAAGAACATTTTTGGAGTTTAAGATAAGGCAAGGTGATGAGATGCTGAAAGCAATGTTAGAGGAACTAAAGGCAAGATGATGCAATGCTGAAAAAATTTCAATAGAACTCCAAGGCAAGACAAGTTGTAGCCATTCTAAAAAGAACATACAGAAAACAGTGTATGGAAAATCTAGGGCAAGGCAGGGTGTGGCTTTGCGAAAAAAAGTTTAACCCTTTACCACACAATCCCAAGTTTTAATGACCTAGAGGAAGGCCGCTTTTGAAAACATTGTGGGAAAAGGAGAAAATACTGGTAACTAGCATTTTCTTCTTTTCCCACAATGTTTTCTACCCTTTCAAAATAAATCTCATCATGTAGGCCACATTTCAATTCAAAAGTCCAAAATTTTGTCATGTGGTTAAGAGTTAACCCTTTACCAGATAATCCCGAGTTTTAAGGACCCTGAAAAAGAAGCCCTGTGAAAACATTGTGGGTAAAGAAGAAAATGCTGGTAACTGGCATATCCTCCTTTTCCTACAATGTTTTCTCTATTCTAAAAGGCAAGTTTGATCAGTTTTTTAGCATTTAATTTGTTGTTTGCAAATCCTTTCAAATTGCACAAGTCTAAAATTTTGTCATCTGGTAAAGAGTTAAGAGTGGCCATGCTGAACACAATGTAAGTTTAGGTCATATTTAAAGATCTCAAAATAGATATCCTGCAACTTTTTGCCAGTAACTGAACTTTGTTGTGTTTTGAGTGTTTGTCTAACACTGTCTGCCATTGTTGTTTTTCAGGCTGACCTAGGGCAGATGGAGTTACTACAGAGTGTACTTATGAACTGTGGAACTGTGGTCCTGGGCAACAATGAGAGAATCAGTGTACCTGATACTTTAAGGTTTATGTGGGAGGTGAGAATTACCATATGTCTATATCCTTGCAAAAGGAATATTATATAAGGGGTGCATTATGGAATCTTCATGTCTATTTGTCTGTTTGTATATTGGTCTGTCTTTTGAAAACCAGTGGTGATATTCAATTTGCAAACTCCTCACTCAGTTTGTGTGAGTTGTCGAATATTACGTTTCTATCTTTATCAAGAAAATTAAATGAACTGAACCATGCTCTAAGAAAAAGGAATTTAATGCATCCCCATCATGCTTTATACAAAGCAAAAGTCATCTCATAATAATGGATCAGTACAATGCATTTTGTTTATCAACTGACTAAATCATGCACAGACTGCAGGGTGACCTGGGTCCGTATTCACCAACCATTCTTAAGAACATTCTTAGTCTTATTCTTCAGAATTTCATCAATGTGAAAGTAACAGAACTTCTGATTGGCTAAACCAGCTGGTTTAGCCAATCAGAAGTTCTGTTACTTTCACAATTATAAAATCTTGAAGAATGAGACAAAGAACGTTCTTAAGAATGGTTGGTGAATACGGGCCCTGGGTTCATTCTTTTTGCAGATGCATTGAGCCCCTTTTCACAGAGCATGGCTGAAATGTATTTTCCCCAATAAAAGAAAGGCAAGATAAGACATGGCTAAATTGCAAAATGGCTCAAAACAGTCTGACTGAAAATTCTTTTGAACTTGTTGTTTTCAAAAACAAATTTGCAACTTAGAATATACTTTCTATATACTTGAGGCTTTTCCTTAGAAAAGAAATTCAAATTAGAGATAAAGTCAGACACAAAAGTCACCAAGAACATAGTTATAATGTACAATTTGCAAGTTATTGACAATTTCTCCTTTTGACATGATTTTGTGAAAAAGTTCTGTACTGCAAAGATGATACAAGGTATCTGTATAAAATTCACTTCCATCAATTTCAGCTTGAATCTTTGGCTAACATGAGCCCATCATTATTGGCCAATGTTGGTGTCCTTGTAATGAGCAACACAGATGTGGGCTGGCAGTTAATGCTGGTACAGTGGTTAGAGAGGAGGCCAGATAATGATAAAGACTTGCTTACAGGTAAAAATATACCAATTATCACACAAATTCAGGGAAAATAATTGCCAGCAATAATAGATATTGTTTTTATTCAAAGTTGTAGGATTAGCCATTTAACTTGGTGAGAGTTTTTGGCCTGTGGCCCAGTAGTATTCCTATATATAGTTTGGTATAACAGAGAAAAATGTTGAACAAGAAGATAGAGGAAAAAATGTTTTTTGACTAATGACCTATTGTTGTTTTTACTTTTTTATGCTATACAAGTGACGTGGAATTCTCCTTGTAAAATGTCTATGGTCTTCTGCAGCTTTTTAGATCAGTACATCGAAGTTACATTCCAGCTGCATTTTCTTTTGTTAGTTTTTTGGTCTGTAAATTTTGAAATGGAGCTATATTTATTGCTCAGATATTTCTAAACAGGGTAATCAGTTTTTCAAGTATAAGTATCTATATTTGAATTTATTTTCTACACTTTACATTGTAGAAAGATGGACTATTGATATTTGACTGATTTTAGTAAGACAAAACTGTATTGTACTGTGTAGTATGCACCAATGTTTAGTTGTACCCATTCATGGCCTGGTGCTAGAAAAAAGAATACACAATACATGTATCACTTTATCTTCAGAACTCATTCAACTCTTTACCACATCTGACTTTTCACATGCTGATAGGCAGCATTTTCTCCTTTTCCCACAATGTTTTCTGTCCTTCAGAAAGTAAATTTCAATTTTTGAGTCACATTTATTTGTTATCTACAAATGCTTTCAATTTGGAGAAGTCTAAAACTTCCTTGTTTGGTGCAGAGTTAATCTTTTGTACCCTTAGTATGAGAAGGACAGTTTATGATGCTTTTTAAAGTTTTAATATTTTACCAAACAAGTTCTTGTTTTGAAAATATTGTTGGAGAAGGAGAAAATGCTGGTAACCAGCAGTTTTTTCTTCTTCCCCATAATGTTTTCTACCTTTTCAAAGGCAATTTCCATCATTTAAGATACATCTATTTGGTCGTCTACCAAGGCTCTGAAATGGTACAAGTCTAGAATTTTGTTGTTCTGGATAGAGTTAACCCTTTACCACACAATGCCAACTTTTAACGACTCTTGGAAAGAAGCCTTTTGAAAACATTGTGGGAAAAGGAGAAAATGCTGGTAACCAGCATTTTCTCCTTTTCCCACAATGTTTTTTACCCTATCAAAGAAAAATTGCACCATTTGAGCCACATTGAAATTCTGGTCTGCAAATGCTTTCAATTTGGACAAGGCTAAAATTTTGTCGTCTGGTAAAGGGTTAAGGATGAAGATCAGACTACACAGCAGACTGCTTATTCTTGAAATTACCAGATTTAGATCTTTCCTGCTGACTCTAAAATTGATGTCCATTTAAGTTGTTTAGCATTCTTAAGGTATAATTCATAGCATTGTCAATTTCTTACAGACTTTAAAAGTACTTGTTGAATTCATCAAGTTCTGATATGCTGAAGAAAAAAATTAATATACTGTATCTGCAATGAAAAAAAAAGTCACAATTGTTCTTATGACCACTCACATCCTTGTTTGTAATGTACTGGTATTTATTATGATGTTGTATGTATTTTGGACCACAGTTGTTTCACAAAGTACTGCTTTTGTTTGAGCTTTTACCTTCATATCAATCGGTAATCTAGATGTACAAAACTGTTCCTTCTGTTGAAATTGTTATATCAAGGTATTGGCTATCTTTGAAAAATTTTTAACTTGAAAATGTCCTTCATAAGAAGGGCAGAAAAAAGCAGCTACCATATTCACCAACCATTCAATTTCATATACTATGTTCAAAATTTTAGCCATGCTTTGTGAAAAGGGGGCTTAATGTATCTGCACAAAGTATCGACCCAGGTCAGCGTGCCTATTCTGATTTGGGCTGACCTGGGCCAAAAATTTTGGCTATTGGTAAATTTTTTGCGTGTCAAAGGACAGTCTAGCTCATGACTCATTTGGTTGTTAGGCAAAATTGATTTTATGGATCTGTAGTCATTTGATGACTTGCTTGGTATGATGCATCATGGAGATGCATTAAACCCCCTTTTGCAGAGCATTGCTCATTTGATTTAGAATTGTACATAAATGAATATGGCCTTTTATATGAACTCTTTTATTAAAAGTATCCACTGTTTTAAACAACCTTGAGGGCATTGTGGGAAAATGAGAAAATGCTGGTAATTAACATTTTCTTTTACGAGCCCCACAAATTTTGCTACTCTTCAAATACAAGTTCCATAAATTGAACAAGATCTTAATTGCTGTCTTCAAATGCTTTCAACATGGCTGAGTCAAATATTTTTATCATGTGGTTAACCTTTCACCACACAATCCTGATCCTGAAGAGCAGGGCCTTAGATAACATTGTGGGTAAAGGAGAAAATGCCAGTAACCAGCATTTTCTCCTTTTTCCACGATGCTCTCTATCATATTAAAGACAGAAATCAGCATTGGAGCTACTTTAATTACTTTTTTGCTCATGCTTTTAATTTGGTTTAGTCCAAAATTTTGTTGTTTAGCAAAGAGTTAAAAGATGTTATGTTCTATTCTTTCCAAGGTTTCTGTGATGTATATATATACAAGACCATCAACTACCTAACAGAATGCACCAAGCCCCACATGTTTGCCAGCAGCAAGCCAGGGACTCCGCGGTTTAGACGAGTGATTAGTCACACAATTGAAAATATGGTTTCAACCTTTACCACCCTCTTGGATGTAAGTTTGAATCCTAAATTTACCTCAAATCTTGTGAACTTAAATCCTCTAATTTTTATGCATGTTGTTACAGTTTTTTTTTTAGTTTTTTTTGGCCAATTGTTACAGGTTTTTTCTAGGCACTCTTTTTGATAGTTTTAAAAAAGCTCTGAATAATGAAAAATAAGAAAAAAAAATTTCAGAGGTTGTCTTAAAAATATCATGCCAAATGCAGGAATTGCTCATTTTCTGTATTTGTTTCCCTTGTGCTATTAACTCCTTAACAAAGGACAAAAACTTTGGACTTGTCTAAATTGAAAGCATTTGCACAGACAAGCATATCTATATAGGTGCAAGTTTACATTTTTGCTATTCAAAGTACAACATGAAACTGAACAGACCTAAGTGATATGTCTTCCAACCACTAATGATAATTATTTTAACCCTTAAAGTGCATTTCATGACTATAGTTGCCTTTGGGGGCCAGTGTAGACTAAGATCAGGCTGCAAAAAATGTGTGGCCTGATCTGTGATCTACGCTGTTCTGCTGAAAGACTTTAGACAAAAGCAGACATGAAATTGCAATTATATTGGTTGTATGTCTAGGATGAGAATTTCTGGTTTTATTAGGGTTTACTCCTGAAATGAATGCTTATCAGGCAAAGGGAGAATTTGCTTCTTTTTCCACAGTGTTCTCAAGAGCAGTCTGCTACTAGATGAAGATAGTTGACTTCTGTTTTTCAAGGTTACATTACCAATTTTAGATAAGAAAATTTTTCATGGTTCCTTTCTTGTCTTTTGCTGTTTATGTGAAATAACTTGCTTCCTTTTTACCATGTATTTCAGCCATGCTCTGGTAAAAAGGGGTTTAATGCATCTCTATGGTGCATTTTTCTGAGCAAGTCATCACATAAAATCCATACCAACCATTTAGCCTTGCAACCAACTGAATCAGGAGAAACACTGGTCCTTTTGCATCCAGAAAATTGATCAAAAGCGAAAGGTTTTGATCCAAGTCAGCCTGCAAGGACTGCACAGGCTGACCTTGGTCAATACCTATTGCAGATGCATTAAGCACCCTTCTCACAGAACATGGCTCATATGGTTTGGAGTATCCATTTTTTTTTCCATATGCAAAACTTTGTACTTATACACCTTTATTACAGAGATTATTATTTCAAGTGGTAAATAATTAGAGAGATATACATGTAGAGACTTATTTAAGCACAATTTTTAGATGTTTTGTATTATCATTATTGTATCATAGGGTGTGCTATTTGTTTATTTATTTTGATAGCCAACTGTAATTGTATACAATATTCTTCAGTGTAGTAAATTTTTAGCTGGGTTGTTTTTTGAGGTATTGGCAATATCCTGTCATTGTCGTTGTGCAAAAACTTTGATAGTTTATGATATCTCTGTCATTATGGATGATAATTACTTCAAACTGTGACTTGTTGTTAACTATCAACTGGAGAGCCAACACTGGTATGGCAGGTAACCATCAGTATATTTTTGAGATAGTTATGCCCCTTTTTTTACTGAAATCAAACTACTTTTAAAAGCAACAATTGGCACACCCATGCAGTGCTCATGTTTCTCAACTCGTGAAAACTCTTGCTTCTTTTCTTAAATTCAATGTATGAAATCATGTAGCCTGGGTCTAGGATATAGTAATGTTTAAAATGCTCCTGATTGTAGTCTTCTTTCACAGTCTGTACAGATCTTTGGCAAAACTGCTTATTGGTTCCATAATATTTTTTTACAAAGTAAGGTCAGAATATATACAAGGAAAGAGTGATTGGGTGGAAACCAAGGCTAGAAATCAATGGATAAAACACATCATATAAATTATCTAGATTTGCTTGTAAAAGTTTCCTTGCAAAACATGTTTTTTAAGGAGATAGGGCCTATTTAGCCACCATAATTATAAGATTCTTACTTTTGAAGACTTCCTTCACAGGGTCCTTAACACATGAGATTTGTCTAGTATAGGGTTTAACACTTTCCCACAACAAAATTTCAGCCTTGTCCAAATTGAAAGCATTTGCAGACGACAATTTCAATGTGGTTCAAATGGTGCAAATTTTCTTTGAAAGATTAGAAAATATTGTGGGAAAAGGAAAAAATGCTGGTGACCAGCATTTTCTCCTTTCTCCACTATGTTTTCAAAAGGGTCCTTTCCCAGGGTCGTTAAAAGTGGGCATTTTGCAGTAAAGGGTTAAACTAAGAGTGTAAAACTGACTGGTAGAAAGTGTAGAGATTATTATGATATTAGATATATCAGAAAAAATTCAATTTCTCTCCTATGTTTTCTTGAACTTGTGTCCATTTTAGAACACACACCCTTTTTGTGTGTTAAAATTGGAGCTGTGGGATTTGTAATTTTTTTGTTTGATGATGCTCAAATTTAAGGCAAGATAGAAACAAAAAATTCTGTTGGAGGAAATACATGTTAATGACATTTTGATGTTGTTAATATCTCTCTTTGAGTTGCAGTGACATTTCTGACCTCTGATTCCCAACTGCTTTCATTCCCTTTTGTTATTCTCCCTGTTTATTTCAATAGGACTGAGCCATCTGCCTTTTCAGGAGAAATGCTTCCAACTCAGCCTGTGCTGACATCCGAAATTCAGCTTATTGCCACATAGAAATGCTCTTATGCTAATTAACAGCAGAACTCATGACATATCTAAGAAAAACGGAACACTATAATTCATTAGCTGCCTCCCTAGTGGTGGTGGGGTGGGGAATGAAGTTACCAGTATCTTTATAGAATACTAAAGGCAACTTTAGGTATATTTGTGAGTCATGTAGAATGATCAGATTGCACAGCATTTACAGTCTGATCATCAATCTACACAGTTGCAATATTTTATCATCAGTTTTTGCCTTGAAATTACAGAAATTATAGTAATCTGATCTTCTACTAAAAAATTTGAAAGATAGTTCTTCAGATATTGAAGTGTGTTTTACCTTTACCACACAATCCTTATTTTTAACAACCCTGAGAAAACATGCTTTTTAAATACTTATGGAAAAACACAAATTTCTTCCCTTTCCTCACAGTTTTCTACCCATTCAAGGATAAATACCATCAGTTGAAAAACATTTGAATTGTTGTTTATGAATTCTTTCAATAAGGAAAAGTCTAAATTCTTGCTGTGTGGTAAGGGAATAATGAGTATCAGACTGAATGCTCTGGGCAGTCTGATCTTGATCTGCAATGTGTACGAAAATTTTCGCTCAGCATTTCAGAAGAAAGCCTTTCTATACATGTATGCATATACTGTTGTACATTTATTGTTATGCTTGAATTGGCTAGTTATATACAATATTATGCATAGAAATAGGTAACTAACTGAAGCATGTTTAACTCACAGGGCTTAACAACGTATATTACAATTTTTTCTAATGGACAGATTTTTTTTAAACTTTGCACATAGACGCATGTAGCTCATCATATCTCTAGGAGATCACAGTAAAAAAAGATATGGGTCACTGTGCTTGTTTCTGGGAATTTGCCTTTGAAAAAGGTATATACAGTTCCAAAATTCAGCTTATACTGGATTTAACACGCCTTTCTTTAGTAGTCCGTTAAACAAGAAAATTATCAGAAAAATATACAAACGTACATCATTGTAATGAACATTCATTTAGTTTTGAAGAAAAAATATATGGAAGCCTGGTTTCGAGCATGATAAATGTACAAATACGCATGTTATATATAGACCATTGAGTTAAAAAGGGAGATAATTTGACTGAATTAAGGGTTAATCTATACTAAATACATACTTTCTAACGGACAGATTTTTCCTAAAATTTCCACACTTATAGTAGTTTTAATTCTTAACAATAAGAAAAAATAAAAATGGCACTTATTTGTGCTTATTTTGTCAGAAAACAAGGATGAAGGTCACTGTGGAAGTTAAATTTTTCAAGGAAAATAATAAGATAAGAGCTCAGCAGACATAGTGGGAAAAGTAGAAATTGCTCATTAGGAGCAATTTCTCCTTTTCCAACAATAATTTTCAAAGTGGAAACAGCTGTACTTCTACAGCTTTAAATTTTCTGCCTTTGTTTGCTTGTTTGGTGTGTAACGCCATGTCAACAGTATTTCAATTATTTCACAGTGACAGTTCACAGATCCATATTTTTCTCTTGGCTAATACTCCCCGAAGAAAGTGTTACTTGTTTCAGTGCACAAATAGTATTACCATATGTGCAAAAAAATACATATGTGCACTTTTGATTCACTATCCATAACAAAAACTCATGAGCAGTAGGATGCGCGCGAACATTATGTATATACGTCGTTAATTGATAGATCAATGTGTCATGTATTCTTTAATTTTTTGTTTCTTTTATTGGTACCTGTTTTATTTTTTCATATTTTTCAAAGTGCCAATGAGATTCAATGGACATTTTCAGTGTAGAATAGGACCAAGATAATAGCAACTTTGTGGTAGCTTTTTGTCCGCAGTGTCTCAGCAAAGTTGACAGTGTAGATCAAAGGTCAGACTGCACATTTTATGCCATCTGATCATGACCTGCATTAGCCGCAAAGGCGGCTATAGTCATGTAAGGTGCTTTTAGGGTTCATAATTATAAAATTTCAAGGTCATTTCCCACTGGAGTCATTAGTCACATAGGAATGTTTGTCACTAAGGCACTGCAGAACGCCAGTCTAGCATGGTGTAACCCAGGAATGACTTGAAAAAGTGACTTGTTGCTGTATTATTATTGAAATATTATTGAAAGAAGAATAAAATGCCATTCAAAGAAACAAACCTGAGAGGTGTAGACATGGCATCATATTAATGCAGCCACCTGCATTATACAACCAGTATTTTTAGGTTTTAAATCCTTATTTTAAAAATAAATGTTAAACAGCCACATGCCTTTACATATTAGTTTTGGTTCCTTTCGATGGCATTTAACTCTTTACCACACAATCCCGACTTTTAACAACCCTAAAGAAAAAGTCTTTTGAAAACATTGTAGGAAAAGGAGGAAATGCTGGTAACCAGCATTTTCTCCTTTTCCCACAATGTTTTCTGCCCTTCCCAAAATATATTTCCAAGTTTGAGTCAGGTTTATTTTGTCGTCTGCAAATGCTTTCAATTTGGACAAGTCTAGAATATTGTTGTTTGGTAATGGGTTAAGACATGTTTAAGAGTATTTTTAGCTTTTCTGTTTCAGAAAATGTTAAAATATTGTCATAGCCTGGTCATTGTTCATGACTTTTATGTGCACAAACTCTGATATTTTCTGATATCTCTGTCATAAGACAATCTGTTTACTTCAAACTCTGGCTAGTTGTCAACTATCAAAAGCGAGTTCAAAACAATAGGGCAAGTAACAAAAGTCATGCCTCTTTTTTGATGTAAATAGTACTGTTTTTTGGACTCAAGCCTGCCATATATATTTCTTAAGACAATTGCAGCCAAGCATTTACACTGGCATGCAGTGCTCTTTTTTTTAATGAAACAAAACCTTTACCTTTCAATACTTAACACTTTCTCACTTGTTTACTTTTAGACAATGGTAAATCCTTACCCAGATCTTAGTGACGTAGAATTTGAACGGTACTTCAACTTTGCCTGTATCTGGGCATTTGCTGGTACCCTGGAGGCACAGTTTAGAGAACCATTCAGTCAATGGTGGAAAGAAGCCTTTGAGGAACACATGGACTTTCCAGAGGAAGGAACGGTAAGATAGACTTAAGTCATCTCAACTCTGTACCAAACAACATAACTTCAGACCTATCCAAATTGAAAGGATTTGCAGACGACAAATTAAATGTGCCTCAAATGATTGATTTAAAGACATATAGGTCAGAGTTAGCAGCCACATGTATGTTAAAGCTCTGTTTCGAAACCACATGAGGATTTGGTTCATATTTGTTATGATGATAGATATGGGTCCAACGTTTCTTCCAGTAATACCCCCATCCCATGATCATAAAGCCAGTGTCGTAGACTTCAATATTGTACATCAAAGTTTTACATTATAGCTTTTTAAGAGCTCATATTTTCGAAACTAAATGATGGATTTGATTCATATTTGCCATTATGACAGGTATTCGTCCAGGCTTTCATTGAGTAATATTGTAGCCATGCCCATGAGCCTATGGTGAAGGTCACAGATTTTGAAATTTTATTTTAAAGTTTTTCTCAATATCATATTTTCCAGGCTGAATAATTGATTTGGTTCATATGAAGTTTGATGATGGCTTTAGGTCCAGTTTCATTCACCTTTACTCCCGCTTGTTTCTGTGGCCTAAAAGATCAAGGTCAAGGTGTATTGCATTAACCCTAGTGTCAGAGTTAGGGTTGGATCTTCCGTCCTTGGCTGGGATCCTGTTCTTGTTTCAAGGCACTGCCACCCAAAAAACAACTTTACCAGACAAGCTATACTGCCAAATGACAGTTCTTGTTTCTTAGGTTATGAGAAAAACAAGTTTGTTTGGCAAATGTTTATACAGCCATTCATCTCTTGCTATAAGTTTTGCGAGTCTGTATTTGTATATTATTATTATTTGTATATTTTAGATATATTTTTGCATATACACAGAAAAAGCTGTATCTCAATGCTATTTCTGTTTCAGATCTTTGATTACTGTGTAGACACAGAGAGTCATGAATTTGTCAAATGGTGTGAAATCCTGCCTACCTACAGTGCCACACCCCACGTTGGTATACCATACGATGCCTTCGTCCACTCCATCCAGATTGAACAAATAATGACCATTCTTGGTCATCTGACTGATTCTGGGAAATCTGTCCTCCTTGTGGGAGAAAACGGCTGTGGAAAAACAGCCATTGTAAATGAAAGAATCAGGACTGTTTGTTCTGGGGAGGTGGCTGAAGTTCTCTCCCTTACAGTTCAGGCAAACAGGTAAGCTGTAATATAACCCTTAACTCTTTCACTACCAATGACGATTTGAGTTGTTTTTTGTGGATTGCATAGATCAAGATCAGACTGCTAAGAATGTGTGTCTTACCTTGGATCTACACCATTTGTACAGAAGATGGCGCTAGATTATGACCCAGTTCATCTTCAGTGGTAATGGAAATCACTCTTAGACCTAAAAAAAAAATGCAAACCTCTTGAGTTTGTAGTGATGGAGCTAAGAGTGCTGAATTAATAAAATGGACATTTTCTATTCAGGAAACCAGCCAAAATGTTGTAATTTAACATTTGATATGGTATTTGAGCTACATTTAATTTGTTGTCTGCAAATGCTTTCCATTTGGTCGCGTCCAAAATTTTGTCATTTGGTAAAGACTTACAATTCTTTATGTTAAATCCACTTAATATTCCTAAGGGAATGAATAATAGACAATTTAGAAATGTTTACTCTGTTTCAATATTTTGGCCTTTACCTTTATCAAGAAATTTGACATGAAATTCATGCCTTCTACATTTTGTGACTGTTTTCACACCACCATTTTTAAATGAAATAACGTTGTAATTGACAACAGGACGTTATTTGAAACACTGATACTGCCAAATACCATCAGTGTTTCAAATAATGAGTTTAATGAAACTTACAAATAAGGCTTTTGAAAACTTTATGGGAAAAGGAGAAAACCTTTGTAACCAGCATTTTCTCCTTTTTCCCACAATGTGTTCTACTCTAAGACAGAAACAATCATTTGAGCAACATTTATTTTGTTGTCTGCAAATGCTTTCAATTCTGTCAAGTCTAAAACTTTGTTGTTTGGTAAAGAGTTAAATCATTAAAACAAGGGATTGCATGTTAAAGGATTAAACTGATGTAAAATGGTCTATGATTACAGATTTACAAACTCCAAATTGCTGTATGATCGTTTGGATGAGAGACTGGAGTGGAAACATGGAAGGACCTATGTTCCAAAGGGAAACAAGAGACTGTTGTGCTTTGTGGATGATGTCAATTTGTCCCAGGTTTGTTGTCTTACTGTAGCACAAGTTACATAAGATAAATACTTTATAAACTGTTTTTCTACAGGTCCCCAAATCTATGGTTTTCTTAAAGTAACAATAAAGGGCAAATGTAAACAAAGTGGGTGTTTAAAATGCATTTGAATATATATCATACCATTTAAAAGAATGGAAATTATTGTGAAGATGACAGTCTGTCATTGTATGATTGGTCCAAGTGTTAGTCGCTGACAGAGAAATTGATTTTAAAACTTGGCTAAAACCTGCCAGGTAGCTGTGTCTTTTGTTTACTATTTGCCTGATTTTAAAATTTTTCTTTTCTGCCAGCGACTAACATATGGCCCGACCACAAAATAACAGACTGTTATCTCCACAATATTTTCCATACTTTTAAATGGTATGATTTAAATCTAAATGTATTATGACACCTGCTTTGATATTTTGGCCTTTACTGGGCCTTTAAGAAAAAAAAAAAACTACAGGGTTCTAAATTTATTTTTACTAATATTTAATTCTTGGCCTTTTAGTCTTATCAGTAGATAGGTTTTATGTTTCTGCCATCTCATGTTAAGTTTAATGAATATCTGATCTGACTCAAACTGATCCCTGTTGTACATATATGTAATACTTTTACATGATTGGCTGTAATAAGGAGGTAACTAATCTAGTCCTACTCTTAACCCTTTACCAGACAACAAAATTTTAGGCTTGTCCAAATTGAAAGCATTTGCAGACGACAATTTCAGTGTGGCTCAAATGGTGCAATGTTTCTTTGATAGGGTAGAAAACATTGTGGGAAAAGGAGAAAATGCTGGTTACCAGCATAATGTTTTCAAAAGGCTTCCCTCCCAGGGTTGTTAAAAGTCAGCATTGTGCAGTAAAGGGTTAACTCTTTACCAGACGACAGAATTTAGACTTGTCCAAATTGAAAGAAATTACAGACATGTGGCTCAATTGATGGGATTCATCTTTGAATGGGTTGAAAACATTGTAGAAAAAGGAGAAAATGCCGGTTACCAGATGTTCATTAAAGTCTGTTATTGTTTGGTAAAAGCTTAACTGGCACCTGTTCGTGTAAGACATAAATTAGTCAATAACATATGTATATAGTGTTGTATCTTGGTCATCAGTAAATAAATGTTCTATTACTGAACACTGATCCATGTAATTTCTTACACACTGTGTTCAACTGTTTTCCAGACAACAAAATATTACATTTATTCAAATCTGAAGTTATTTGCTGAGAATGATTTATCAAAAGTGTTCAAGTAATGGAATTTGTCTTTGATAGGGTAGGGAAAAAGAAATTGCTGCTTATTTCAGTTTCCTGTCCTTTGATACTAACAAAACTTATTGAAACACAGAATGCTTTTATATAGATTTATGTACACCTTACAGGTTGACAAGTGGGGTGACCAGACAGCTATAGAACTGATCCGTGAACACATTGATGATGGTGGCTTCTACAACCAGGAAACTCACGCCTGGAGATATGTCAAGAATGTTACCTATGTCAGTACAATTAATCCTGCCACCACAGCCAATGTTCCAAAACTCAGCCAGAGATTCTTGAGGCATTTTGCTGTATTTGGTGTACCTTTCTTACCGTAAGTGATGGATTATGGTTTGATTTGTATTAATTTGTCCTTTATCATAAGACAAGATTTTGAACTCGACCAAATTGAAAGCATTTCAGATGATAAATTAATGTAGCTCAAAGGGGATTTTTGTCTGTCGTTGGGTGGAAAATATTGTGGGAAAGGGGAGAAAATGCTGGTGACCAGCATTTTCTCCTTTTCCCACCATATTTTCAAAAGCATTCCTCTTCAGGATCATTATGACTCTGGATTGTGTGTGGTAAAGGGTTAACCAGCAATTATCCTTTTCCATCTATTTTTTAAGAAGCAGTCTTCATCCAGTCTTTGAAACTCAGAATTGTTTGGTATAGGGTTTAGCATCCTTTAGGCTGTTACACTGATTTTAAATCTGTCATTTTACATGAGCCATGTTCTTTGAAAAGAGAGTTTCATGCCCCTGCAAAAAGTTTCAACCCAGGTCAGCCTTCGCAGTTTGCGTAGGCTGACCTGGGTCAAAACTTTTTGCTTTTAGTCAATAATTTTTCGGTTGTCAAAAGATCATTCTACCTCATGAATCTGTTGGTTGTTTGACAAAATGGATTTTATGAATCCATAATTATGTGATGTCTTGCTACATGCATTTCATTATAGGGTGCATTAAACCCACTTTTGCAAGAGTATGAATCAAATATGTTGATGTAGAGGCTTAGAATGTAATCAATAAAATTTACTACAAATGTTTTTAGTAAACATATTAACCCTTTACCTGATATGCCAATTTTAGACTCTCCCAGTTCAACAGCAAATAAAGATATGATGTCAAAAATGTGGACAAATGGAGATACAGATATCTGATAGAGTAGAAAACATTGTGGGAAAAGGAGAAACTGCTCGTTACGAGCAGTTTCTCCTTTTCCCACAATGTTTTCAAAAGCTGTCTGTTCTTGATGCGTCAAAATGAGTATCTGTGGAGTAAAGGGTTAACATTAGCCAAGGACATTTGCAACAGACCTCTTTCAATAGAATTGTGACTAAAGGATAAAGTGCTTGTGGTGAGCAATTTCTTCTTTGCTATAATTTTGAGACATTTACTTGTATATTTAACCCTTTACCACACAATCCCAACTGAGGAAGAAGCCATTTGAAAACAATGTGGAAAATGGAGAAAATGCTGATAACCAGCATTTTCTCCTTTTCCCACAATGTTTTCTACCCTATCAAGTACAAATTTCGTAATTTGGGCCACATTTAATTTGTCGTGTGCAAATGGTCTCATGTTGGACCAGTCTAAAATTTTGATGTTTGGTAGAGAGTTAAGGCCAAATCATGTTGAATGTAAGGGTTTTCAAAGATGCGTGTTGCAAATTTGTTAGGGGAGGTGAAGAGGTAGGAAAAGCATGAAATACTTAATGTAAGAATACCTATTTAGCCCAAGTCATATCAACAAATTCCTGTATGTATCTATAGTATCGATTTTATTGCAGAAACTCAGAGCTACATACCATCTTCTCCACTCTGGTCCATACCCACTTCATCACACCAGAAACAGCCCAGGGTGCTGTTGGGGCTCACCATAGCAACTATGATGAGAAGGTATTTCTTCCTTTGTTCTTCTGCTGTTATGTAAATTGATAATTTAAATTTGAATTAGTTTATTATTGTACATGTAAATTTTCAGAAAGAAGAACAAAATGTGTGCCTGAAGAAAAAACATAATTTTGTCATAAAATTTCAAAGTATTTTAGGAAGTTTTAAAGAATCAACTTTTACAATATAAACAAAATTTGCAAAAAAAAATATTGGAATGACAAACAATCCATCAGTATTGATTCACAAGGAGGTTTGAAGTCTTTTTAGCTCACATGAGCACAAAGTGCTCATGGTGAGCTATTGTGATCATGCTGTGTCCGGCGTCCATCGTCCGTCGTTAACTTTTACCTTGTGTACACTCTAGAGGCCACATTTTCAGTCAGATTCTTGTGAAACTTAGTCGGAATGTTTGTCTTGATGATATCTCAGATGAGTTCGAAAATGGGTCATGTCAAGTCAAAAACTAGGTCACTAGGTCACATTTTCTGTCCAATACTCCTGAAAGTTGGTCAGAATGTTTGTCTTAATGATATCTCGGACGAGTTTGAAAATTGGTCATGTCGGGTCAAAAACTAGGTCACCAGGTCAAATCTTAGAAAAACCTTGTGTACGCTCTAGAGGCCATATTTTCAGTCCAATACTTCTGAAAGTTAGTCAGAATGTTTGTCTTGATGATATCTCGGACAAGACTGAAAATGGGCCATGTCAGGTCAAAAGCTAGGTCACCAGGTCAAATCTGAGAAAATCCTTGTGTATGCGCTAGACGCCACATTTTCCGTCCAATACTCTTGAAAGTTGGTCAGAACGTTTGTCTTGATGATATCTCAGACGATTTTGAAAATGGGCCATGTCGGGTCAAAAACTAGGTCACCAGGTCAAATCTTAAAAAAACCTTGTGTACACTCTAGAGGCCACATTATCCATCCAAAACTCTTGAAAGTTGGTCAGAATATTTGTCTTGATAATATCTCAGACAAATTTGAAAACTGGCCATGTTGGGTCAAAAACTAGGTCACTAGGTCAAATCTTAAAAAAACCTTGTGTATGCTCCAGAAGCCACATTTTCCGTCCAATACTCTTGAAATTTGGTCAGAATGTTTGTCTTGATAATATCGCAGACGAGTTCGAAAGTGGGCCATGTGGGGTCAAAAACTAGGTCATTAGGTCAAATCTTTGAAAAACCTTGTGTACGGTCCAGAAACCACATTTTCAGTCCAATGCTCTTTGAAGTTGTTCAGAATGTTTGTTATGATTATAGCTTGGATGAGTTTGAAAATGGGTCATGTCAGGTCAAAAGCTAGGTCACCAGGTCAGATCTTAGAAAAACTTTATGTAAGCTCTAGAGGCCACATTTTCAGTCCAATAATCTTGAAATTCGGTCAGAATGTTTGTCTTGATAATTTCTTAGACTAGTATGAAAATGGGTCATGTTGGATAAAAAACTAGGTCACTAGGTCAAATCTCGGAAAAACCTTTTGTACTATAATTACAGTCCAATATTCTTTCAACTTTTTTTAGAATGTTTGTCTTGATGATATCTTGAATGAGTTTGAAAATGGGTCACGTGGAATAAAAACTAGGTCACCAAGTTTCATCCTTGAAAAACCATGTGTATGCTCTAGAGGCCATATTTTCAGTCCAATAATCTTGAAATTTGCTTTGAATGTTTGTCTTGATAATATCTTAGACTAGTATGAATATGGGTCTCTAAATATCAGATAATATTAGTAGTCTTATATGAATCAATAAATGTTGTTAAAGGTCTCATTAATAGCTAAAGTCACTTAGCACAGACAACAGGTATTTTAGAGGTTGAACTCTTCACCAAATAACAAAAATTTACCACTTGTCCAAATAGAAAGTTTTTGCAGATTACTATATAAATGTGACTCAAAAATTGAATTCTCAACGTGAAAGGTTAGAAAAGATTGTGGGAAAAGGAGAAAATGCTGGTTACCAGCATTTTCTCCTTTTCCCACAATGTTTTCAAAAGGATTCTATCTCAGGGTCGTAAAAACCAGGGATTGTTTGGTAAAGGGTTAAAATGCAAATTTCCAGTGACAGAGCTGAAACTATTGATCTTTACATGTAAATGAAGGAAAAAAAGTAATCTGACTCTTAGTTATTTACTACTAATACTTGGTAGGCTTATTCCACAAAAAGAAATCTGATGTGCTCCAATATTAATGTGACTTTGGTTTCAAAACCATCGTAACAAATAGTGAGGTAATTAAGCAGATAGTAAGGGCCATTGAGTGATATCATCCCACTACCACAATATCGGCCAAAGTTCTTCTTGACTTACTTTACCGTAATTGTGTTTTGCTGTTTTTGTGCTTCAATTTTGGCTCCTATTTCAGAATATCTGTCTTATTGCAATTGATGGACTGAATAAACTATTTTTTCCAAATCAAGCTTTTTGAGAATTTTATGCAGTGATTGAGAGGTTCTGTTGCCATAGTTTTAGAACAAATTTCTTGTCAACAGGCATGGTATCAGGTATTAGCCTGTCCATCTGTCATTTCTATCCTTGCTTGAGATGCACATTGGCAAAACATACCAATATCACACAAATTTAACTCTATACCAAACAACAAAATTTTAGGCTAGTCCAAATTGAAAGCAGAGACACTTTAAGCATGACTCAAATGATGGAACTTGTCTTTCATAGGGTCAAAAGCATTGTGGGAAAAGGAGAAAATACTGGTTACCAGCATTTTCTTCTTTTCCCACAATGATTTCAAAAGGCCTCTAACCCAGGGTTGTTAAAACTTGGGATCGTGTGGTAAAGAGTTAAATGGAAACATTTCTATTATAGTAAAAAAATGTAATGAAAATAATTATAAATGATCATCCAGATGAAAAAGAAACTTGTTACAATATTATTTAATGTTACATAACAGGCTAAAAAACTCAAGGTATAATTTTTTGTAGAAACTTTTTGTGTGGCAAACTATGTAATCATGTAGCTCTTTGTATTTCTTTTAGTTGTTTATCTCTATATTCATTTGTATTGGTGTCATCATCTTCAAATTGTTTTGAAAGCATTGGTAAGCAGTCTGTTACATCTTTACCCAACTATCATAATTTTGTTATGACCCTTAGGAACAAGGCTCTTGAAAACATTGTTGGAAAAGGAAAAATGCCGGTAACAAGCATTTCTCCTCCTCCCACAATGTTTTCTGCCTCTTTGAAAAGAAATTCCATTGTTTGAACAGCAGTTGTCTGCAAATGCTCTCAATTTTGAAGAGCCTAAGATTTTTTCCTTTAACTCCTTACCACACAACAAATTTTTAGACCTATCCAAATTGAAAGCATTTCTAGGCAGCAATTAAAATATGGCTCAGCTGATGGCATTTCTCTCGGTTGGTGCAGAAAACATTGTGAGAATTAATGGACTTATGCAGAACAATGTACAGGATTGACGATATGGGACTTGTTGCTAGAGCCATAGTTCATGCTAGTTTGAATTCTTTCCAATTAGAATTATCTTTATTTCTTTGGTTAGGGAATTTCTTATGGCAGAAAAGGTTAGACTTATTTGTAGTAATTGTGTGCATTTTTAGCTTGGCTGTTGTTTAAGAAAATGTCAGGTATTGCCATAGCCCTGGCATGGTCTGTGTCATGCAAAAACTTTGACATTTTCAAGAACTTTGACAGTTTATACTCTTGATGTCATTATTGAGAATATTTACTTTTAACTTGGACAAGTTGTTCACTATCAAAAGGGGAACCCATAGAACAAGGACAGGTAATCATCAAAGTATTTTTTACTTAGATTACTCCACTTTTTCGACTTAGAATTTTCACTGAAAATCAAGCAACCGCAGCTGAGCGTTTGGAACCCACATGCAATGCCCTTGTTTTTTTCTTTAAGTTTTCACTAAACAACAAAATTTTGGAGTAGATCAAATTAACAGCATTTGCAGAAGAAAAAGTAAATGTAGCTGATGTGATGATTTCTGTCTGAAATGATTTCTGGTGAGAAAACATTGTGGGAAAAGGAGAAAATGCTGGTTACCAGCATTTTCTCCTTTGTCCACAATGCTTTCAAAAACCTTTTTCAGGGTTGTTAAAACTCAAGATTTTTTGGTAAAGGATTAGGGAACCATGTAAGATTATGACTTTAAACAAGTCAATCAATTTAAGACTTAATTCTATGCTAGTGGAAAAGTTGAAGACTAAAGCTAAATTGAAATTGTTATTGAAAACAAATTAGTTATGGCTTTAGTGATCTAGTTTCTTTGAAAGAAACACAAATTGGGAAATGGAGAAAATGTGGGTAACCAGCTTTTTTAGCTCAGCTGTTTTGGAAGAAATACATTGAGATTTTGTCATAGCCTTGTTGTCGTCACCATTTTGGCGCAAAAGAGTTAAGTAAATGTATAAACTCTATAACAAACAACAACATTTTAGACTTGTCCAAATTCAAAGCATTTTGCAGACGACATATCAAATGGTGTTTTAACACTGGAATTTGCAGTTGAAAGAGTAGAAAATATTTTGGGAAAGGAGAAAATGCTGGTTATCAGCATTTTCTCCTTTTCCTGTAATGTTTTCAAAAACAGTCATTCACAGGATTGTTAAAACTCTGCATTGTATGATAAAGGAGTAATTCATTATTGTAAAGACTTTTTATACCTACTATGTCATATTTACAAATTAAACTTAGGACAAACATTTGAAGGAAAGGTAAAATATTTTACCTTAACCATTTACCAAACATCCCAAATTTTAACAACCCTGAGGAAGAAGGCTTTAATTTGTTAAGATTGAGAGAAAAAGAGAAAATGCTAGTAATCAGCATTTTTCCCCTACCCAAAATGGTTTCTTCTATTTGAAAGATAACTTTCAAGTTTTTAGTAACATTTAATTTATTGTCTGTAGATACTGAAAATTTGTCGTTTGGTAAAGAGTAGAAAGTTTGTATGGAAATGGGTTAAAAATTTACATGTAAATGAGCTCTGATATTTTTTAGCCATGCTCTGGCAAAAGGAGGTTTAATGCATCTCCATGCTGCATCATACCCAGCAAGCCCTTACATAGTTATTGATCCATAAAATCTGTTTTGTCTAATAATTGGATGGATCTGGAGGTAGAATGGCCCTTTTAACAGCAGAAAATTTACAGATAGCAAAAAGTTTCAACTCATGTCAGCCTGAGCAGACTGCTCAGGCTGACATGGGTTGATATTATTTGCAAATGCCCCCCTTTTCACAGAGAATGACTCATTTGTATGTAAGATGTCGATAGAAAAAATACAAAATCAACCTCATACAATCATTGCATGCTGTGTATGCTGTATATAAGCCCATTGCTGTCAGCTGCACCTTATTTATAAGCTTTTTAAGTAAGAATGGCTTCAGATTATAAGTAGATGTAGGCTGAATAGCATCATTTCAAAAATTATTCACCCAAATAGAGTTCATTTAACCCTTCACCGCACAATCCAGAGTCTTACCCATCCTGACAGAAAAAGCTTTCAACAACATTTTGGGAAAAGGATAAAATGCTGATAACCAGCATTTTCTTCTTTTCCCAAAATGTTTTCGAAAGCTTTCTTCTTTGATTGTTTAGTAAACGGTAAAGTAGTAGTCAGTGAAACTGATAAAATGAAAAAGCGACAAAATTTCTGATTCAACTAAATTCAAAAGATTTGCAAAGGACCTAATGAAATGTAGCTGAAATGATGATTTCTTTCTGTGATTGGGTAGAAAAAATTGTGGGAAAAGGAGCAACTGCTGATTACCAGCATTTTTTTTTCCTTTTCTCACAATTTTTTCAAAAGCCCTCTTCTTCAGGGTTGTTAAAAAACGGGATTGTGTGGTAAAGGCTTATTCCTTTACCACACAATACTGACTTCTGACGACCCTGAAAGAAAAGCCTTTTGAAAACATTATAGAAAAAGGAGAAAATGCTGGTAACCAGCATTTTCTCCTTTTCCCACAATGTTTTCTACAATTGCAATGACACACTTCAATTTCTGAGTCACATTTATTTTGTTGTCTACAAAGGCTCTCAATTTGGTCCAGTCTAAAATTTTGTCATTTGGTAAAGAGTTAAATAAGTAACGTTCAGTTAGCAAAGCTTTTTTCACAAAAAATCATAGTTTACGGGGGGCTATATTGTCTAACCTTTTCATTCACAATAATCCTGCAATTTAATGACCTTGCACAGGAAGTCTTTTGAAAACATTGTGGAAAAAGTAGAATATGCTGGTAACTACCATTTTCTCCTTTTCCCACCATGTTTTCTACCCTATCATAGACCTTATGCTCATTTGTATCAGCTCTAAAATTGTTGTCTGCAGATACCATATTTCTCCTAATAAAAGCACCCTCCCTAATAGTAGCTCTCACCCCAGAAAAACCCTTAAATCATGATAACCTAATGTACATTATTTGATTAAAATGACAATATTTGAAGAATTTGATGAATTTTTCCTCTAATTTGATTAATATTTCCTCTTAACAATCACTAAAACACAAAGAAATACAAAATTGGACAGACTTTTTGCTTTGCAAATTGGGTACAAAATAAAGGCTTCCTATCTTTGTTTTGCATAGCTCCTGGGAGCTTTTATTATGAGGAATACGGTATTTCTAATTTGGAAGAATCTAAAATTTGTAGTTTTGGAAAGGGTTAAGGGGTAACTCTTTTAACCTGTCAAAAAAAGATGTCGGATGTCAATATCAAAAGCATCTGCAAGACAACAAATTTAACGTTGCTTAGAATACTTGTAAATTGCCTTTGAAAGGGATGGTAGAACACATTAGGGGAACAGGTGGCTTTTGTATTCTCATAATCACACAATGTTTTCAAAGTCGATCTGCTGCAATGCACAAACACATGTCCGTAAAAGGTATTTACCCTATTAAAAATATACCACAAACCCTTAGACAGAATGTACTTTAAACACTTGCCTTGTCCACAGCACAATTATGATGGGTTGCAAAATTCATGGCTTTTAAACACTTAAGCCATTGAATTTAGTTCTATAAATAATGCATGGGTAAATTAACAAATATTTTTACTTCTTTTTTACTTCTTTTTTACACAAAAGTGTCTGTCCAGTCTTGGGGTACATCTCTAGCTCTGCCTCATATCTGATTGATTTTAAGGGACACTTCAAATGCAAATGAATGTGAGTTATCATAAATACATTTTCACTGTATGATATATTGCTGTTTCAGGCTGCTTTACTCATGCAACAGAATGAGGAGAAGTTGAAGAAATTACTGTCAACTGTAGTGTTGGTCACCATAGAACTGCAAGAGAGACTGAGGTCCATGTTCTTACCTACATCACAGAGATGTCATTATATCTTTACTGTGAAAGATCTGTCCTGTATCTTCAAGTAAGTACACTGTGGATAGGGGTGATTTCTGTCTTACATGATTGAAAAATTGGTGTTAGTCATGTTAGAAATGCAAGATTGATTATTAAAAAGCAAAATTAGACTTATACATAACTTAACCTTTATTGCATGATGCTTGTTAACTATTTTAAAATATGGATTAGATAAGTTTGAAAATGACTTCTTTGAATGGTTGAGTTATAAAAAGTGATACCAATCAGAAATCTAGATTTTTTAGAAGATGTAGCTCTACTGATATCAATATATACCATTAGAATATTGTTTGTCTCAATCAGTTTTGCTTATTTTAACATTTGAAATGATAAAATAACTTTTTAAGTATGAATTTCTCTTAATAGAGCTATCAATCTGAAAAAAATGTGTGCTATCCTTTTGAATTGCATCAAAGTTTATATTTTACCAAATAACTCAATATTTGTGCAATACATGTATAGAGGAAGAAAGCTTTTAAAAACTGATAACCAGCATTTCCTCCTTTTCCACAGATTCTACCTCTGTACAAAAAAATCGTAAAATTTGAGTCACATTTGTTTGTGAAAGTATTTTCAATATTAATGAGTCAAAAATGTATGCTTTTTGCTATTTTCAGGAACATATGCCTCTCATTAAAACCTAAAGTTTCAAAGAAGAATTTGCTGTTGCTATGGCAACATGAATGTTACTGGGTGTATGGACACAGGATGGTCAACGAGGTGGACTTTAAGCGTTTCAGGCAGGCCTTCAATGTTTCTGTGAAGAAAGAGTTTGCTGATGACGAAATGGTAGGTTTACCCCTTTACCAAACAATCACAAGTTTACCAAACAATCCCAAGTTTACCCAACAATCACAAGTTTACCAAACAATCTAAAGCTTACCAAACAATCCCAAGTTTACCCAACAATCACAAGTTTACCAAACAATCTAAAGCTTACCAAACAATCCCAAGTTTACCAAACAATCCCAAGTTTACCAAACAATCACAAGTTTACCAAACAATCCAAAGTTTACCAAACAATCACAAGTTTACCAAACAATCACAAGTTTACCAAACAATCACAAGTTTACCAAACAATCACAAGTTTACCAAACAATCACAAGTTTTAACCCTTATCCTGCTAAATAAGTGAAATGAAACTTTCAAGCCTATTTTGCTATTTCAAAGGCTTTTTTATTGGAAAGATATCTCCTTATTGGACAGTGTAGATCCAAGATCAGACTGCATGTTCTGTGCAGTCTGATCTTGATCTACACTGTCTGGAAAAGGTCCTTGAGTCATGCTTAGCTGCCTAAATGTTAATGACTCTTGAGAAGTAGACTTTTGAAAACATTGTAGAAAAAGGAGAAAATGCTGGTAACCAGCATTTTCTCCTTTTTCCGCAATGTTTTCTACCCCTTTCAAAAACAAAAAAACCAAATTTCAATTTTTAAGTCACACTTATTCTGTCATCTGCAAATGATTTCAATTTGTATAAGTCATACATTTTGCCATTTGGTAGGTAACTAATGTTGCTGGGTTGTAAAATAAAGCTGCAGCAGATAACTTTTTTTTAAACATTGTTGTTGTACATGTACATGTATATGGAAATCAAGAAGAGTTTAGGTTTAATACAAGAGTACACATGAAAATATTATGGCTAACAGAGACATTATTTGTCATAGGAAATATCTAGTTTAAAACCAAAAAGTGTAAATAAAAATAAAACCACAACAAATGTGCGAGGAGTTACCTGAACATGCTAATGTGTTGGTATAACCCTTTACCACATAATCCCAAGTTTTAACGACCCAGAGGAAGGAGGCTTTTGAAAACATTGTGAGAAAAGGAGAAAATGCTGGTAAACAGCATTTTCTGCTTTTCCCACAATGTTTTCTACCCTTTCAAAAACAAATTTTAATATGTGGGTCATGTTTATGTTCTCCTCTACAAATTCTTACTAGATGGATCTGTCTAGAATTTTGCTGTGTGTGGTAAAGGTTTAAATCGTTGCATTGTTTTAACAGTGTATCCACCTATTAAAACCTAAGGGTTAAACACTGGAATATCAGAAATAATTGTGTACAAAGAGCAAGAACAGCTTGCATGTTCTTTGTAGTCTTATTTTAATTTACACTTATTGGTTTGATTTCAATTTATTCTATAGTATTTAGAAACAATATAAGTTGACTTGTTTGTTTTAACTTTTCACAGGTCCAAACCATGATAAGGACAAGACAGCCACAGTTCAGCAATCTGATTGAACAAGACAGTGGTATCGTCACAGCTGGAATGATAGATACACGACACAGTACGAAGGTCTCAGAGGAGGACGCTAAGACTGACCTCTATAAACCTTTCAACAATATCGAGGAGGTGAAGGAACTGATGATCAAGGGAGAAGAAGAATATAACAAAATACACCCAAGGATTAAGCTGTCATTGTATAAGGTAAGATTGCAAATCTTCATCCTTAGCTGTTTTTAAAGAAAACATTGAGGTATGTTCATAGCTCTGTTGTCTCCAAAATGTTTGACATTTTCTGATATCTCAGTCATTACTGAAAATATCTCTTAACCCTCCACCACACGATCACGAGTTTTAACAACCCCGAGAAAGAAACCTTTTGAAAACATTGTTGAAAAAAGGAGAAAAAAGGTAACCAGCATTTTCTCCTTTCCAACAAAGTTTTCTAATCTTTCACGGACAAACCCCATAATTTTTGCCACATTTATTATGTCGTCTGCAAATGCTTTCAATTTGGACCAGTCCAAAATTTTGTCATTTTGTAAGGAGTTAAAGTTTGGTCTACTTGTTAACTATCAAAATGGGAATAGATACCAAAAGAGCATGTTACCTTGAGAATTTTTGACACATTTATACTTTTTTCACTTGAAAAGCAGAAAAATAATTCAGTGGAGCATTGGCACCCACATGCTGTGCTCAGTATTTTATCTCAAGGAGGTTGCAGGGAGAATATTGTTTTCATGTTGTTCATTCATCTTGTAGTCCATATGCCTTCCATCTATTTTTCTATATTGTCTTCCATCTAATTGTCTGTGTTTTGAGTTACATGTATTTCTCAATAACGAACGGTCAGAATTAAGTGAAAATTTCATAGTCATATCAAGTACTGTGCTATGCTAATGCATGTGTATTGTCAATGTTGCTCTTGAATGAAAGGAGTTATTGCCCTCTTTTAGAATTAAATTGAAAAAAAAGTATGGTCATATGCTGTTTTTTATCAGAAACAACATTCCACAATTTAACGAAGATTTACAGATGTATTTTTTACCATACTCTGCCAATGCATGTCTGAAAAAATTATTGCAAGTCATCTGATGCTAAATTGTATCTGATTATATTTGCTCTTCAGGGCCTGTAGTCTAAACCATTCTAAAATGCATTCTTTGTCTGATTCTAAAATTTGGAGAGAACACAATTTCTGACAAGCTAGACTATGTGATGTAGCCGATCTAAAATTTGGTTACTTTGAAATTCAGAAAGTTATTCAAAATTAGAATAAGACTGAAATTTAGAATGTTTCATGTTTATTGTTTGTACACACAGGTTGTGATAGAACAAGTCTGCAGGTTGGCTAGAACCATTGCCTCCCCACATGAAAATGCCCATTTTGTTCTGGTAGCTGAAGGGGGACCTGGGCGTTCTACTACCATTATCAAACTGGCAGCCCATCTTTGTGGGTATACTGTCTATCAGATCAACCCATGCCCACTAGGCTCTAGCCCAGAGTATAAAATGGAGCAGTTTAAAGCAGATCTTGTTCAAGGTTACACCAGAGCTGGAGCTAAGGTACACCTTTCTTACTTAAACCATTTAAAAACCATTGGGATTTTACTTCGTTCAAGAGAATTTTAGTCGTATCACTGCAGCAATACATTTATTAAGTCCTTCCCTTAGTCTCACCATTACTTGGCTTGGGCTTTGCATTACCTTGTCCAAGTACACTCCTAAGTGATCAGGGCCACCTAGAGGAATTAATCTCAGCATTGCCTGATTGCAAATCCATATCCTTACCTAGTGGTCACCAAGGATCCATAGTTTTATCACAAACTGCACTAGCATGTTTTCTTTTGTGTTGCTTCTGATGATATCTTTTAAAAAAGCTGTAAGGAAAAGAGCATAGGCTTAAAGTAAGTCTGTAATAGCAATTTAAATCTGTCATTTCACAGCACCACATTAGGCATTTGGGCATTAACTGTTGTAAAATGTAAGATTAATCCTTTTCCTAACAATCCTCAGTTTTTACAATCCCAGGAAGGAATGTTTTTGAAAACATTGTGGGAAAAGGAGAAAATGCTGGTTACCAGCATTTTCTCCTTTTCCCATCATGTTTTTTACCCAAGCAAAGACAGAAATCATGTGAGCTGCATTTGAATTGTCATCCGCAAAGCTGTCCTATGGTCTACTCTGAAATTTTATCATTTAGTAAAAAAGGAAAATTTTCTTAATATACAGCCAATGCAGTTCTTAACACTCGTCATTGTTAGTACTTTTTCCATTTTTCAGGGCGAGAAAATCCTGTTACTGCTGCATGAGGAAGAATTATTTGAGGAAGATTTCCTTGTATTTCTGATAGAATTTATCAATGGAGGTTCTATAAGCCACCTGTTTCAGTATGAAGAGCAGACGACAATCATTAACTCTATCAGAACAGAAGTTACACAGGCAGGGCTAACCTATACTAGAGATGTGGCTTGGAACTTCTTCTTAAAGTAAGTCAGTTGAAATGATATGGTATTTTTTATTAACCCTATAACAAATGATCCCAGATTTTTGACAACCCTGAGGGAGAAAGCTTTTTAAAACATTGTGGGAAAAGGAGAAAATGCTGGTAACCAGCATTTTCTCCTTTTTCCACAATGTTTTCTGCCACTGCAGAGAATTTAAGCTCATTTGCACAAATTTCAAGTTTGTGGTCTGTAAATGTTTTGAATTTGGACATATCTAAAAACTTGAGGTTTTGGAAAGGATTAAGAAATTAGCTTTTGAATTTGAGGTTTTAGCTTAGCTGTTTTCGGAGAAATGAGTTTTTGTCATAGCCCTGGCACTGTCTTCGTCATTGTAGTTGTTGTTATCTGCGTTGTAGCCCTGTGTCTGTCCATGCATGCATCCATGTATGTGTTAACTCTTTACCAAACTACAAAATTTTGGATTGGACCAAATTGAAAGTATTTGCAAACAGATGTAGGTAAAAATGATGATTTCTCTCCTTGATAGGGTACCAGCATTTTCTCCTTTTCCCACAATGTGTTCAAAAGCCTTCTCTTTCAGGGTCATTAATGCTTGGGATTGTGTGGTAAAGAGTTAACTTTTTTTTCAAACATCTTGAAAACTACCCATCCAATTTTATTACTCCTATCTATGCATTTGTGGAGTTTCTTTGCTTGTACGATTATGTACATTATTCTCTAGAGTAGAGACATTATTCCTAGAAATTGGTTTTTTTCCCACATACAGAAAGTGAAGTTAATATCTAGTCACTGAGAGAAGAATGACACTTTTAGCTCTGACTTTCATCTATGAACAGAAAGAGTTTTTGTCAAAGTGGGATGCAACCTTAAAATGTCTGAAATGCCAGGCTTAAGTAAAGCCATTGACCTTGTCTATGATTGACACATGAAGCACATGTAACAGGTTGTTGAATATAATTCTTAAATATTTACAGGACTGTAAGAAACAATTTCCGTGTCTGTCTGATCTGTGGGGACGGAACGAAGAACCAGAAACGATGCCGAGAGTATCCATCATTCACAAAGAACGTCAACTTTATCTGGTTTCCACACTGGTCCAAAACACAGCTGGTGGACCATGCACGTTATCACCTAGACTGTAAGTCATTTAAACTTTTTATTAACCATTTACCATACAGAGTCATCATTCAATGACCCTGAGCTTTTTAGGCTTTTGAAAACAATGTGGGAAAAGGAGAAAATGCTGGTAACCAGCATTTTCTCCATTTCCCACATTGTTTTCTACCCTTTCCAAGGCAGAAATGATCTTGTAAGCTATATTGAATTTATCGTCTGAAAATGCGTTTAATTTAGTCTAGTCTAAAATATTGTTGCTTGGTAAGGAGTTAAAACCCATTACCAGACAATCAAGCAGGAGACATTGCGGGAAAAGGAGAAATTGCTGGCTTCAAGATGTGCTTCTCTTTGAAAGGACTTGTTTAACTCTTTACCACACAATCCCGACTTTTAACACCTTTGGGGAAAGAGCCTTTGTAAACAATGTGGGAAAAGGAGAAAATGCTGGTAACCAGCATTTTCTCCTTTTCCCACAATGTTTTCTACCCTGTCAAAGACAGAAATCATGATTTGAGCCAAATTGAAATTGTTGTCTGCAATTGCTGTCAATTTGAACAAGTATGAATTTTCCTCGTGTAGTAAAGGATGAACTAAGGGCAAGAATCAGTTGGCAGAAAATGATGTCATTGTAACAAGATTGGAGTACTTTACATTTTCGCCATCAATATTACTTTTAAAGTCCTCTGACAAAGTAACTCTGTTTCTGTTACTAGTTAACCCTATACTCAACAAACCTGAGTTTTAACGACCCTGGAAAAGAGTGCTTGGAAAACATCATAAGAAAAGGAGAAAATGCTGGTATCCAACATTTTCTCCTTTTCCAGTGTTTCCTACTTAATTGAAGGCAATTTTCATCATGTATGCTTCCTGTTATTTGTCATCTGCAAATGCTTTCAATTTGGACAGGTTCAAAGTTTTGTTATGTGGCAAAGAGTTAAGTCATAGATTTATGAAGAAACACTGTTTCTTATATATAGTGAATAAATTTTGCTTTTCCACAGCTGTTTCATGGCTGACAGCAATACAGAGAGAGAACATTGCCCACATGCTGGCATCAATGCATCTTGTTCTGAGGCAGCAAGATGGACAAGAAAAAGATGCAGGGGAATATAGACATATCACAAACACTGCCTATGAAAAGTTTGTTGAAAGGTAAATTGCAGTTTCTTTTGTTACTAGTGGTTAGTGTATCTGACTGATGACCTGGTGGTTTCGAGTTTGATGCCAGGTGGAGCAACTCTCTTTCCGGCGATTTTCACCTCTCACTTCTGATGCATGTGAGGAAAGTAGTCTGTGGCTTGGAAAAAAAGTTGTGTCAGTACTAGTGTGAGAAAGCCAGGAAACATATGCATAGGTGCACTGACCATAGTGATATGACCTCAGCTGTTAAAACAGCGTTAAACTCCAATACTAACAAACAAAAATCTGACAGAACCCATTGCTATTAATGTAAAAAATTCAGGTTTAAAAATCCTATATTTACTTGCTGAATAAAATTAAAGATGATGCATAAAGTTTTGTGAATTTCTTTAGGTGATGTGCTTGTTTATATTTCTACAGAATGATTCGACAGTTTGATTTTTTTTTCACTAAACGACAAAACTTTGGAGTAATCCAAATTGAAAGCATTTGCTTGTAAATTTTGATAAAATCATAACAGCATGTAATTTCATGACCTTGTAGGTATGCCCCTTGCTGAGGACAAGCAGCTCAGTTTTAAAGTGCTTTTAATATCTGGCACTTGAAAGTTCAATCTTGGCTGGGCCATGGATTAATGAAAGTCATTGAAACAGAATCTGTTCTAGTCTGACCACTGAACATAATTTCAACTTCTGTAATACAGAAAAGCAGTAAATGGCTTGAAATGAGTGTTATTGGAGTGAGTGTTGTGTTATAGGATAAAGAAGTCCAAAACACTTTTATTGATACAGTGGCCTCAATTTATTAACTTTTTACCAAGCAACAAAATTTTAGTCTTGTCCAAGACCAAAGCATTTCCATGCAGCAAATTTAATATGGCTCAAATGGTGAAAATTGTCTTTGAAAAGATGGAAAATATTTTGAGAAAAGGAGAAAATGCTGCTTGCTAGCATTTTCCCCCTTTTCCATAATATTTTCAAAAGCCTTCTTCCTCAAGGTTGTTAAAACTTCTGATTGTGTAGTAAAGGGTTAACAAGTATCTGTTCAATTAACCCTTACCTAACAATCCCAAGTTTTAATGTCCCTTAGTAAGAAAGCTCTCTGAAAACTTTGTGGGAAAAGGAGAAAATGCTGTTAACCAGCATTTTCTCCTTTTCCAACAATGTTTTCTACCTCATTAAAACACAACACCAGTGGTTGGAGCCATATTTATTTTGTCGTCTGCATGTGCTTCAATTCGACAAGACTAAAGTTTTGTCCTTTGGTACAGAGTCAAAACTAACAAACCAAATAGATGGACCTTTATGTAACAACAACTTGTATAATTTTTGACTCTATGTTGTTAGGTTTATATCAGTAGCCAATCATAGATATGAAAACATAAACCAAGACCAGGAAGCTGTTAACACTTCTCTACAACAAATCAGGAGAGAAAATGAAATTGCTTCCAAGCTGAAGAAGAACCTGGAACATGAAATGATCGTACTGGAGGAGAGAAAACAGGTAAACAATTGTGATCTAGTCTATCTTTACCAAACAAATGACCCTGAGAAAGAATGGCTCTGAAAAGATTGTGGGAAAAACAAAAATGCTGGTAACCGGCATTTTTCCTTAGCACACAATATTTTCTACCCTTTCAAGGACAAAGTATCATGTGAGCTGGAAGAGAGAAACGGGTAAAATATTTAAACCAAACAGTTCAGTTCAGTGTTTTAACGACCCTGGGCAAGAGTGCTTTTGAAACAGTGTGTGAAAAGGAGAAAATGCTGGTAAACAGCATCCTCTTCTTTTCCCTGAATGTTTTCTATCCTTTCAAAGACAGAAATCATTATTTCAGCTAGTGTTAAATTGTTTTCTGTGAATGCCTTCAATTTGGTCAGGTCCAAAAAATTATTACCTGGTCAGGAATTGATTAGTGCATGTACTTTATTAGTTGTACGGTCAGGTGGCAGGGGACTTGGAAACTTGTTCACGGCTGCGGAGAATCATGTCGCCCCGAGCCTTCCCCCTGTACGGTCAGGTGGCAGGGGACTTGGAAACTTGTTCACGGCTGTGGTGAATCATGTCGCCCCGAGCTTCAGCTGTATGGTCAGGTGGCAGGGGACTTGGAAACTTGTTCACGGCTGCAGTGAATCATGTCGCCCCGAGCCTTCCCCCTGTATGGTCAGGTGGCAGTGGACTTGGAAACTTGTTCACGGCTGCAGTGAATCATGTCGCCCCGAGCCGTCCCCCTGTACAGTCAGGTGGCAGGGGACTTGGAAACTTGTTCACGGCTGCGTAGAAACATGTCGCCCCGAGCCTTCCCCCTGTACGGTCAGGTGGCAGGGGACTTGGAAACTTGTTCACGGCTGTGGTGAATCATGTCGCCCCGAGCTTCAGCTGTACAGTCAGGTGGCAGGGAACTTGGAAACTTGTTCATGGCTGTGGTGAATCATGTCTCCCCGAGCTTCAGCTCAGCTCGGGGCAACATGATTCACCACAGCCGTGATCAAGTTTCCAAGTCCCCTGCCACCTGACCGTACAAAGAATTTATTATACTGCAAAGTTTTACCATTCCAATGTGTGTTAAGCGAATTTTACCTGTTTTTCGGTTTCAAAAATTGAGTTCGCTGACGAAGTAGGATTTCCCTTCTGAGTGCCCCAATTCAATAAAAATTGACGTCATTTGGAACTGACGTCACTGAAACCTTGGTAAAATGTGCTAAAACGTGCAGTTTGGTGCATAATCTTGATGGTAATCTTGATTGTCGCCACCATTTTGGATGTTGTGTTGAAAGTGTAGTCATGTATACGGGGCTCCCGAAAGGGAAACTGCTTTTACGTTGGTTTTGCCAGTGTACATGATATATATGTTCAGGGCATATTATCCAATCAGATCACAAGAAATTTCTTTGCAGTATACTAATGAAATCTTGATTATTGCTTTTCCTCATGCAGCATGCACTAAAGATACATTGTGGACGGTGAAACTGCTCATTGGTTAAGATATTTGAGTTCTTATAATGGAACCCTGGTAATTGGCAGTTCTGATCAAGTGGTAGTGTTCTTTTGCAAATGCACTGCAGAGGCCCAGCCAGATACTTCTGCCAGAGAAATACAAGGTCACATTAGCTTCTGAAAAACTGTTTATAGAGACCCCCCCCCCCCCCCCCCCCCCCCCCCAAAAAAAAAAAAAAAAAAAAAATTCAAAGGCACAATAAACCCTTTCTCATGCAACTCTGAGACTCTGAGTTCTAAGGCCTTTTTTTTTTTACAATAGTTTGCACTTCTTTAAAGACAAAATAATATTATCATGTAGATTATAAATTGATTTGTCATCTTTATCACTTTACCAGACGACAAAATTTTAGCCTTGTCCAAATTGAAAGCATTTGCAGGCGACAATTTCAATGTGGCCCAAATGGTGCAGTTTTTCTTTGATGGGGTAGAAAAAATTGTGGAAAAAGAGAAAATGCTAGTTGACAGCATTGTTCTCCTTTTCCCACAATGTTTTCAAAAAGGCTTCTTTTCCAGGATCATTAAAAGTCGGCATTGTGCGGTAAAGAATTAAATGCTTTCAAGTTGGAAAAGTCTGGAATTTTGTTTTGTAGTAAAGAGTTAAACATACATCTTTATTCATTTACATCCAGTTTTTTAACTGTTTTTTTTTTTTTCTTTATGGCAGATAAAAAATGCTTTTCATTCTATTGTGGCTAGCCATAGACATAAGCACCACAGTTTCCGGTTTAAATCTAAGACAAATCCCTACAGTTTCTTTACCCCATACACCTTATATTGATTTTTTATCTATGTTTACACAGCTGACTAGATTATAACACCATCAAGTTTTAACAGCATTTGTTTACTCTCTGGCTGTAAAGATGTCTCTTTAAGCAAATCAAACAAAACTTAAGGCTTGGTCAGACTGGCTAACGAATATGTAACGGGGGGAAAACGGACAAAAACATGCAGAATTTGGTTATCCGGTGACAAAATTCATCTCCTCTGCCGCTCGAGGCGGAGCGAAGAAGCCACACAATGACTGCACGAGTACCGCACATATAACGGAAAAAAAACACACGTTTACCGGATATGTACCGAATAATAAACGGTCTATTAATGGATATCACCGTACGGGTAAGGGATAAAACGGAAGTGCAACGCATGAGAACCGGACAAAACATTCTTCCAACGTACGATGGACGGAAATGTACCGAACACTAACGTACGAGGAACGTACCGGTCACGTGACATGCCGAGGGAATAAATTGTCAGATGCATCCAAAGTCTATTATTTGCATGTCTCTGTCCGTTTTGTCCGGTGGAAAGTTTTGAACATGCTCAAAACTTCCCACCGGACGGAACGGACATCGCCGGACAAGTAGCGGATTCACCGGATAAGAAACGGACATAAAACGGATACGAACGGATAACATGATTTTTTATCCGTTACTCGTCCGTTAGCTCGGTGTGACCAAGGCTTTATACTTCTATGTGCATGTATAAGTGCAACTTTTAGGTAGAAGCTAAAAGATATTTGGCCAATTTGTGTATAATCTTTTACTTTTTGCATATCTGACTTTTTGCTCTGTCCTTCATACTGTCATTCTGAATTGTTTGTGCAACAACTACATGACCTTTGCTATTGGTAGGCCATAAAACTCCATTCATTCTTCTAAAAGATACTTGTAGAATGGTAAGAGCAGTATGTAATGATGTTTATGTTGCACTACAGGGTACAATCAAGATTCTATCCCAGATTGGACAAGACACTGCCATTACAGAACAACAGATCAAAGTAGTGAAGGCACAGTTAGACAAAATCTCCAAACTGAAAAAGGTAACAAACATGATATATTTTCTTTTATTCCATTTTCTCCAGAGACAAATATGCAATAGTAATATGGAAAATGTGTAAAAGTGACTGTTTGCTTGTTTGCCCACATCATTAGCTTGCCTGTTTTGGAAGAAAACACTGAGGTATTTTCGTAGTTGTCATCGTCTGTGTTGTCAAAGAAGTTGTTACCTGTGAAAAGGGGAGCCCATACAACAAGGGCAGATAACCATCTAAGTATTTTGACACAGTTATGCTCCTTTTTTGACTTGGAATTTTCACTGAAAATCAAGCAATCACAGCCTTGCGTAGGCACCAGCATGCGATGCTCTTGTTTTCAAATGTTGACTGTACAATAATCATTTGATCTTTAACCATACAACAAAATTTTAGACTTGTCCGAATTGAAAGCATTTTTATAAAACAAATGTGTCTTGAATGGGATTTATCTTGTGTATGGTAAAAACATTGTTTGAAAAGGAGAAAGTGCTGTTTACCAGCATTTGCTCCTTCCCCCACAGTATTTTCAAAAGCTGTCTTTCTCAGGGTAATACAACATGAATTGTTCAGTAATGCATTAAACTCTATAATTCAGGCTTTACCAGAATACCAGGTTGCCCATGAGAGAGCTGTTTACAAGGCCATTGCTATTGTTGCTGACACAAAGAAGGTAGTTCAGAATATAGATATAGAGAAACTGCATGAGCTCAGAGCCATGCAGAAACCTATAATAGATATAGAGGACTTAATGGCAGCAATCATCATGATCTGTGAGTATTCTGATACATTTTTTCTCGTTTTTGTTTTAGCTCACCTAAGCATGAAAGGCTCAAGATGAGCTTTTGTAATCATGCTATGTCTGTCGTCAGTCATCTGTCATGCATCGTCTGTCATGCTGTTATCCACAATTACATTGTGTGAGCACTGGAGGTCACATTTTCAGTTTGATACTCATGAAACTTGGTCAGAATGTTTGTCTTAATTATATTTCAGATAAGTTGGAAATTGGGTCATGTTGGGTCAAAAAATAGGTCACTGGCACTAATCTTAGACAAACCTTGTGTGCATTCTAGGTACCATATTTTCAGTCCAATACTCATGAAACTTGGTCAGAATATTTGTCTTGATAATATCTTGGACAACTTTGAATTTGGGTCACATTGGATCAAAAATCAGGTCACTGGGACAAATGTTAGAAAAACCTTGTGTGCACTTTAGAGGCCACATTTTCAGTCTGAGACTCATGAAACTTAGTCAGAATGTTTGTCTTGATGATGTTTCGAATATGCTTGAAAGTTTGGTCACAACAGTATAAAAACTAGGTCACTGGGACAAATTTTAGACAGTCCTTGTGTGCACTCTAAAGGCCAATTAAGGTCCAATATTCATGAAACTGGGTCAGAATGTTTGTCCTGATGATATCTCGGACAGGTTCAAGATTTGGTCACATGGGGCCAATAAGTAGGTTACAGGGGCAAATCTCAGAAAAACTTTGTGAACATTTTAGAAGCTACATTTTCAGTCTGAGATTCATGAAAGTCGATATGAATGTTTGTCTTGATAATATTGTGAACAAGTTTGAAACTGCGTCAAAAAGTAGGTAACTAACACTCATGTGTCTTATATAATCACAACCAGGATGTCTTCCATTTTATCAATTCTAGATGACTTTACTCAGGTGAGCACTTTAGGGCCAATGGTCCTCTTGTATCTTAATGGCCCATTTTGACACTGTACCAAACAACAAAATTTTAAACTTGTGTATAATGAAAGCATCTGCCAACAACATGGTAAATGTTGCTCAAATGATGGATTTTTTTTCTTTGAAAGGGTAGAAAACATGTACAAAAGGAGAAAGTGTTCATCATCAGCTAATCTCCTTTTCCCCCCGATATTTTCAAAAGCTTTCTTCCTCAGGGTCGTTAAAACGCGGAATTGTTTGGTAAAGGGTTAAAGAAACAGGGAATACTGCTTTGCTTAAATTGGTATCAGTCTGTCAGTTCATCTGTGGTAATACTAAACATTGTCTGGCCAATATAACTAGAAATGGGTTTCTCCAAGGTTCTTCAAATTTTATAACGGATATGATCACTACTAATTGTGAGAGTGATAGGTCAAAGGTCAAGGTCAGTGTGAGGTCACGTGTCAATATTATTTTAGTCTTCAGTAGCTATTGCCAATCAACTTAAAAGTGGCAAGAAGAACATATATTATGAAAATCTCTAGAGTTTATGTCATAGGTTAAGACAGATGTTCCAAGGTAAACAAATATGACCCATCAATAGTTTTTGTTACATGACTGTTACGGATTATGAAATAAGTGTGAGCATTCAATTGACAGTGTTAAGTACTCTAAATACTAAATGCAGTCAATATTCTGGCCCTTTACTGAATTGTATTCCTTCTTCATTTTTCAGTGAAATCACCCTCTGCAGATCTGACATGGCAAAAGGGGGCTAAAAGACAAATGGCAAACTTAGAAAGGTAATCATGCTGCATCATTTGCAGGCTTATCACAATATCATCTTTAGATCACATTTTTCACTTTGAAAACATTATTGCAAAAGAAAAAAGTGCTTGTTACTTCTTTTTAACTCTTTAGCACATACTGAAATTTTAGACTAGTCAAAATGAAAGCATCGCAAATGATAAATTAAATGTAGCTGACAAGATGATATCTGTCTATTAAATGTAGAAAACATGGTCACAATGTTTTCCAGAGGCCTCTTTCTCAGGTTACTCAAATCTCAGGATTGTGTGGTGAAGAGATAAAATAAAACCAAAGAAATTGTGGTCCCCATCAAAGGAGAGGGGTTGACATCGGTATGACTTCTTTCTGTAAATTTTAACCAAGAAATTGTTTTAAAACAGCTGAAATTTAATGTAATCTATGATTTTGTTGCAGGTTTATTGAAGAGCTCATGTCATTTGACGACAACCAGCTACCAGAACCCACACTTAACCTGGTAGAGCCCTATCTTAAGAAGCCTTCATTTGATCCTGATACCCTGGAGAGAAAGACCAGTAACTCAGCCTGTGGAGCTCTGTGTAAATGGGTCAGAGGGGTTGTTAGGTAGGTTCTGCCTTTCTGCCAAACTTTTCTCTAAGAATAAATGAAAATCATTGCATTAGGATTCATTTCTCATTCACTACTGAACTTCATTTTGACTATGTTTTATTACAGAAAGCATCCAATTGCTTTGAAGGAATGTTAGGTGTAGTACTAGTTAAGACCATGTGGCAAAATTTTAGACTTGTCCAAGTACAAAGTATTTGCAGACTATAATTTAATTGTGACTCAGATGTTGAGATTTGCTATCGAAAATAGAGTAAACTTTGCAGGAAAGGAGAAAACGCTGGTTACCAGCATTTTCTCCTTTTACAACAGTGTTTTGAAAAGACCTCTTTCTCAGGGTCATTCAGTCTTCATATTATGTGTGGTAAAGGGTAAAAGAAACATCAGAAATGAATGGATATAAAAACTTGCTGTTATGAGAAAAGAAAATGCTGTTAAAAATGTGTAAAAGATGAATGATTTTTATGTCTCTTTCAACATTCTTTACATAATATTACAGATACATCTGACTTGGGTCAGATGGGTTTCCAAGGTTTCACCAGTGCTAGGTTTAGATTCTGAAGTGCCTTGTGTAACCCTTTGCTAGATAACAAAATTATAAACTTTTCCAAATTGAAAGCAAGACGACAAAATCTGACTCAAATGATGGACTTTGTCTCTGCTGGGGTAGAAAACATTGTTGGAAAAGGAGAGAATTTCTCCTTTTCACACAATGTTTTCAAACAGCTTCATTTTCAGGGTTGTTAAAACTTGGGATCACATGATAAAGGGTTAAAAATACTCCAACAAAAGTCAGGGCCTCGATTATGAATTGAACCTAGATCAAATGAATGCATACTGCAAGGAATCATATAGTTTGTAAGCATTTGATGTTATGTATTGTGCCAAGCCTGGGCAGTAGAGTCTGTAGCATACAGGATGTGACAACCAGGGTCCATGGTTCAAATCCCAAGCTTTGTCCAATTCTTTCCAAGGATTGACGATAGTCATTGTGGCAGAATTCATTCCTCTCTCACCACTGATCACTGTTCAGTGATGGTTATTATGCCCCCCTTCAACGAAGTGGGGGTATATTGCTTTGCTAATGTCGGTCGGTCGGTAGACCTTACCTTGTCTGGATGATAACTAGACACAGAATTGACCTAGGTTTGTCAAATTTGGCACAGACATGCATCTTGGAGGGTAGATGATCCCTATTGATTTTGAGGTCAATCGGTCAAAGGTCAAGGTCACAGTGACCGTCAACATTTTGATATATAGACCAAATCTTGTCCAGATGATAACTAGACCCAGAATTCACCTAGGTTCATCAAATTTGGCACAGACATGCGTCTTGGAGTGTAGATGATCCCTATTGATTTTGAGGTCAATCAGTCAAAGGTCAAGGTCACAGTGACCGTCAACATGTTGATATATAGACAAAACCTTGTCCGGAGGATAACTAGACACAGAATTGACCTAGGTTTGTCAAATTTGGCACAGACAGTTGTCTTGGAGTGCAGATGATCCCTATTGATTTTGAGATTAATCCATCAAAGGTCAAGGTTACAGTGGCCTTCAACTTAATGATATATAGACCAAACCTTGTCCAGATGATAACTAGACACAGAATTGACATAGGTTCTTCAAATTCTGTACAGATATTCATCTCGGAGTGTAAATGATCCCTATTGATTTTAAGGTTAATCCGTGAAAGGTCACAGTGACCACCAGATGATTCAGGGCCCATGTTGCTGTTCGCCACTTGAGCCATTTGCTCAAAAAAAATTAAAGTGTCTCAAAAATCATCATATGTGGCTCAACTTGTGGCTCCAATATTTTATTCGCGTATTATCGGGGACGTAGTTAGCATCGAAGTCGACTGGGAAAAAGGGGAAGTCGAACACACGTGCCAAAAAGAAAATCGATAACCCAGTCTGTGTATCGGCGACTGTATACAATCTTGTATGTACACGGGGGTGTGTATAATTATGAGAACTGTTGACAGATTATCACGTTTAACAATTGAAGTGGGCTATAAATCAAAAAGATGACATCGATATTTCCCAATCAATTCTTTTGATATCAGTTTATGAACTGTGCCACTTCCTGTATCAATGTGGCAGTAGGGGGGCATGACTGTTTTACAAACAGACATCTTGTTTAGGAAAGCAATCAGTGGCTTCAGAAGAATTTTTTTCTTAGTACTGGTAACAAAAACTCAAAGAAAGCATGGATAGGTGCACTTGCCACAGCAATATAACTGAAAGTACACCAATCAATCAGTCAATCAATCATGTTATGCACTGTACATAGGTACCACAGAATGATGATTTCTAAAGTGAAGCCTCTACATCAAAAGGTGGATGAGACCACTCAGGCTGTTGACGATGCTGAACACAAAATGTCAACGCTAGAAAACAAGAGAAAAGCTTTGGAAGTGAGACTCTCAGGACTTGCGAAAGGTTTTGAAGAGGCAACCATTGATAAAAATGAACAGGAAGACAAAACAGTGAAAATGAAGAAGATGCTGGAAACAGCTGCACAGCTTAGAAAGGTGTGTGTCTACATTTAACCTGTTGATCCAGTGTGCTAACAATTCAGAGGAAGAAGGTTTTTGAAAACAATGTGGGAAAAAAAAATGCCGGTTACCACCATTTTCTTCTTTTCCCACATTGTTTGCTTCTCTTTGAGAGCCAAATTTGATCACTTGAGACACAGAAATGCTTTATTCTTCTCCATACTTTTTGTTTTGATTGACAAAACAGAATCTAGGGCCACTCATTTGTGTCTTTGTGTTAGTCATGAATGAACAGAACTTAATTTTTTCATTAAGCCTCAACTTCAAATTATATACATTAATCATTTGGAACTTGACTTAATAAGAGTTGTGATTTGTAAAATTGTTTCATGAAGTAAGGAGTTAAGCGCTAGTTTAACTCTTTACCAAACGACAAAACTTTGGACAAGTCCAAATAAAAAGCATGTACAGACAACATAATAAATTTGACTCAAGAACTGAAGTTTGTGTTCAAAAGGGTAGCAAATATTGTTGGAAAAGGAGAAAATGCTGGTTACCAGCATCTTCTCCATTTCCAACAATTTTTTCTAAAGGTTTCTTTCAAAACTTTCAAGGTTGTTAAAAGTTGGGATTGTGTGGTAAAGGTTGAATGAACATTTTTGTATTTTGTATCAGATACTGAAAAGTGAAAGGCTAGTTTCACGATCATTTTTGCATGCTGTTGTAGATACTGAAAGGTGAGCGACAGAGATGTCAGCAGATTTACGACTCCTACCAAAGACGACTGATAGCCACACCTGGGGGCTGCGCCATGGCAGCAGGGTTTGCTACATATCTGGGTCCATACCATCATAACTTTAGACGAATCATGTTGACTGTTCACTGGCCAAATTGTCTCAGAGAGAGAGGCATTCCACTTGTTATTGACTCTATTGATGGTCTTAAAGGTATGTGCTGATTGTGAAACTTTTTTTTTCTTTGTTACAACTGCTGCAACCTTAGATTGGCATTTCCTAGCTCAATTTTTAGTATAGAAACCTAAAAAAAAAAATCCTGGCAGAGACAATGGTCCAGTAAGACAAGCTCTTTTGAAGAAAAAAACACTTTAGTAGAGGCAATTTCTCATTTTGCCACAAAAGGTTTTTATTGTGTTAAAAACCAATTTTTATATTTATCTATTAACCCTTTCCCAAACAATCCCTGGTTTTTACAGGTCAGGAATAAAAGCCTTTTGAAAACATTGTGGGAAAAGGAGAAAATGCTGGTAACCAGCATTTTCTCCTTTTCCCACAATGTTTTCTACCCTATCATATAGAAAAATCATCTTTTTAGCAACTGTTAATTTGTCATCTGCAAAATGCTTTCAATTTGGTCTGGTCCAAAATTTGCCGTTTGGGAAAGGGTTAACTTTATTTATTTTTCACATTCTTTTTATTTATTTTTTTATGTTTGTTGTCTGCATGTAATGATGTGTCAGGGTCAGTGGTCTATCCCTCTACCTGTCTTACAATCACTGACATTTTGACATGTAAATGCAACAAAGGACAAAAAACATGGTTTTTTTTATTTGCAAAAGGAAAGGAAAACAAAAATTGAAATAAAAAAAAAAAACGCGTAATTTTGTGCTGATTATAAATTTTGCAAACAACATCTTCAAATTTGCCAGCTGCAAACTTGTTTTAGGGTAAAATGACTTAAATTATTTACCAAAGTTCAAAATGTTAGACTCGTACAAATTGAAAGCATTTGCAAATGACTGATAAGGTATGCCTAAAATGGTAGAATTTGTCTTTGAGATGGTTAGAAAACATAGTTGGAAAAGGAGAGAATGCTATTTACCGGTATTTTCTCCTTTTCCCATAATGTTTTTAAAAGCCTTTTTCTTTAGGGTCAGTAAAACTTGACATTAATTAGTAAAGAGTTAATAAACAAATTACAGGAAGAGTAATTGATTGGTCCATTGACTTCTTGAAGACAGCTTCAGGGGCCAGTCAAGTGTACGATGTAGATTATACATCTGCTCTTTTGGGTGAGGAAGATGCTAATAAGAAGGAGAAGGTTAGTGATTTTGTTCTTACAGTGAATTCTGTATTATGCAATCATTGAAGAGGACCAACAATACTAAGCTCTAAAGTCAGGTGAATGTTTAACCCTTTAACACACAATGAAATTTTAGCATGGTCCAAATTGAAAGCATTTGCAGATAACAAATTCAGGGTGGCCCATATGACAAAATTAGTCATTGATAGGTTAGAAAACATTCTGGGAAAAGGAGAAAACGCTGGTTACCAGCATTTTCTCCTTTTCCCACGATGTTTTCAAAACCCTTCTTCCTCAGGGTTGTTAAAAGTTGGGATTGTTTAGTAAAGGGTTAAGACAGACTCATATTCAAAACTGGGATTTAGAACTGAATGTGGTGACAGCCAAAATATATAATACAAGTGACTGTTAACTCCGGTTAGAGTAGATTTACTTATTCTAACTTTAACAAATATCAAATTTCTCAACAGCAACAAGGACAGTTGACCAAAATCTAGTTTTTTGAGGAAAAGGTCAAGGTATTTTCATAGCCCTGTCTGAATCTTTGTTGTCTCTGCCATTGTGCAAAAACTGACAGTTTTATAATATCTCTGTCATAACTGAAGATATTTACTTCAAATGACAAAATTTTGTATTTATTCAAACTGAAATTTGCAGTTGACAAAGTAGATATGTCTCAAATAGCTGAATTTGTCTTTGGAAGGTAGAAAACATTGCAGGAAAAGGAGGAAATACTGGTTACCAGCATTATCTTATATCTCCACAATGTTTTCAAAATCCTTCTTGCTGAGGGTCATTAAAACTTAGGATTGTTTGAAAAGGGTTAAACTGTTTTCTTGTCTGTTCAAATTCATATTAATGTGGTTTAACTGTATTTTATAAACAGATGTTGGATGTGGACAAAGAGCTTGAAGAGATAGTAGAGGTAGATGAGGAGCAAGAACAGGAAGAGGAAAAAGAAGAAGAAAAGAAAGACCCTGAAAAGGAAGGAGAAGACACAGGAGAAATGACCAAGAAGGAGGAAGATCAGGCTAAAGAAGATGAAAAAGGTAGGATCTGTCTTACTCAATGCCTTCCTATAGGTAACTGTTTGTGTCTTTCTGTTGACCACTTTTGAAAACATTTGGACAAAGAGAGAAATTTGCTTGCATGTATTCACATATAGAGCCTTTGCTCCTGTTTCTTATCCAATAATAACTCAGATATTAGAGCCATGCACTGGCAAAGGATGTTGTTGGTTGTATGGTGTTTTAACACCGTTTTAAACATTATTTCGGTTATATCGCGGCGGCCAGTGCACCTATCCATGCTTTCCTGGAGTTTCTGTTACCAGTACTCCGCACAATATTCTTTCCAAGCCACTGGCTGCTTTCCCACATAAGCATCGTCCAAACGATGATCAGTGATGAGAGAGGAATGAATCCAGTCGCAATGACTATCATCAGTCCTCGGAAAGAAACTGGCCGAGCCGGGGATCGAACTCACGACCCCCTGTTCTCAAGTCCTGTGCGCTACTGACTGAGCTACCGGGGCTCGGCACTGGCAAAGGAGGTTTGATGCATCTTCATGATGCATTATACCAAGCCAGGCATTACGTAATTATGGATCCATTGAATCTATTTTGTTTAACAACCACTTAAATTGAGAGGTAAAATGGTTCTTGGACATGCAGAAAATTTTCAAATATCAAAATGTTTCAAACAAGGCTGACATGGGTTGATATTCTCTTGGGATGCATTGAGCGTTTGGTAAAGGGTGAAATGAAAAAATTTTGATTTTGGACATGTCTGAAATGAAAGGATTTGGAGACAACAAATTAAGTGTTGCTCAAATGATGGAACTTATCTGTAGTGGGATAGAAAACATTGTGAGAAAAGGGGAAAATGCTGGTTACCATTTGCAGACAACAAACTAAAAGTAGGTCAAATGATGGAATTTGTCTATGGTAGGATAGAAAACTTTGTTGGAAAAGGAGAAAATGCTGGTTACCAGCATTTTCCCCTTTCCAAAATGTTTTTAAAAGCCTTCTTCATCAGGGTTGTTTTAACGTGTTACTGTTTGGTAAAGAGTTAATTATAAGATCTTTTTTTGTATAACAGACAGAGAATCTCCAGTACTAGAAGAGAGACACGAGTCAGATGAACAGATGGAGGAGCAGCCGGCTGATAAAGAGGACGAGGAGGAGGAGAGCGAGCACGAGGACACTCAGAGCCAATATACACAGAGCACAGCACCCATGTTGTCCTCCACACAGTATAGCAAATATATCAAATCCCTCATCAAACTACTCATCGGAGAAAATGTTCTCAATGAATGGATTAAAGAAGGTATGACATGCTTTAACCCCTTAGCACACAATTCCCACTTTAAAGAACCTTTAGGGAAAGGGTTTTTGAAAACAATTCGAGAAAAGGAAAAAATGCTAGTTATAGAAAAGGAAAAAGTGCTGGTAACCAGCATTTTTTTCCTTTTCCCAACAGATTTATCCTCCTTAAAAGAAAATCCCAGCAAGGACAAAGCTCATTTCAGCTACATTTTATTTGTCTCCTGCAAGTGCTTTCAATATGGACATGTCTAAATTTGTGTCGTGATGTAAAGAGTTAACCCCTTACCAAACAATCTCAAGTTTTGATGACCTTGTGGAAATAGGTATATGAAAACATTGTCGGGAAAGAAGGAAAATGCTGGTAACCAGTATTTTCTCCATTTCGGCGCAATTTTTTTCTTCCCCACTGAAGACAAATCTTGTCATTTAACCCTTTACCAAACAACAAAATTTTAGACTGGTCCAATTTGAAAGCATTTGCAGACGACGAATCAAATGTGAATCAAAAATTGAAATTAGTTTTGGGAAGGGTGGAAAACATTGTGGGAAAAGGAGAAAATGCTGATTACCAGCATTTTCTTCTTTTCTCACAATGTTTTCAAAAGCTTTCGCTCTCAGGGTTGTTAAAAGTCGGGATTGTGTGGTAAAGAGTTAAGCTACATCTGATTCTTCTTCCGCAAGTGCTTTCAATTTGGACAAGTCTAATTTTTGTCACATGGTAAAGAGTTAACCCTGTACTAATATTTGTAATTTTATATTGGTTGTTTTTGAAGAAAACATTCATGTATTGTCATAGCCCTGTCGTCTGCATTGTCTGTGTTGTCATACAAAAAGTTGACATTTTCTAATATCTTTATCATTACTGAAGATATTTACTACTTCAAACTCAGACTAGTTGTAACCTATCAAAAGGGGAACATATACAATAAGTACAGGTAACTATCAAAATAATTTTGACAAAAGTATGCCCCTTTCTTGATGCAGAATTTTCACTGAAAACCAATCTATTTCTAAAAGCATTTGCAGCCCAGTGTTGGCACCTGCATGTGGTGTTCTTGTTTTGTGATTGGTATAATATTTAATAAGAACTACTTCAAGAAAAAAGAACCACATTAATAAGCTAAAAAACTTGATTGTACCTCATTGTAGATTTTGGACCTAGACAGCTTGAGAATGCAGCAATCCTATGTTCGTCCTGGCAGAGACCACCCATGCTTATTGATCCAAATGGAGAAGGTGCAGCTTGGCTTGGACATCTTAATTCTATGATGAATCCAAGAAAACTGGTGGCATTGGATATGGAAACAAGGTCAGTTGTTTGAAAAAGTTTCACAGCTGTTTCTTGGCGTTGATGATTACTGTGATTTCTTTTGAGTCTACTTTGAAGGAGATAAGTTTTATTCTATAACAAACCGTTTATCAAACATCATGTGTTTTTAACAACCCAGAGGAAGAAGGCTCTTGGAAACATTGTGGCGTAAGGAGAAAATGATGGTAACCAGCATTTCTGATTTCTTCACAGTGTTTTCTACCCTTTTCAGGACAATTCAGAAGTCACATATTCACATATAATTTGTTGTGTTCAATATGGACGAAAGTCTGAATTTTTGTTGTCTTGTACAGAGTTTCACTCCTTATCAATCGATATAAATGTAGACTTGTCCAAATTGAAAGCATTTGCAGATGACAGATTCAACATGGGTCAGAAAATGGAATTTGTCTCTTAATGAGTAGAAAACTTTGTGGGAAAAGGAGAAAATGCTAGTTATCAGCATGTTTTCCTTTTCCCACAAAGTTTTCAAAAGACTTCTTGTAATGGTTGTTAAAACTCCGGATTGTTTGGTACTATTAACACTTTACCACACAGTGCCGACTTTTAACGACCTTGGGAAAGAAGCCTTTTGAAAACATTGTGGGAAAAGGAGAAAATGCTGGTATCCAGCATTTTCTCCTTTTCCCACAATGTTTTCTACCCTATCAAAGAAAAATTGCACCATTTGGGCCACACTGAAATTGTCGTCTGCAAATGCCCTCAATTCGGACAAGGCTAAAATTTTGTCATCTGGTAAAGGGTTAAGAAAAAATATACAGATCAGGAAAAATACCAGAAATGGTGACTTCCATGTTTTTCAGTCATTTACAAATTACTTTACTATTGATAACATGGAGTAATGTGACATGATTGCTTTGCAAAGATTTTAAATATGCATGAAATAACTAGAGTGTTGTTTATTTTGGGGGTTTTTTTTTTCCAGCTAATACACTGTGCATGATAAGACTAAAATACTTCATCAGTTTAATATCTACACTACCAAATAAATGAACTAAGTACCTCTTTACCACACCATTCCAATTTTTAACGACCCTAAGGAAAAGACTTTTGAAAACATTGTGAGAAAAGGAGAAAAATTACTAGTTACCAGCATTGTCTTCTTTTTCCAAAATGCTTTCCACCCTTCCAAAAACAAATTTAAAACTTGAAGTAACAATAATTTTGTCATGCTTCCAGTTTAGACAAGTCTAAAATTTTTTTGTATGGTAAATGTCACAGCAAAAGAGGACAGTGTGGATCAAAGATCAGACTGCATATTTTGTGCAGTCTGATCTAGATCTATATTGGCTGCAAAGGCAACTTTAATTTGACAGGTGTTTTAAGAGTCATTGTATTATCTTTATGTTGTACAACAATTTAAGTATACATTATTTACAGAAACACTGAAGAGTCCTTGATAAAGTAATTGAATAGCTATTCCTATATGGTTGCAGCTAGCAAAGCCATTTTATTGACTCATTTAAATTTGGCCTTTTTGAAACAAAGACACAATATTTTATCCTTGGAGTATTGACTAAAATGCTATGATTAATGCTTTGCCAAACAACCATGTTTTAATGAATGCTCTTGAAAACATCCTGGGAAAATGGAAAAATGCTGAAAACCAGCATTTTGTCCTTCTCTATGATTGTTTTCTACCCATTTATAGACAAACCCCATCTTTGATCCATGTTCATTTTGTCATCTGCAAATACTTTCAATTTAGATAAGTCTACATTTTGTTGTCTGTTTAAAAAGTTAAAGGGATATAGTTGATGCTTTTAATTCCAAAAAAATGATTAGCTTCAAAAGAAGGTGAATTAGAATTTTGCATGCAGACGGAACACTTTTACATAATTTTATTCAATTGATAGTTCCTTTAAGATGGCTTTGCAGCATATTCATAACCAGTATATTCAATTTGCTTGATTATGTATAAATTTATGCAAATTATTTCCTTACTGCCCATGTACATATTTTAGAAATCAATATTCAACAAAGGATATGCACCACCATAGAACTAGTGAATCAAAAAGGCATGTTTTTGTTTTTTCACTAAGATTTTTTTACTCCATTTAACATGAAATAATTGTTCTATACTTGTTTACTTTGTATAAATAACACCAGCATTTTACTCCATGAGATTCCTGTTGGGCTTTAGAGTGAAAAATAATTAAAATTGGTTAATTGATTTTCGTTTATCTATCGTTATCCACTGGTTGCCCACATGGGTTATGCCCCAGAGGGCTGTTAATTATGTTGTGAGGGATAGTGCTAGATTCAAGATGAGACCTATCCTAAGCTAATCCAGGTTCTTTTACATGCTTGTTTTAAATTACCATCACATAAGACCTAGGTTTAATGTCTCATTTGAAGGACTCTTCATAATTATAGTTGGCAGCCATGGGATTCAACCTTCAAGTGGCCGGAAACCTTTCACTTACATGTACAAGTCTCAGTCTTTACCACTTGAGCTATTCAGGCTGGTAGTTTAACCCTTTACCACACGACAAAATTTTGGACTGGACCAAATTCAAAGCATATGCAGACGACAAATTAAATGTTGCCAAAATGATGATTTCTGTCTTTGATAGGGTAGAAAACATTGTGGGAAAAGGAGAAAATGCTGGTTACTAGCATTTTCTCCATTTTCCACAATGTTTTCAAAAGCCATCTCTTTCAGAGTCGTTAAAACTCGGGATTGAAAGGTTAAGAGATAATTGAATTACATTTTTCAAGCAGTAAAATGGTCAAGATATTTCAGGACCAAAGCTTTTCAGGGTTTGTATTAGCTAGGCAGGCTACATTCCAGACCATTCTAAATGAAGACAGTAACACTATTTCTGATTTGCTATATCACTTGGTTCACTAGTTGTTTGATCAAAGCATGTGCTGTGTTTACCACTATATGGCCTGCAACACGCGAAAAGGGACATTCGGACATTTGCGTAAATTGTCGTCTCGGATCAGCCTGCGCAGTCCGCGCAGGCTTATCCGAAACAACACTATCCGTCTTTATGTAATTTTTAGTATTGCGCAAGTCTACTGTAGCACAAAATCTAATGAAGTCGTAAAGTGCTGTCTCGGATTAGCCTGCGCGGACTGCGCAGGCTGATCTGAGACGACACTTTATGCAAATGTCCGAATGTCCCTTTTCGCGTGTTGCAACCCATATTGGAAAGTCGTAAGTTGCATGGATGTTCAAAGTTGTATTTGTACAGTATTAGATCAATAATAAAGAGATAATCTTGGAAAAAATTTACTGATCTTCATGGAGTGAAATGCTTTATCATATCTTTGGTACATAATTTATAACACTGTTTGTAATATTATTTTGTACTATGAAATCTCAATTTCTTTGACATATGGTACATGTTACTCAAGTGCAGTGGATGACCTTTAACCCTTTTTCAAACAATCCTGAGTTTTGACAACCCTGTGGAATAGGACTGTTATAAACATTGTAGGAAAATGAGAAAATGCTGGAAACCAGCATTTTCACCTTTTTCCACAGTGCTTTTCGCCCTTGCTCAAACAAAATGTCATTAATTTAGCGGCACTTAATTTGTCAGCAAATGCTTTCAATATGGACAAGTCTAAGCTTTTGTTGTTTGACAAAGTTTCTTTCAGTATACTAATAGCAAACAGAAAGTAAATTCTAATGTATGTGAAAAAAGTCTGGCAAAAGGACACAATTTATGAAAAAAAATGAGTAACAGCTGTCAGAGGCTGAAGGAGGTGTGCAAAAGTTAATGCATGACCCATACACTACTATTACATAATCTCTGAGCTTGTATATTATTGTATATTGCTAATATGTTTTTTCCCTCTACTTTTATCACATAATCTATCTTGTTTTCAGTGTAAAGTAACCATCACAAAATTTTATCTCAAATGCCAACTAATGTCAGACCCTATACATGTATATTTTCCTTTAACTACATAAACAGTTACTTCCCAAATTTTGTGGGCTTTCTCATAAGTGGCACACTAATTTTGTGTACTTATTATCTGGTGAAACAAATTTGTGGTCAACATTGGAGAAAATGTCCTTGTTAACTCTTTAAAGATATTTGAAAATATTGTAGAAAATGCAGGTAACCAACATTTTCTCCTTTTCCCACAATGTTTTCTACCCTATCAAAGACAAAGTCGACCAATGAAGTGCATTTAAATTGGCGTCCACTATTGCTTTCTTTTTGGACAAGTCTACATTTTTGTCGTGTTGTAAAGATTTAACCCTTTACCACATAGCAAAATTTAAGACCTATCCAAATTGAAAGCATTTGCAGACGACAATTTCATAGTTGCTCAAATGACGCAACTTTTCTTTGATAGGGTAGAAAACTTTGTGGGAAAAGGAGAAAATGCTGGTTACCAGCATTTTCTCCATTTCCCACAATGTTTTCAAAAGGCCTCTTCTTCAGTGGCGTTAAAAGGCATCATTGTGTGGTAAAGGGTTAAAGAGTTTGAACACAAAAATATGAAAAATCATCTTAGTCCAAGGAGAAATCGCTCATTGGCAACAATTTCTTCATTTGACCTACTTGTTTTGAAAGGCAGTCTGCTGCAAGACTCAAAACTGGTCTAGATTGGTTAAAAAAAAAAAGAAAAAAAAATCATAATTTTACCAAACAGTACATGTATTTCTTGCATCATTTTTCTGATTTATTTTTCAGTTTGTATTTCTTTTGTAGTCATCTACATCTATTTATATTTGATACCATAATAATCACACTTAAAAATTATTATAACACGCAAACCCTAAGAGTGCTAAAGGAACTTTGTTTTTTTTTCACGCTGTGTAGATTTAGGTCTGATCTTGAACATACATTGTCTACTATTATGTGAACACTGGTATTTAAAAAGTCTTGAAATTGCATCTTTTTGGTCTTTTTACCTGACTGAAAAATTTTTTTTGATTTACTTTGTTTTCTATTAATTAATCCATTACTGTATAGATTATTTGTAGAGCAAACCAAAATTAAGTCATATTTTTCAATGTTACAATAATCAATTAGATTTTATTGCAAGGTCTTGGTAGATTTCTAGTTTGGTTCATGACAAATGCTCTGTTCTCCATTTCTGATGCATTGATTGAACTGTATTTTATGCCACTTTCAACGTTATCTCAGTCATATGGCAACAGCTCACATATTCATATATGGCCTGCAACACGCGAAAAGGGGCATTCGGACATTTGAGTAAAGTGTCGTCTCGGATCAGCCTGCGCAGTCCGCGCAGGCTAATCCGAGACGACACTTTCCGTTTTTATGTAATTTTCTGTTTTGCGCAAGTCTACTGTAGCACAAAATCTAATGTAGTCGTAAAGTGCCGTCTCGGATTAGCCTGTGCGGACTGCGCAGGCTGATCCGTGACGACACTTTATGCAAATGTCCGAATGTCCCTTTACGCGTGTTGCAAGTCATATGTCCATGGTTTCACCATACTAGGCTCTGGCTCTGAAGTGTCTGGCTTCAAAAACTTCAATCTGTGCATCAGTTTGACTTCTGATGGCTTTTCAGCTGACAAGTTTGGAACTTCTTTGAGGAAAAAGAAAAGGAGCAGTACTTGATATTTTCTTATCATTTACATGTTCTTTGTGTAAATTGCAATAGTGTTTAGTAGGTGTAAAAATAACCTCGATAGTATTAGGTTAAGGTTATATCTTACAATTGATTTTGTCAGTATACTTGAACTTGAAGCTAACTATAGCCTTTAGTTTTTCTTGAAAATACTTTATTTTAGTAGGGATCTTCTACTTTGGTTAATTTTTTTCGGCCTTTAACATTAAACTTTTGTAAATGAGCATTATTTTGTGAAAAGGGGGTTTAATGCGTCTTCATAATGCAGTATACAAAGCAAGTCATTCAGAAAAAAGCCATTTTGTCTGACAACAGACTGAACATTGAGACATAATGGTCCTTGCACAAGCAGAAAACTTACCATAAGCAAAAAGTTTCGACTAGGGCCAGCCTGTGCAGACTGGTCAGGCTGACATGGGTCAATACTTTTTGCATATTCATTAAATCCCCCATTTACAGAGCATGATTAAATTACAAATTTAGTGCCTAAAAGCAATTATATTTGATAATGATTTGCAACAGACCAATTTTTTAAGTTATTTTTTTTCAAGTCATACAAATGATTTTTTCCTCAATTTCAGCTATGAAGTTGACATTAGGTACATAGCTTGTTTAATAAAAGATTTACTCAATTAATCTTCATAGGTTTATAACATATGATTAATATGCTTTAACTTGCATGATCCCATCTGATATTGCTCTAACATTATCTTAAAATGATGATTTCATTTTGCTAACTCTTTAGCACAACATCTGAGGTTTTGACGACTTAGAGGAAATACCATTTTGAGCTTTGTGGGAAAAGGAAAAAATGCTGGTACCAGCATTTTCTCCTTTTCCCACAAGGTTTTCTGACACTGTTACAGACAGTTACCACCGTTTCAGCCAAATTTCATATGTGATCTGCAAATGCTTTCAATTTGGAGGTCTAAAATTTTTGTCATTTTGTAAAGAGTTAACACATTACTAGCTGAAATATTTTTTTTTGCATAGTGGGACAATACAGGAAATATTTTCAGGAAACTTTATCTATCTTTTTACTTTTGTCTAAATCATTAATACAAACATCTGATTTCATCACTTAGATTGTACATGAAAATGAACTGCAGTGTGTACTGTTGCATTTGTGTTCAGAGAAATCAATAATCTTGTTTTGTTATTTTCTAATCTGTTGTTTTGAAATCATATGACTACATGTATGATGTTTTTACTATGTTTATGATCATTAACCAGTACTGTGTCAAAATTAACCCTTTACCACACAGTTCTCAGTTTTAAGAATGCTGAGAGAGAAGCCTATTGAAAACATTGTAGGAAAAGGAGAAAATGCTGGTAACCAGCATTTTCTCCTTTTCCCACAATGTTTTTTATCCTATCAAAGACAAATTCATTTAAATTGGTGTCTGCAAAATGATTTCAATTTGGCAAAGTCTGAAATTTTGTCATTTGGTAAAGAGTTTAATAAATGTTCGTTTGTCATTGTGAATTGAAAAAAATTTAACTATGTGTATGACTAATAGTTAATGCTTTACTTTAATTGTTTTTTCATCGTTTGACTATGGTAACTGCTGATGCTGTTGATGGTGACTGTATGTGAATTGTACTTTTTGAAAACTAACAGATGGTGAGTATGCTTGGTTAACCTAATAGTATATAGGTTTCTTGGTAACTTGTGAAACAATTTTTTGTATTAGATGAAACATGCTAGTAAAAAAGGACAATCAATTTGAATTAACCCTTTACCACATAATCCCAGTTTTTAACGACCCTGAAAAAAGAAGCCTTTTGAAAACACTGTGGGAAAAGTAGAAAATGCTGGTAATCAGCATTTTCTACTTTTCCCACAATGTTTCTACCCTTCTCAAAACAAACTTTGACATTTGAATCAGGTTTATTTTGTTGTCTGCAAATACTTTCAAATTGGATTTGTCTTAAATTTTGTCATTTGGTGAAGACATAAAGTTTATATATGAATGCATGTAAGGATGTTGTAACCCCATAGGGGAAATGGCTTTTTACTGGTAATTTCTTTTTGTTTTTTTGCCACAATGTTTTCAAAAGTGGACTGTTGCAAAAGTCATCTGTAGGTTCCAATATGGTTTGGCATTTTATTGATGTACAAATAAGTTACAGTATCTGCTGTCAGCTCAAGCAAATTTCTCAGGTGAATCTTTTTTACTAGTTTTCAACTTTTCAACTTCTTTGCAACAGATTTACTCTTTTCCACACAATCCCAAGTTTTCACAAAGCCTGGGAAACAAGGCTTTTGAAAACATTGTGTTTCCCACAATGTTTTCTATTCCCTCAAGAACAAATCCAATCATTTGAGCCGCATTGAAATTGTCGTTTGCAAATGCTTTTGATTTGGACAAGTTTAAGATATTGTCCTTCGATAAAGAGTTAACTTTTTGCCAAATGACAAAGGTTTAGATTTTACAAAGTTGAAAGTATTTGCAGCCGAGAAATTAAATGTTTCTCAAAATTTATAATATGTGCTTGTAAGGGAAAGGAAACATTTTGAGACAAGGAGGAAATGATGTTTACCAGCATTTTCCTTTTATTCCTACAATGTTTTTAAAATCTTTTTAATCAGGGTTGTTAAAACTCAGGACTGTGTGAGAGAGATTCTGGTCAAAAAGCCTAGAAAATTCTTGAAGTGTATCATACCTACATATTGAAAATACAATTTTTATTTACTTAGTTGTGTAAGAGTTAGAATTGTATGTATATCTTTACCAAACATAACAACCCTTGGAAAGAAAGTTTTGAAAACATTGAGGGAAATGGAGAAAATGCTGGTAACCAACATTTTCTCCTTTTCCCAAAATGTTTCCTACCCTTCCAAAAATAAATTCCAAATTTTCAGTCACAATTATTTTTTCGTCTGCAAATGCTTTCAGTTTGGACTAGTTTGAAATTTTCTTGTTTGGTAAAGAGTTAAAATGATTTTGATACTGTAGGTCTGACCCACATGTGATCCTCACTCTGGAGAAAGCCATTATGCGAGGAAAGCCTGTATTACTGAGGAACTGTGAGGAGCATATAGACAACATTATCACACCCCTCATGCACCACAGAAATACAGCAGAGGAGAATGATAGAAATGAAGGTAAGATAAATGACTTTATAATGTGAGATTTCTAATTCTTTTCTCCTACATGCTATTGAGTCATGCTCTGGCAAAAGGGGGTTAAATGCATCTCTATAATACATTGTACCAAGTAAGACATGATATAATTATGGATCCATAATATTCAGTTGCTTGAAATTCAACTGAATCATGAGATAGACTAGTCCTTTAATATGCAGAAAATTGACAATGACAAAAAATTTTTACCCAGCCTGCATGGACTGGAAAGGCTGATCAGGGTTGATACTTTTTGCAGCTGCATTGAATCCCTTTTCACAGAACGTGGCCCCTTCCTTTTTTTTGACCTACAGCAAACCAGATTTAAGATCATTGTGGCAAAAGTAGAAATTGTGGATAATAATGTAATTTATGCTTTTGTAGATTGCAGTTGAACAAAGACTTTACCACATAATCCTGTGTATTTATGACCCAGATAAAAAGGGCTTTTGAAAACATTGTTAAAAAAGAGAAAGTTCTGGTTACTAGTATTTTCTTCTTTTCCCAGAAGATTTTGCTACCCTTTCAAAGACAAATTTCATACTTTGAGGCGCATGAAATTTTTTGCTTTCAGTGTAGACAAGTTGAACTTTTGTTCTCTGATTACAATACATGTATGTAATAGATCTATAATCATTTTGATTATCTGCCACAAATTTGTTTTTTAAGGTTGTAAGCTAATGTATAAAATATTATTGGGTAATTATTTACATGTCTTTCATTTTTATGCATAAATAAACACTGTAGAAATGGAAAATCAGCTGATCTGGAGGTCATCATAACCTTGGCTGATACTCACCGACCATAGTAACCTTCTTGTTACTGTTTATTTTTTCTTTGCCTGTGTGTGTGTTTTTGAACTAAGACCAGATAACTAATCCTGTTCTGTAAAAATTTTACAAAGTGAAGCTTACAGACAAACAACATTTTAGACCTCTCAGAATTGAAAGAATTTGAGGACTACATATTCAATGTGGCTGAAATGGTGAGAATTCTACTTACCAGGGAAATATCATGGAAAAGGAGAAAATGCTTGTTACCAGCATTTTCTTCATTTTCCATGCTTTCAGTAGGCTTTCAGCTAATTAGTTGAGACTGGGGATTGTGTGGTAAAGGGTTAATTAGAGATAAAGAGAAATTGCTCACAAGTAGAGCACTACAAACATGTAGTATCAAATTGTATTTGTCAGTGTTCCTCATAGAACATGCATTCCAAATGTTTTTTTCAGAGCCAAGAATGATCAAGTTCTGTGGACGCAGAATACTCTGCCATCAGGATTTCCGTTTTTATCTCTCTACACCACTGCCGAAACCCAAGTTCAATCCTGAGATAGCCTCAACCACAACAATCATCAACTTTGGCGTGTCCCACGACACCCTCACTGAGGACCTACTGACCAGAGCTTTTGCCAGAATTAGACCAGAATTGTTCAGTGAAAGAGCCATTGCTCTGAAGAACGTTGAGTTACAAAAGAAGACCCTTCATAACCTGTCAATCACTGTCCGAGACAAAGTACTGACAAATCAAGAGGCAATCATGGGTAGTGCCAAAGCTGTCAAGTTCATTACAGACTTTACAAATGCAAAAATAGAGGTGGGGATTTTGTAGAATGGAGTCTTTAGAGATCTTTTATTTATATCTGATTAACCAATAGAGTGCTGAATAAAACCAATAGACATTTTCAGTCTAGAAATAAGACCCAATCAAGTGCAATTTCAAGGTTGCTTTCATCTATAAAGTTTCAGCAAAGTAGACAGTGTAGATCAAAGGTGAGACAGCACTTTTTGTGGAGTCTGATCTTGATCTACACTGGCTGCAAAGGCAACTATAGTTGTTAAAGGTACTCTTAGTGTTGATTAACTAATTACCTTCTGCAGACCTTTTTCATCTTGCATAAAACCATTGTGTAAGTCCCCAAATGTGAAAATAAAGAAGAGAATTATCTATATTCAGCAATCACTTGCATTAAGCAATCATTTTTTTGCTATACCTAAGCCTCTTGCATAATACAGGTTTGACCGTTTTTGATTTCTGTGTGATATGCACGACATATCTTTTTGCCTCCATTTCAGTTGTCAAACAGACTGCAAGACACCATAAACCTATTAGATGACCTTGACACCCTGAAGGACGAGTTGTATCCGCTAGCCAGGAGAGCAGCCATGTTGTATGCCATTGTTAGAAGTTTACAGAGTATACACAAGGAGTATCAGTTTTCTCTGGCATACTTTATGTACCTGTTTGATGAGGCAGTGGGTGGAGAACTACCTGAGGGATTTGGATTTAACCTTAAAATGGATGAGGTTTGTATGTTTTTTCCTTTGTGTTTTCCATTGGCCTTTCTTAGGAAAATATGCAAGTAATTCATTGCCTCTCAAAAAGAATTTAAAGCAGACAACCTTATTTGATTAACTCTTGAACAAACAAACAAAATTTAGACTTTACCAAATTGAAAGCATTTGCAGATGATAAATCAAATGTAGCTCAAAAGATGACTTCTATCTTTGATAGGGTAGAAAACATTGTGGAAAAAGGTTAAATTTTCTCCATAGAGTTAAGCCACTACTGAAAACTGTAGGCTTTTTTTTAGGCCTACATTGTATTAAAAAGCTATTACAAATTTTTAAATCTAAGACAAGACATATGATTAGTTGGAACAGACCATCTGAAACAATCACAAAGGTAGTCTAGGATTTTATAATTAAAAGGAAATTAAGAATGGATGAGGAATGTGGCTCAGACTTTTGCAATGTAATGAATATTTTGCCATATTATCATTCGAAGTACTTGCTGTAGAGATTAAAGGTCATGAAGTCTGATCTTAGCCCTTCAAAAACAGTACTTTCACAACCTATAGGAAATTGGCGTGGAAAAAGCAGGCACTATTCAATTATCCCTCAGCAGCTTGCGTAACTCTTTATCAGATGACAAAAGTGTGGATTCAGCCAGATTTAAAGCATCTTAACTCTTTACCAAACGACAAAATTTTAGACCTGTCCAAATTGAAAGCATTTGCAGATGACAAAATAAATGTGATTTGAAAATTGACATTTGTTTTGGGAAGAGTAGAAAACATTGTGGAAAAAGGAGAAAATGCTGGTTTCCAGCATTTTCTCCTTTTCCCACAATGTTTTCAAAAGGCTTCTTTCTCAGGGTCGTTAAAAGTCGGGATTGTGTGGTAAAGGGTTAAGACAAGAAATTAAAAGTGGCTGAAATGATGGAATTTTGTTTGTGAAAGGGTATAAAACATCGTGGGGAAAGAAAAAAATGCTGGTCACCAGCATTTTCTCCTTTTCTATTAGTATTTTCAAAAGCCTTCTTCCAAGTAGCCATGGAAACAGGATTGTTTCATCAAGAGGTTTGTTAGGTTTGACTGTAGATACATAGACAATTTCAATTGTAATTTTGTAGCTATTTGAAGATGACGATGACAGTGCAAGTGCAGAGGGAGATCGCAAACCTCGAATTGGAAGTTCGTCGTCACGTGGTTCCAGGGATGACACGGCAGGACAGGGAACTGATAAAGACACAAGTGCTAAAAAACAGGACGGACAAACCGAAGGAGAGGTAGATGAAAGTTCAAAAAGGCCAGATCAAACTGAAGGTATGGTTTTGTGCAGAAAAGGATAATATCCTTGCTCTGTGAAAAGGGGGCTTCATGCATTTGCAAATAGTATCCACCCAGGTCAGCCTGCGTTGTTCTCGCAGGCTGACCTGGGCCAATGCTTTTTGCTGTTTGTCAAGTTTCTGCATCTTAAAGGACCAGTGTATGCCATAATTCAGTCGGTCTTTATACAAATGGATTTTATAGATCCATAATTCTGTGATGACTTGTTTCGTATCCTGCATCGTGAAGATGCATTGAGCCCCCTTTAGCCAGAGCATGGCTGATATTTAGAATGAGTTTCTAGCAAACTATCCATCATTGTTTTATGTTTCACATGAAGCCTATACAATAGTGAGGTCCAGATCATACATTTTAGGCTTTGACTTAAAGCATCTTCCAAACCCTTACCAAACAATCCAGCTGTTTTACGACTCTTATGTAGAAGGCTTTTGAAAACATTGTCGGAAAAGGACATAATGAGAGGAGGAAATAAGGGTCCTGTTCCCACAATGTTTTCTTTCTTTTGAAGATGAACCCATTTATTTGAGGCTTTCAATTTGGACAAGTGTAAAATTTTGTGGGTTGGTACAGAGTGAAGGGACATTGATTTTTTGTCTGTCATTGCTTTCAATTTAGACTTGCCTAAAATCCTGCTGTATGGTAAAGAGTTGTGACAAAGAAATACGTAGCGATAGATATTTTCATTCCATACCTTTCAGAATCAGCAAGCACATCGGCAGCACAAAGGTTTGTTGCTGGGACAGAATCAGAGGATTTACCTGCCCTTGAACTTCCCCAAACAGCTATGCTGCCATCAGAGGGCATTGATTACTCAAATCTCTCAGCCAATCAGATTAAACAGTTGATGGACAGATTGACTGGATTAGTATACAGACGAGTTAGAGAGTAAGTGAAGTAACTAAGTTTATCTCATCATTGTTTCAAAAAAAAAGAGAAACATAAATACTCTCTTTGTTTATTAAATCTATACCAAACAATTCTGTGTTTTAACCCTTTACTCCATAGATACTCATTTTGACGTATCAACAACAGACAGCTTTTGAAAACATTGTGGGAAAAGGAGAAATTGCTCGTAACGAGCAATTTCTGCTTTTCCCACAATGTTTTCCACTCAATCTGATATTTGTATCCTCATTTGTCCATATTTTTGACATCATATCTTTATTTGCTGCTGAAATGGAAGAGCCTCAAATTGGCATATCAGGTAAAGGGTTAAAAATGCTGTGGAAAAAAGGTTTTGAAACATCATTAGAAAGAAGATTGTACAGTTATTCAGCATTTTCACTTTTTCCTACAAAAGATTTCACCCTTTCACAGGCAAATACAATTGTTCAAACCTTATTATGTATACTGGTAACCAGTAATTTCCCCATGTTCCACAGTGTTTCCAACCAACAGGCTTCTCCCTTGAGATTTTAAAGTATCAGAATTTTTTTCTTAATGCTTGATCTAAATATTGATTGTTTGTAGGAGTCTGTATGAAGAGGACTGTTTGCTGTTTGCCACCCTGATCTGTCTGAATATCCAAGCAGAAGGAGGAGAAAACTTTACTAATGAGGAAATGTCCCTCTTACTTCAAGGTATATTTCCGCCAAGTCTGACTTAAGTACACTTTCATTAGAAGGTCATGACCTTTCAGGTTTCATGTTCTTATGTCATACTTCAAACTGAAATCCTGTGACAACGAATCACCCCTCTCATTCAAGAAAAATAGGTCCTCTTAGATCAATGAACAGACGTGTCTATGCCATTTGATTTGTCAAAACAATATTCGGGTTGAAAAACTGTGAAAGCCAATTACAGTAACAATTAACTTCAAGGTTAAATATTATAGAATTAGCTCTAAATTTGAAATGGCCTCGTTTGGCAGCTTGGAAAAGACAGAGTTTATAAGTCTACATTGCAGATGACGTAAGAGAAACGCCCAAACCACTCCAAAAAAAATCCCAAACCACTGTCATTACACCTCAAACCACTTTCCTAACACCTCAAACCGCATACAAAATGCTAACATACATGATTTTATGGAAAGTGTTTGTGAAATAACACTATCAATTTAAAAAAAAAAAATTGCTGTCAACCGTCATGAATGAATTTTTATGGCTCTACTATGAAATATGGGAGGCCGGGGGAATACAGTGTTGCACCTGTCAGTGTGTTTGTGTGTGTGTGTATGTTCCTTGATTGAGAAACAAGTTCTTGCAACTTATACTAATCTCTCTCGATTCTGCTTCCTGGGAACTACACCAGTACTCAAGCTGAATGAGTGGGCCAATGAACAACCCTGAAGTTGACACCCACTCCCAGGGATCGAACTCTGAACCTTATGGTTACCAGGCCGACACTCTACCTCACGACTATGGACACCACACTGTGTATGTATGTATTTATGTATGTATGTATGTATGTATGTAATGCTTTTCAATTTTGAGAAGTCACAGAATTTGTCATTCAGTAAAGAGTTAATCCTGTTACTCATTCTTTATTATACCAGGTAACCCTGGTTTGGGCATGCAGCTCACGCTATCTGACTTTGACTGCAAGGATGACCCGCCAGACTGGCTGCCCATGGAGAAATGGGAAGACATCCTCGCCCTGTCTGTCCTGCCTGGGGCTCTAGATAGTATCTGCGTCCATTTTGCCCAGAATTCGGATTCCTGGAAATCCTGGTATAAATGTGACTATCCTGAAAGGGAACCACTGCCTATCTCTGTGACTGGAGCGGCTGCTTCTATGGGTAAGTGCTGGAAAAATATCAAACACATAGCAAAACATTTCCCCTAGAGCACCTAATAAACCCAGCATACATTTTTAATCTAGAAGCAAGATCAAATTAATTGAAATTTCTAGATTGCTCTTGCTATTAGTGTCTCAGCTAAGCAGACGGTGTAGTGCAAAGATCAGGCTGAATTTTTTTTGGAATCTAATCTTTATCTACACTGGCAGCAAAGATAAATAAAATTGTGATAGGTGCCCTAAGGGTTAACCTGTTAACTATGCATTTTTTATTTTTGGCCTTTGATATTAGAATTAGGCATTTTAGACGGTGAGGCTGTTTTATTGTAGTCATCTATTGGAATTACATGTATATGCTCTTCAGTTTTTACCAACTGATCACATCCTAATACAAATTTTAGGAATAAAGCTTGATAACATTTTTGGTAAAGGATAAAATGCAGCATTTTCTCCTTTTCCAACAATATTTCCTACTCTTCAAAATGCAATCGCAGCATTCGAAAGCCTGTTTTTTTCTTGTCTAACAATACTTTTAGTGTGAACGGTATTTGAAATTTGCCTGTCTGATAAAGTATTAAAAATCTGTTTTTTGCATTTACTTGAGAATAGGTAAAGCTGAGCTACTGTGATTGCTCATCATCCTACAATTAGCCTTTCATTTGTTTCCGAGAGTTTCAGACTTTCTTTCAGATGGCCAATTATAACCAGAAATCATGTACAGCTGTTCAAGGCTTGGTGAAAAAGATTTTCCAAATTATTAGTTCTCAGTACTCCTTAACTACACATTCCTGACTTCACAACTCTGATTTAGAAAGCTTTTGAAAAGATTGTGAGAAAAGGAGAAAATGCTGGTCACCAGCATTTTCTTCCTTTCCCACAATATGTTCTCTGTTTTCACAGGCAAACCCCACCATTTCTGCTACAGTTAATTTGTTGTCTGCAAATGCTTTGAATTCGGACAATCTTAAATTTTGTCATTGTAGTAAAGAGTTAAAAGTTGTTATAAGTATTTTTATTAATCTGTTTTCAACAGAGACACGTCCAGGATCAACAGAGACCACAAAGAGTGAGAAGGAAGACACTTCTAAATCTCCAGATCTAGGACCACTCTCTGACTTCCATCAGCTGTTACTGATCAGAATGTTGCGTCCCGACAGACTGCCAGTTGCTCTGGCAAAGTACATCAACAAATATCTCTCCCTTAATCTACCTGGTAATTACATGTTTTTTTAGCCAAGCTCTGTGAAAAGGGCTTTTTTTTTTTGCATCTGCAAAGGGTATCGACCCAGGTCAGCACGCGCAGCCTGCACAGGCTGACCTGGGTTGAAACTTTTTGCTTTTGGTAAATTTTCTGTATGTCAAAGGACCAGTATTTCTTCATGCTTCAGTCGGTTGCTATACAAAGTCAATTTTGTGGATCAATAATTATGAGATGGTTTGCCCGTAAAATGTATCAAATCCCCTTTTGGTAGAGCAGGGCTCATATCTATAGCTATTTTATCACTTTCAATGCAAATGAGCCATGCTCCACCAAAAGGGGCTTTAATGCGTCACTGTGATACATTACACCAAGCAAGTCATTACATAATTAAGGATCCATGAAATACATTTTGTCTTACAACCAACAGAATCTGGAGGTAGAATGGTCTTTGGACATGTAGAAAATTTACAGACAAGAAAAAGTTTGACCCATGTCAGCCTGCATGGACCGAGCAGGTTGACTTTTTGCAGATGCATTAAGTCCCCTTTTCACAGATCATGGCACATATAATTCTACTGCTATTTCATCACTAAATTCCTTACAAAACAAGAAACTTTTAAGATTGTCCAGTGTCAAAGCTATTGCAAATGTCAAAAAAATGCAGTTAAATTAATGGAATTTATCCTTTAACGGGTAATAAACATTGTGGGAAAGGGAGAAAATGCTGATTTACAGCATTTTGCCGCAATGTTTTCTACCCTTTCAAATAAAGATCCAATCATTTGAGCCACTTCCATTTGTGACCTACAGATGCTTTGAATCTGATCTCGTCTTAGGTTCTGTTAGGAAAGCATTATAAATGTGGCATTTTAATACTATTTGATTGATTCTTCTGTTTTCATGTGTTTCCAGACAAATTCAACTTTCTGTTTGGGGTATTGTTGTCAAAAATGATCTGGTTTAATCCTTTGCCACACAATCCCCAGTTTTAACAACTCTGAGGAAAAAGCCTTTGAAAACCAGCATTTTCTCCTTCTTCCACAATTTTTTCTATCCACTTACAGACAAATCTTACCATTTGATCTATATTTAGTTTGCTGTCAGCAAATGGTTTCAATTTGAACCATTGTGAAATTTTGTTGTGTGGTAAATAGGTAAGACAAATAATGTCGCAAGGGAGGGGTATGATTTTTCCACCTTTCAGAAGATTTCTACCCATTGAATTTAACACTGAAAATTCAAAACTGTCTCATCTTATAAGAATCTGCTCAGAAATTACATAATTCAGTATGTGATAGGGGTCAGGACATGTTCCTTCCCTTTGATATTTCATCAATCACACCTGTAACCCTTTTTGCCTGCTGTAGAGATGATGTGTCAATGTTCGTTTCAAAGATTTCTTTTTCTCTATTTTTACAGACCAATCAGAGTTTAGCTTACAAGACACCTTGAATGACTCAAAGCAACATCTTGGAATACTGCTGCTTCTCCCACAGAACTTGTCCGACAGTCAGTCACAACCCGTCACCAGACTGAAATTGACACATCCACCTGTAGAAGTGTTGTTTAAACTTGCCAAGGTAAAAGCATGTGAAATATTTCAGCCCAGAGATTGGTATTGAACTCTGAACCAAACAGTCAGTTGATTTTACAACTCTGAGGAAGACGGCTTTTGAAAACATTGTGGATGATGTAGAAAATGCATATACCTGTAGCCAGTGTTTTCTACCCTTTCATAGGCAAATCATATAATCTACGGCACTTTTTATTTTTCAGCTGTAAATACTCTCAATTTGACAATTCTACCATTTTCTAACTGATAGGGGTATTTTTTGTGGCTCAGACATTTGACTTGTAGTCACACAATCCTGGTTAACCCCTTACCTTACAATTCCAAGTTTTATTAACAACCTTGATGGTTAAGACTTTTGAAAACATCTTGAGAAAAGGAGAAAATGCAAGGGAAACCTGGGACAGACTTAAATTAGTGTGGTATCGCTATGACATTGACTGAAATACTGTAGAAAGTGCTACAAAACACTGTTTAACCCTCTACCACATAATCACAGGTTTTAACAGCCCTGAAAAATAAAGCGTTTGAAAAAATTTTGTGAAAAGGAGAAAATGCTAATAACCAGCATTTTCTCCTTTTTCGTCAATGTTTGCCACTTGCCACTCTTTTAAAGATAATCACATTGTTTGATTCATATTTTATTCATTGATTGCAATGCTTTCAATTTGGACAAGTGTGAGATTATTGTTTGGAAAAGAGTTATCCCGAGTTTTAAAGATCCTGAAAAATAAGGCTTTTGAAAACATTGTTGGAAAAGGAGGAAATGCTGGTAACCAGCATTTTCTCCTTTTCCCGTATGTTTTTCTGTCCTTTCAAGAAAAAAATTCTGTCATTTGAGCAAATTCTAATCTGTAATCTGTAGGTGCTTTGGATTTGGACAACTTATTGTTTTGTAAAGAGTTAAAAGCAAATCAAAACATCTCACTTATTCATTACCGATATCTTTTTTATAGTCACAGAGTGTTACAATTGAACATGTACGTATTGGTGAAGGGAGTGAAGTGTTGGTCGAGGAAGCTATAGATACGGCAGAGAAAAATGATGGATGGGTCATCATCGAAGATCTACATCTAGCCCAGGAGAAGTTTTGCAATCAACTGAAGAAGCATTTGATCAGAGTGCAGAGAAGTAGAGAAAAGTTGAAAGGTAAGAAATTAACTGTCTGTCTATCTGTATGTTTTAGCCCTCTACAACACAATTATGAGTTTTAATGACCCTGAGAAAGAAGCCTTTTAAAAACATTGTGGGAAAAAGGAGAAAATGCTGGTAACCAGCATTTTCTCCTTTTCCCAAAATGTTTTCTATCCTTTCAGAGCAAATTGTCATCATTGATGCCGCATTTCATTTGTCGTCTGCAACAGCTTTCAATTTGAAACATTTTTGTGTGGTAAAGACTCAACTCTACCAAATGATAAAAATTTGGAGGCGTCCAAATTGTAAGCATTTGCAGACGACAGTTTCAATGTGGCTGGGATCATGCTTTTTGGTTATTAAAGAGTAGTAAAGATTATGGGAAGAGGAGAAAATGCTGGTTACCAGCATCTTCTCCTTTTCCACAATGGTTTCAAAAGCCTTCTTCTTTAGGGTCAATGGGACTTGTTTTGTGGTAAGAGGTTAAGCTGTCTTTTAACATTACCTATTGAAACGTATTCAACAAATTTGAAGATCCATTTTAAAATGGATAATTACCAGGAATGTAAAACTGGTCTGGTATATGAATTTATATAAGTTATGATGACAAACTGATCAGACAGTTATTTATGAAAAAACTAGATAAAATGCACTGATTTTAGCTTGACTGTTTTCAATCATTGAGGTATCATAATAACCTTGTTGTCAGCATTGTTACTATGCCAAAACTTTGACAATTGTCATAACTGAAGAACCTTTACAACAGGGGTAGATTATCATCGAAATGTTTTTGACACAGTTATGCCCCTTTTTTGACTTATACTGTGGCATATACACCCACAATATTTTCAGTACTTATAATAAACAGTAATATCCCTTTAATGTTTGCCATTTGTTTTATTTGAAATAGACCTTGGTACATCTAAAAGTAGCTGTTTCTAAAGTGGCATTCTTTCAAATATTTTTCTGAACATTTTATCTCAGAGAATTCAAAATAATGTCAAAAAAAGGTCATTTTTTTTCTAAAAATATTTTTTTATAGCAAGTAACCCAGAAGAGAAAGCAAAGAGCAGTAAATTCTCAGTGTGGATCACATGTGAGCCAAACAGTCAAGTTCCAGATTTTCTGATACTGAATTTACACAAGATTTCATGGAACCACATTACAATGGATCTTGTACTGGGTTATGGGGGAGGGGATAATGCTGGAGAAATGTCGACTGAGGGTGGGGAACCACCCCTGGCTATCAACTATAAATCACCACAGACACATTTGCATACAGGTAACAGATATTGAATTTAACAGTTAACTTTTACTAGGTGACTTCATAAGCTGTTGTAGATGACATACGAGGGTTGTTCGATATGTAATGTGTATTGTACGATATCTCAAAAGCATTCGACTCAAATAGTGAAATGAACATTACATCCCTTCAAAGTATTCTTTGCGGTTTGAAATACATAATTTCAATCTCTGAATCCATTTCTGAAATGCGTCACGGTACGCTGATTTAGGTAGACCTCTGAGGCACTGACTGATGGCTGAGCCAAGGGCTTGTCAGGACTTGTAACGACGACCAGATAAGAACTTTTTAAGTTTTGGAAAAAGAAAAAAGTCGCATGGGGCTAGATCTGGAGAGTATGGTGGGTGTGGCAAGACAGTAACCTTCTGCGACTTCAAAAATTGCTTCACAAGCTCAGATGTATGTGATGGAGCATTATCATGAAGTAGACGAACATGCCTAAATCCTGACACAGGGCGTCGTTTAAGATAATATTTCTTGACCGTTTTTAGTATAACATCTTGGTAATACCGACCTGTAACACTTTTGCCCTTCGGCACCGAAATTTGTACGGCTATACCATCACATGAGAAGAATATGCAATAAAGACCCTTCTTTGTGCTTATGCTTCTTTTGGCAACTACAGGCCTTCTACCGTGTTTAGTTAGCCATATTTTGTTTCCAATTTTTCTTACTGGTTCGAAATAGTAAACCCATGTTTCTTCACCAATAACAATGTTTGCAAATTGTCTTTGATTGAATTTGGGAAACATTTTGAGCAATTGCTTAGCGGTTTGTACTCGTACCCATTTTTGGTCATCTGTCAATATATGCGGTATCCATCTGGCAGAAATCTTTCGTACTTTCAAAATACGCTTCAAAATGAAATGCATCCGCGATAGCGATATGCCAACAGCGTTGGCAATATCACGAATCGTGTATCTGCCATCACTTTCAATTATTTCCCTGACTTTTGAGACATTTGCCTTGCCAGTTACAGTCACAGGTCGGCCAGATTTTGCTGCATCTTTGACGGACTCTGTGCCAGTCAGAAATTTCTTTCTCCACCTACGAACTGTCTCATAAGATACCTTATCAGACCCATAAACTTCCCCCAATTCAGTAAAAATCTGCATTGCCAAATGACCGAGTTTTGTGCGAACTTTTATATAAGCTCTAATTTCTTTAATATTCTTAATCCGTTTCCCAACCATTTTTACAACAGTGGTCAACAACTAGCTCTATTGAAATGACTATAAGTTTAAAACTATGTGGAGCTGAAGGCTCGTGTTTATACCGTTGGAAAGGTATTGAATAGAGCTATTCAAGCGTATCATCATCCATGAAATTGTGCAAAGCATTATCGCGCTGTGGTACAATACACATTACATATCGAACAGCCCTCGTATAAAATGTGCTCCAAATGAATGAATATCTCTTTGAAAGGGTACAAAACATTGTCAGAAGAAGAGAAAATGCTGGTTACTAGTATTTTCTCCTTTTGGCCACAATGTTTTCAAAAGCATTGTCCATTAGGGTTGTTATAACCTCCTACAATTTTTTTTTCCTACGCTTTGCAAAGTGGTTGAAATGGGTATTTCATGATGATTTACATTTTGGTAAAATTGAAATTGTCACTAATTTAAATATTGGAATGAAAAATAGATGTTAATAGTACATACATGTATATGTTTTCATGATTTATTTGGTGTTTTATTCCATTGATTTTGCAGATATTTGAGTATGAAATAATAACCTCTTGGCCAAACGACAAAGCTTTGGACTTTTCCAAATGTGAAAAGGACAACTTAATTATTTTTATTATTATTTTTCAATTTTATCATCTATTTCAGCTATTGTGTCAGTGATGAAACAGGTTCCAGCCAAGGTTTGGGATTTAGTACTTCAAGAAAACCAGAATGTCCGAAACATAGCATTTGCTATCACCGTTATACAAGCCATGCTTGTTGCTAGGCAACTGTTTGGTGCTCAGGGTCTAAGTCTGTACTATCCATTCACGTCAGTCCAGACCAGTCAAGCCATTACGCTGGCTCTCAGTAGATATATGAGACCTGCAGAAGATGAAAGTGGGGAACCAGACAAGGCAAAACTCACACAGCTTGTATCAGAGGTATGTTTTGATATTCAGCAGTGCTATTATGATTTCATGTTATAGCTTTAAACAGAGAAGCATTAACAGGCTTTGCCAGTTGGTATATAATGAGAGGTTTTTAGCACTCCTGAATTTGATAGCTTTTGAAATTTGGAAAAAGTAGCAAGTACCCGTTAATGCCTAATCTCTTAAAAGTTTTCCATATCATTTAACTCTTTACCAAGTTTAGACCTGTCCAAATTGATGTAGCAAATCCAGTTCAAATCAGGGCATTTGTCTTTGATATGGTAGAAAACATTGTGGGAAAAGAAGAAAATAATGGTTAACAGTGTTAGCAGTGTTGTCAAAAACATTTTCTCCAGGGCTGTTGAAACACAAGAAGGTTTGGTAAAGGGTTATAACCAGGATTTGAGACCTGGAAGCCACATGTTTGATCCTCACTCAGAGTGCTGGGTCTTACGTTATGGTGTCCTATCCCTTTACCACACAAGCCAGAGTTTTAACATCCCTGAGGATAAAGTCTTGAAAACTATATGTTAACCAGCATTTTCTCCTTTCCTCACCATGTTTTCTAGCCTATCAAAGACAATGATCAATGATCATTTTAGCAACATTTAATTTGTTGTCTGCAAATGTTTTCAATTTGGTCCAGTCCAAATTTTGTCGCATTTTCTCCTTTTCCTACAATTTTCAAAGGCCTTTTTCTGGGTCATTAAACTGGTGATTGTGTGGTAAAGGGTAGGCGAAATAATGTTGACTATTAGACATGGAAGAAAGAAAAAAAATATATGAGCCATGCTCTGTGAAAAGGGGGCTTAATGCATCTGCCAAAAGTATCGACCCAGGTCAGCCTTCGCAGTCCGCGCAGGCTGACCTGGGCCGAAACTTTTCGCTATTTGTCAACTTTCTGTATATCAAAGGACCAGTCTACCTTATGATACAGTTGGTTGTTAGACATAATGCATTTTATGGATCCCCAATCATGTAATGTCATGCTTGGTATGATGCATCAACTCATGATTCCCTGGAGGCATACAGTAACTCTTTAGCAAACAACAAAATTTTTGTACACTTCCAAATTGAAAGCATTTACAAACAACACATTGAATGTACCTTAACTCTTTACCAAACGACAAAATTGTAGACCAGTCCTAATTGAAAGCATTTGCAGACGACAAAATAAATATGGCTCAAAAATTGAAAATAGTTTTGAGAAGGGTAGAAAACATTGTGGGAAAAGGAGAAAATGCTGGTTACCAGCATTTTCTCCTTTTCCTACAATGTTTTCAAAAGGCTTCTTTCTCAGGGTCGTTAAAAGTTGGGATTGTGTGGTAAAGAGTTAAATGATTATTTCTTGCTTTGAAAGGGTGGAAAACATTGTGGCAAAAGGAGAAAATGCTGGTTACCAGTATTTTCTCCTTTTCCCAAAATGTATTCAACAGGCTTTCTTCCTTAGGGTTGTTAAAACCCTGGATTGTGTGGTAAAGGGTTAATGCATTCACTACAGGTAGCCTTTGAAAACATTGCGGCAAACAACAACCTTATGTTCCAGGAGGTTATGAAATAATCTAGGAGAAGTAGTTTTGTACATGTTTATCTTTTGGATGTACATTTTCAGGTGGTTTACGAGAACACTGCCTACTGCATGTTTGACAGAGACTATGTCTCCGCTCTCGTGAAAACAGTCCTCCATAATATTTACTCAGACTCATCAGGGACTTTAGTGCTTGGAACTGTTGCTATACCAACCCCTCCTGCAAATGTTGGTAGGTGGCATCATTTGTTTTTATTTTGTAATTTCAATGAGTAAAAACCTTCCACATTTCATACTTATGAAAGCAGTTTTTGCAAGTGAGGTCCAACGTATTACTAAAAGATTTTTTTTTTGACAATTTAACCCCTTACCAATCAGTCCCCTCTGTAAAAACCATGGGGAAAATGGCTTGAAAACAACTTGCGACAAGGAGAAAATGCTGGTACATGTAATCACTTTTGATTTGCTGTCTGTAAATACTTTCTGTATGGATTAGTTTAAAATTTTGTGGTCTGGTAATGAGTTGAAAAGTTGTTTTCGTACCTTACTTATTAGTAAGCTGTATATTTTTTTCTCTATTTACAGAACCCAATGAATATGCCTGGTGGTATGACAAAAATGTGGATGAAGAGTTCACTCTTCCAGCTCTACAGTTGCATGCTAGTGTTGAAAAAGAAGCAAGTGTGGCTAGGTAGGTTTGAAATGGCTCGGAGAAAATGTTTTCAGGCCATATGCAGACTATAGTTTTGGCAAAGACTATTTGTAATTTTTGTTTTGAGAGAAATAAGAAAAGGAATAAACTGTACATATCAGCCTCTCACATCAGATGCTCTTGGTTCAAAACCCAAGATGAATTGGTCAACCTTTATTACTATCTACATCATGGTGTGAACACTTATTAGCATTCTAGGAAGTAATCTAAGATGGGAAAGATACAGGCTGAAATTTTAATAATTTTGCCTCGTTATAAGGAAGAAAAACTGTAATAACTATGAGCAGTCATTTTTCCACTACTTCATTTGCAGATGTCAGACCAATGTTCTCTCAAAAGGCTAAAACAGCATTACAGAAATAATATCCATACATTTCAGACAATGCTTTTTATACGCCGCCAAAGGTGACGTATATTGGCGTCATCTTCTCCGTCCGTCCCTTCATCCATCCGTACATACTTCCATTTCTTGTGAACGCAACTCCTCCCACATTTCTTGACGGATTCGGATACAATTTTCATAGAATGTTACTCATCATGTGACCTAGCACATATTGTCAAGGTTTTGGGATTCATAGCTGCGTCATGGAAAAAGGGGTCTTCATGTTATATTTCATTTTTCACCAATATCTCTTTAATTACTGGACATATCTCAACAGATTTGGATGAAATTTTCACAGATCATGTGACCTAGTGCATATTGTCAAGGTTTTGGACTTAAGTCTCTATAAGTAGCTGCTTGAAATAGCAGCCATGTGGCTGCGTATATTGTGACAACGGCACTCTTGTTATAATTTAGTTTCAAAATTTAGTTTTGATCAACTGCAAAACAAGTTTATACAACTTACAAGAATCACTAATGATGATTAAGGAAACCTTAACCTTAACAAGCACTTTTGCTGTGTTATGAGTGGGTCTTCCAAAAGTCAACCCCGCTCATTACAGGATTTGAACCTGTAACCTTTGATGTGAGAGGTCCATGCTCTTCGCCTACTCTGCTGTCTTTTCATTACTCACAACACGACAAAATTTAGACTTGTCCAAATGTAGAACATCTGCAGACTACAAATTCAATGTGACTCAAATAGACTTGTCCAAATTCAAAGGATTTGCAGAGGAAAAATTCAATTTGGCTCAAAAGATTTCATTTGCTTTTGAAAAGAAGGAAAACATTGTGGGAAAAGGAGAAAATGCTGGTTACCAGATTGCCTCCTTTTTCCACAAGTTTTTTTCTACCTTTTCAAAGATAAATCCCAATCATTTGAGTCACATTGAATTTGTAGTCTGCAAATGTTATCAGTTTCAATAAATCTAAAATTTTGTCAAGTGGTATAGAGTTAATTTTTTACCAAACACCATAAATTCTAGGCTGAAAATAGCATAGGCAGAATTGCAAAAATTGCAAAGCACCACATAGGCTAAACAGTTTAGATATTGAAAGCGCGTGCAGACAACAAAGTAAAGGTTGCTTGAAACATAAAATTTGTTGTTCATAACTTGAAAACAGTAAAGACGAAGGAGAAAATGCTTGTAAGCAGCATTTTCTCTTTTTTCCACAATGTTTTCAAAAGCCTTCTTTCACAGATTTGTTAAAAGTCGGCATTGTGTGGCAAAGGGTTGAGTTACTGAAATTGATCTTTCCTTTGTAGCTCTGTAGAGTTTGTGACTCATCTTGACCACTTGTTTGAGACACAAAACATGGAGGCAGGAGACATTGCCATTTCCGATACAACTACCATCAATGTCAAACGCCTTCGCTCTTCACTCGACCTCTGTGTGGAGGAATTACCTCCCCTGTTGGAGCTTGGCGAGATTCCAGAGTTTGTAAATGAAGACTTCAACTTCCCATATCATAGACCCAGTATGATCAGCTTGGCTACAGCATCAAGCACCATGATGCCAGAAACTATAGGATATGTGCTGCTACAGGTACTTTTGCCTTTAACACCGTACCACACAACAATATTTTAGATTGATCCAAATTCAAAGCATTTGCAGACAACAACTTAAATTTGGCTGAATTTTTTTAAATTGTCTTTAACCCTTTACCACACGACCAGATTTTAGACTTGTCCGAATTGAAAGCATTTGCTGATGACAGTTTCATTGTGGCTCATATGAAATGAGTTTTCTTTGATAGGGTAGAAAACATTGTGGGAAAAGGAGAAAATGCTGGTAACCAGCATTTTCTCCTTTTCCCACAATGTTTTCAAAAGCCATCTCTTTCAGGGGTGTTAAAAGTCGTCATTGTGTGGTAAAGGGTTAAGAGGTGAAAACAATGCTTTCCAAAGTCTTTGTCTTAGAGTCATTAAAACCCGGAATTGTGTGGTAAAAAGTTAACTCTTTACCAGATTAGAATGTCTCAAATTAGTCTAAATCAAAACTGTTTGCTGACAATGCATTAAAGATATCTTAAATGATGAGATTGTCAGATTGTGAGAGAATAGTTTTCAAAACTTTCTTCCTCAAGGTGATAAAGTACATCATTTGATTTGCAATAAGGGTATGATCTCCACTTTGATCCCTGTTCCACCAAATTTTTCTTTGGTTTTTTGGTTTCTCTTTTTCTTGGGCTTGTAAATGAGCAAAAGGAGCTTTAATGCATCTCCCAGATACATTATACCAAGCAAGTCATCATATAATTAGGAAGCCATAAAATGCATTTTGTCAAAAACTGACCGAATCTTAAGGTAGAATGGTCCTTGGACATGTAGAAAATTTACCAAAAACAAAAAGTTTTGGCACAGGTCAACATGCGCAGGCTGGCCTGAGTTGAAAGTTTTAGCAGTTGTGTTAAATCTAGATACTTTCCACAGAACATGACTCAAATTCAAGTCATTAGAGAAAAGTGGAGAAATCATAACAAGCAGAGATTGTCGACCAAGATCAGACTTAATGTATGTGCAGGTTGATTTTGGAGCACAGTCGCAACAATGTTTATCCATAGTTATGCTTCGCAGAAAATTGCTATCTCTTTACCAGATGACAAAATTTAGACTTGAAAACATTGACATATGACCTTTCAAATATAGCTCAAGTGACAGAACTGTCATTGAAAATTTATATTCATGGTGGGAAAAGGAGAAAAAGCTGGCTACCAGCATTTTCTTCCTTTGCCACAATGTCTTCTAAAGTTTTCTTTTTGAAGGTTGTAAAACTATGACTCTGTTTAGTAAAGTGGTAAACCAAGGCCCTATATATAGGTATTTGATCTCTTTTTTTTCAGGAGCTACCCATACAACAGGTGTAAAAATGAAGTTTACTAAGTGTTCTTGGCCTTTAACTCTGTACCACATGACATAAATCTAGACTTGTCCAAATCGAAAGCATTTGCAGATGACAATTTAAATGTGGCTCAAATAATTGAATTCGTCTGTAATAGGAAAGAAAACATTGTGGGAAAAGGAGAAAATGCTGGTTTCCAGCATCTTCCCCATTTCCCACATTTTTTTCAAAAGGCTTCTTTCTCAGGTTTGTTAAAACTTTGGATGGTGTGGTAAAGGTTTAATAATAGTGTGTCTTATTGACAGGAATGCCTGTGGTTGAATTCAGTTCTTTGCCACATCAGACAGCAGATCAGTGAGCTTCAGGAGAACCTTGTTGGGGGTCCGGATGCCCTGCCCCACTGTCATGTGACCACAGTGCTAAGTTTACAGGAGGAACATGTCCCTGTCTCATGGATCCATCCTAACTCACAACCAAGTACTCATTCCCTAGTGTCTTGGCTTGAGGGTAAGCAAAAACATATGTATTCAAAATACATGCCAAATTTCATCATAGCATTTCTTTCCACCCACCCCACTCCCTTCGGAAAAGAAGGGGGAAAAACTGCTGTGTTCATGTCTGTCTGTAGGTTGCTCAGTTGAATGTGTTTCTTTCATTCTTGTATTACTTCAATTTAATTTCTGCTTGGAAGAAAGCATCAAGGTATTGTCATAGCTCTGGCATTGTTGCCTTTTTCTGGGTTGTAGTCTTGTAAAAACTTTGACATCTTTTGATATCTCCGCTATTAAGATATTTCGAACTTCGAACTGGGACTATTTGGTAACTATTAAAAGAGGAACCCATACTACAAGGGCAGGTAACTATCAAAGTTTTTTTTTTTGACACAGTTATTCATTTGCACGTGGCAATTCAAATGTGACTTTAATGCTAGGATTTGCCTTTAAAGCAATAGAAAGTATTGTAGAAAAAGGAGAAAATGCTTCTTACCAAAAGGTTTCTTTCTCAAGTTTTTTAAAACACATGGTTTTGTGATAAAAGGTTAGTACATGTAGTTTGTATCTTACAAAGGGTAGCATTTTATTTAGGGCTCTATTCACTGAGACTTTCAGCCAGGTAGATTGCTAGACTTAGAATAAAGAACTAGTATTGAATTAAGACATGGTAGTTAACCCTTTGCCAGATGACAAAATTTTAGACTTGTCCAAATTGAAAGCATTTGTAGACAACAAATTAAATATGCCTCCAATGATAAAACTTGTCTTTGAAAGGGTAAAAACACTGTGGGAAAAGAAGAAAATGCTGGTTACCAGCATTTTCTCCTTTCCAACAGTGTTCTCAGAAGCTTTATTTCTCAGGATCATTATAACTTGGGATATTGTATTTTTGTTCCGTTTTTATTCCATAGACATGCGTAAAAGACATGACCAGTTGGGAGCCTTTGTTAAATGTGGTATGATACCAACATACAGAGATGGTCAGCTAAATGACAATCCGGTCATTGGTCATGGGCGCTTGACCAAGGTGTGGCTAGGAGGTCTGGTCAACCCAGAGGCTTTACTGACATCACTCAGACAGGAAAAAGCTGTTGTCAGTCAGTGCCATATTGATGATGTAAGTACAAGTACATCTGTCATACTGTTTATATATTGTAAGTCATTCAAATAAATTTGCAGCTTGTGCAATAAATTAGCTCTGACAACATCTATGTATATGGTAAAGACTGCTCATAATGAGTAATTTGTTCTGTTCTCCACTAAGTTGTAAACCTTTCGCTAAGCATTTGCGCATTGTTTTAGGGAACACTTGTTTTTTATAGGTGAAAGTCTGATTTTAGATCTGAAAAAATTAGTGAAAGACATGTGAAACAAATGAGCCATGCTCTGGCAAAAGGAGGCTTAATGCATCTCCTTTATGCACGATACCAAGGCAAGCCATCACATAATTATACATCCATAAAAGCCACCCTTTTTTAACAGCCGACTTATCATGAGGTAGACTGGTCCTTGGACAAACACAAAATTGACCAATAGCGAAAAGTTCCGGCCCAGGTCAGCCTGCGCGGACTGCGCAGGCTGACCTGGGCCGGTACTTTTCGCAGATGCATTAAGCCCCCTTTTGGCAGAGCACGACTCAAATATAATTGAGCCTAGCTCTTTGAAAAAGGGGTTTAATGAAATGCAAAAAGTGTAGACCCAGGTCAGTTTACGCAGTCTGTGCAAGCTGACCTGGGTCAAAACTTTTTACTTTTGGTTCATTTTCTGCATGTCCAAAGGTGTTTTTACCTCAGGATGTGGTCGTTTATTAGAAATATGGATTTTATGGATCCATTATTATGTGATCACTTGCTTGGTATAATGAGTCACAGAGATGCATTGTACTCGCTTTTTTACAAGTATTGCAGCCCAAACCTTTTGTCCTCTTCTTGACTATATTTATCCTCCCTCTCATTGAGGAGGTTTATATTGCTTTGCACATTTCGGTAAGTTGGCTGATTTGTTGGTTGGTTAGTTGGATGATTGTTCTGCCTATATACCAAAACTTGTCAGACAAAAAAGTAGATTTTGATTTGCCCTAGATTTCTAAAACATAATACAGGTATTTGCTTTGAAGTGTAAATGATCCTTGTGGAATTTTAGTACAATGAGTCAAAGTTCAAGATCATAATGACCTTTGTTGATAAGGCACGAAAGAAGAGGGTTTGTATTTATTACAAAAATCTTCTCACCATTTCAGGTGATGTTTGAGTGTGTTGTACTGGACACAGACAATACAGAGGAGTATGATGTGGATGAAGGTGGACTGTTTATCACTAATGTTCACCTTCAAGGTGCAGCCTGGGATTATGATAATGACTGTCTCATGGATGCCAAGTAAGCTTTCATCTCTAATAAAGGCTTTTAATCCTTAAAGCGCCTTATAGTTGCCTTTGCAGCCAGTGTAGATTAAGATTAGCCTGCACAAAATGTGCAGTCTGATCTTGGATCTACAATGTCTGCTTTGCTGAAACATTATAGACAAAAGCAACCATTAAACTGCAACTATCTGGGTTTTATTATAGACTGAATGTGTCGGCTTGGCTTATTTGGCACTCTAATCCTTTACCATACAATCCCGTGTTTTTAACGACCCTGAGAAAAACAGCTTTTGAAAACATTGTGGGAAAAGGAGAAAATGCTGGTAACCAGCATTTTCTCCTTTTCCCACAATGTTTTGTACCCTTCCCAAAACAAATTCCAATTTAAGAGCCACTTTTCATTTGTCGTCTGCAAGTGCTTTCAATTCGGACCAGTCTAAAATTTTGTCGTTTGGTAAAGAGTTAAGGGTTAACTTAGTGTAAAGCTAGCTATTTATACCTGTTGTGAAATGATTTCTTCAACTTAAATTAAAGCTGCTTGAAACTCTTACATGCCTTTCATAACTTTTACTGCACAAGATATGCAGTCTGATCTATGATCTACACTGTTTGCTTTGTCTTGAGAATCAACCAAGATCTAAAGATTCGTGAGGAGAGCAACCTAGACATTGCAATTATTTAGATCTAATTTCTGGGATGACTATGCATGTTGGGTTTATTTAGCCTTCTGATAGACAACTTTGCGAATTGAAAGCATTTTCAGACAACAAATATGATGTGGCTCAAATCATGTTATTTGTCTTTGAAGGAGGAGAAAACATGATGGAAAAAGAGAAATGCTAGTTTAATACCAGCATTTTCACCTATTCCCATGATTTTGTCAAAAGCCCTTTTCATCAGGGCTATATAAACATGGGTTTGTTTTCTGAAGGCTCAGTAAAACTGAAAGGTAAAATAGAAATTCAAGTTTTGCTAGCATGCATCCTGCTTACAAAAAATGTTGTATCTGTTTGTAGCCGTGCCTTGTTTGCCATTTCCAGTATTTATCTTAAGCCAGTGTTGCATACAGAATCTCCAGATCCTGAAACTGAACAACAAAGAGCGAAGAAACGTTATGACTGTCCAGTATATATGAACAAGGTAATGCTTTTATCCCTGTAAAATTGCTATCAACTCTTTGCAGATTTATTTTCATTTGTCTGGTTTATTTACTTTAAAAAATTGATGGTTAAAGTCCACATTTTTTCCCCCTATGAAAACAAAGTTGATTTTCTATTGTTTTAAAAGGATTTATTCAAACCAAATGTTATATTTGTGTGTCAAAGCTGAAGGAATGCTTAAATGTAACACTTTGGTCATAATATTTTTTAACCCTTTACCTTTATCCCGACTTTTAACAACCCTAAAAGAAAAGTAACCTTTTTTTTGAAAACATTGTGGGAAAAGGAGAAAATGCTGCTAACCAGCATTTTCTCCTTTTCCCATAATGATTTCTACTCTATCAAAAGCGAGTGTCATGTTTGGGTAACGTTTTGATTGTCGTCTTCAAAAGTTTTTTTTTTTTTAGATTCATGAATGATACCTTTTTGTAAAGCGTGAAAATATTCTTTTTCAGAGTCGACAGTATCAAGTTACAACATTAGAACTCAACTGCCCTCCCCCAGTTGAAACTTGGAAGCTATCCCATGCAGCAATCATCCTGAACCCAGGTTTACCTGAAGACGGAGTGAAGAAATCTCGATCATATCTCCTCAACCTGAGATCAGTACTGCCTATGCCTGAGGAAGAGTCAGAGGGTGAGTCAGAGGAAGCAGACGAAGAACTAGAAGAATTAGAACCTGATGAGTCTGACACAGAAGAGATTGGCCACTCTGAACCATCTCAACTTTCATACAGGTAAGCTTGCAATCATATTGTCATGTATCTCAGCATAAAATAATTCTTTACACAATCATCTATGCTTAACTCTTACCAAACAATAAAATTCTAGACTTGTTCAAATTGAAAGCATTTGCAGATTACAAACTAGATTGCAAATGATGATTGTTCTCTTTGAAAGGGTAGAAAACATCGTTGGAAGTGGAGAATATGCTTGTTACCAGCATTTTCTCCTTTCCCACAATGTTTTCCAAAGCTTTTTCCCACAAGGTTGTTAAAACTCGGGTCTGTTTGATAAAGGGCTGCACAATCCTGAGAAAAGGTGTTTTTTTTTTTTTTTGTAAAATGTTGGAAAATGAGACATTGCTGATAATCAGAAATGTCCCCCTGTTCAGTCTAGTTTTCTACCCTTTCAAAGATGAGGTTTAAATTCGAGGATAATTATGATTATTAAATTGCATTGTTTATAGAGTAGTTAATCTATTTAAAAACAAAGCAATGACGACAGACCCTTGCATTTAAACAGGCTCAGTGCCTACATTAAAAAGATCACATCCGCAGATCTAAAGGTGTCAAATTCGACCAATCAAGATGAGATAATGACAGTTTTGATTAACAGAAGAATAGAATGGAAACCCATTCTAAGGTGTTGTGTGATTAAAAAGATGTTAAAAATCGTTTGACCCATGTTAAGAGCATATCTACAAATACACAGTTAAGTGCAGTGCAGGGGATCATGATTATCGTTGTTTGAAAACTTTCAACCAACAAGTTAATAAGCAAAAGAATTGTATGAAAGGTTATTCGAATAAGAATTTCATATCCACACCTTTGGCAGTTTTCATAATATTCTAATATTCGGCTATTCGGTGCCATCCCTACTTATTTCACTTTGGTAATGGGCTAACAAAGCATTTTGTTAATTCTTTCCCAACCTACAAATTTTAGACCCTTCCAAATTTAAAGCATTTGCAGGCGAAAAATTTGAAAATGGTACAAATGAACTTAGGTGTTTTGACAGGGTAGAAAAAATTGTCTTTGGGTGGTTAAAACTCAGATTAGGGGTTAAATAGTAACTTAATTTCTTTTTTCATCCAGGCCACTGAGTCCTAAAGCACCACCTCTCCCACCTGGATTAGGTCTACTGAGAGAACCACCCATGGAAGAGGAACCAGACTCCGCCAAAGAGAGACAAGAACAGAGAAAAACACCAACCCGCAAGACACCTTCTCGCACACCACCAAAGAGTCCTCAACCAAAGGGCACACCCACTCCAAAGAAAACTCCTCCCTCAAAGACAAGAAAGTCACCAACATTGTCTGCATTTAAAGAGACAGATAGTGTTGAGAAAAAGGGTAAAACTTCTCCCACACAAGGACAGAAAACCCCTCCAGGACAAAAAACTCCCACTGGAAGGGCCTCAAGGACCTCTGTGACCTCAAAGGGCAGGGCTTCAAGAACATCTAAGGAAGAGAAGGATGTGACAGGTGAGGAGGAGAGGCCATTTTCTCAGGCCCACGAAGAACCCCAGACCCAGGTAGAAATAGAAACTGATAATCAGGACACTGTTGAGGAGAATGCTGAGGAGTCTTACAGGGATCCAGAAGAGTCTTACAGGGAACAAGAAGAATCTTACAGAGAGCAAGAGGAGTCATACAGAGAGCAGGAAGAGGAACCAGCCAAGGAGAAAGAGATTTATGAAGATGAGGAAGAAGCTGATCAAGAAGAGGAAGAAGGAGGACAGGAGGAGGCTGAAGTGAGTAAGACGGAGGAACCACAACAAACCAAGACCACTGATGAGCAGGAGTAGAGGGTTTGAGCAATTTTGGGACTCCCTTGGGATATTCAATGAAATTATAGTATAATTATGTTACTTGTGAAGAATTCCCTTGATTTTTTGTGAGAACCTGGTATTTTTTTGAGTGTGCTTGACATTCCATTGACAGTTAAAAATAGTGTTATCATCTCATGCTATACTCGTAGCATATTCATTTTATTCATGTATTAATATCTCTTTTCATTTAGACATATTTATAATAAATTCTATGTTGTTGTAATGGAAATATAGTTTCAAAATGACTTTTTACTTGTATTTATGGGTTTTATGATTTGTGAGGTTCAAGTTTGTCTCATATATTTAAGTTTTAATGTATTTTTTGTTATTTATAAAAGATATATATTAACCATTTACCACACAATTACATATTTTAACAACCCTGGGTAGAGGCCTTTTGAAAGCATTATGGGAAAAGTAGAAAATGCTGGTATACAGCATTTTCTGCTATTCTCACAATGTTTTCTTCCCTGTCAGAGATCTTCAGATATTGTCGTTTGCTTATGCCTGCTATTTAGAAGTGTCTAAAATTTGTCGTTTCGGAAAGGATTAAACTATAGGCATGAAAAAACGACAAATGAGAGGCAATAATATGAGTGAGGGACAGAACTTATCAATATCAATTTAAGACATTACTGCACAGAGACAGCACCTCTATACTATGGACTTGATTCCCACTATACTTTCCATTTTACTGAAAAAAGGTGTGATGTTTCTTCAGTTCTTTACTAGAAGACAAACTTGAAGAATTGTAAAAATTAAAAGTAATCGCAGACAAATAAAATGTGGTTCATGTAAAGGAATTTGCTTTTGTAACAGTCGAAAACATTGTGTGCAAAGAAGAAAATGACAATTAACAACCCTAAACTGGAAGGCTTTTGAAAACATTCTGAGAAAAGGAGAAAATGCTGGTAGACTTTCACGAACAGATCCCATCATTTCACCAACATTTGTTGTCTGCACATACTTTGATTTGGAAAAGTCCAAAACTTTTTCATGTCGTAAACAGTAACAGCAAGGGATTCTTTGGTAAATGGATTATACTTCTCCATTGGTCATTTGCAGTTTTCACTGTATCTAAAAATTGCCTGTACTATTAGGTAATACTTTTTGTAAAATATTCCCACCAAAGTCAGGGATGATAAGTGCAGCTGCTGTGTGAAATAAATGCATACTATAGGTATGTAGACATGTTCTGTATTGTGGTCAAGAGTGTTTCTGTTCTTGCTTTCTACCAAACAACAAAATTTTAGACTGGTCCAAATTGATAGCATTTACAGTCAAAAAATTAAATGTAGCTCAAATGATTGAATTCGTTTTAGAAAGGTTAGAAAACATTGTGAGAAAGGAGAAAACACTGGTTTCCAGCATTTTCTTCTTTTCCCACAATATTTGGGAAAAAGCCTTCCACCTCCGAGCATTGTGTGCAAAGTTAACATCAGAAATAAAGGTACTTTACCAAACTCTTATTAATGAAAATTTGTTTTTGTTGTGTCAAATTATCAACTTAAATCTTGTTATTTCTTTTGTATTTTATTATTGTGATACTTGTGTTAAATAAAATGTCTTTGAAACTGCCAACAGATTTGTGATCGTAGTATATGGCCTGCAACACTCGAAAAGGGGCATTCGGACATTTGCATAAAGTGTCGTCTTGGATTAGCCTGCGCAGTCTGCGCAGGCTAATCCGAAACGACACTTTCCGTTTTTACGTAATTTTCTGTTTTGCGCAAGTCTACTGTATCACAAAATCTGATGTAGTAGTAAAGTGCCGTCTTGGATTAGCCTGCACAGACTGCGCAGGCTGATCTGAGACAACACTTTATGCAAATGTCCGAATGTCCCTTTTCCCGTGTTGCAAGCCATATTTGAGTGGCACTATGGCAAAAGAGGGGTTAAATGCATCTCCATGATACATTATACTGAGCAAGTCATCACATAATTATGGATCCATTAAAATGGATTTTGTCTAACAATCAACAGAATCATGCGGTAGAGTCCTTGGACATGCAGAAAATTTCTCTAACAACCTGACTTGGGTCGATACTTTTTGCAGGTACATTAAACCCCTTTTTCACATAGCATGGCTAATTTGTATAGTAGTATGCTACTTGCATTAATTCATTATAAAATAGTTCAGGCGGTAACATACAGGACTTGAAACCAGGGGGGTCACAGGTTGGATTCTCCAGCCAGGCCACTTTTGTCTAGAGCATTGACGAAAGTCATTGCAAGAGGATGGATTGTTCCCTCACTGCTGATCATTGTTTGAATGATGGATATGTGCGAAAACAAGCAGTGGCTTGGGAAGAATATTGTGCAAAGTACCAGTGAAAGAAACACCAGGAAAGCATGTCAAATACTGTTGAAAGCACCATTAAAAAACCATACAAACTAGAAATAGGTGTGTCAGAGACATGGATGCCCCCGCTAAATGGTATTGGTCACAGATATGTCATATGAGAGAAAATTGTTGTTTTGGATAACAGTTTAGACAGGGTTAAGAAGGTTTGTTATATATATAGCCAAGCAGATAAAAGATTATTTATACCTGGTAACAAAATTGAGGACTGGTCCAAGTTGAAAGCAATATGCAGACAATAAATTATATGGTTTGTATTGCATATGGTAGAAAACTTTGTGAGAAAAAGAAGAAAATGCTGGTTTTGAGCATTAACTTCTTTTTATTCAGCGTTTTCTTTAATCTTTCAACTGAGGGTTACTTATACTCAGGATTATGAAGATCTTAACTTTAGGAATGAGAGTGAGAAATATAGCAATAATAATTACTTTGTTGGACTTCCTCTATGAGACAGGAACAAATTGGATCGAATATTATCACACTGGACTATAGTTGAAGGGTAGGTTGCAGCCTCAATATTCTGGCATAGTTCTTTGGATGAGTCTTTTTAAAAACCAAAACTGTATCTTCATATCACAATTCTGCTGAGCAGGATGTAAAACTGGGTTGAACAGTCAATTTAAACATTTGACCTTCAACTGTGACCTTGACCTTGGGCGTATCGAAACAAACTTTTCGCATGACACTAGTACTTGATAAGGAGAACAAGTGTGCGAAGTTTTTTTGAAATCCATTGATAAATGTAGAAGTTATGCTCCAGACAAGGTCAATTTAAACATTTGACCTTCAACTGTGACCTTGACCTTGGGCGTATCGAAACAAACTTTTCGCATGACACTAGTACTTGATAAGGAGAACAAGTGTGCGAAGTTTTTTTGAAATCCATTGATAAATGTAGAAGTTATGCTCCAGACAAGGTCAATTTAAACATTTGACCTTCAACTGTGACCTTGACCTTGGGCGTATCGAAACAAACTTTTCGCATGACACTAGTACCTATTAAGGAGAACAAGTGTGCGAAGTTTTTTTGAAATCCATTGATAAATGTAGAAGTTATGCTCCGGACAAGGTCAATTTAAACATTTGACCTTCAACTGTGACCTTGACCATATCGAAACAAACTTTTCGCATGACACTAGTACTTTTTAAGGAGAACAAGTGTGCAAAATTATTTTGAAATCCATTGATAAATGTAGAAGTTATGCTCTGGACAAGAATGGGACACACACTAACACACGCACACACACAGACAGACACAGGTAACTCTATATGCCCCCCCCCATTTCATGGCGGGGGCATAAAAAAACAAACCAGACAATGCCATGTTGTAACAACCTTGATGAATAAGGCCACTGAAAACATTTTTAGATTGATTGAATAGTGTATTACGCCGCTTTCATATTTCAGTTATATCACAGCAACAGCTCACATATTCATATATTTCCTGGGGTTCACCAGTACTAGGTTAGGGCTCTGAAGTGTCTTGCCCAAGGAGAAATACATATTTGGGGAAATATTGTTACAGCGACCATCTTGGTCACATGATGACTTTATTTTTTAAATTTTAAACAGCATTATCTAAGGATTATCTGTGTGAAATTTCTATGGAATCTGTCCATTGGTTAGGGAGAAATCAGAGACATTGTTGATGTTACATACACAATAGACATCTTACCCATCACATTATTTTTCCTGCAGCACTTCATGCTCAAGTGACAAAAAAAAACATACAAAGGTCCTTTATTTATATTTTATAATTTCATTCTCCTAAACATGTATTTCACAAAATTGCAATTTTTCAACATAAATTCAATTTCACCTTAGACTGCTTAATACAAAACACAAACCAGAACCTTCCACTTTCTGACTCATTACCAATTGAAATAGAGGATCTTAGATGAGTGTTTATGTATTATCATTTTTATCAAACGAGTTGACTAAAATTGTATGACGCGAGCCATGGCGAGCGTCAAATACATTTTAGTCAACGAGTTTGATAAAAACGATAATACATAAACATCAATATGAGATTCTATTTATCACATAAAACGAATGACAGGCAGAAAAATATCCTGCATCATCACCTTTAGTCTCTATTCTGTTCACAGGTCCATGTTTACAGTTGTAGTTGGTTTCAAATGTGTATATGCACAAGTAAATAGTTCTTTGACATTTACATCGAAAGAATAATGTAATAGTTTATAGAGGGGTTAAGTCCACCCATTTCCGCAATAATATTTATTTTAAGAGACTTTCGCTGCATTTCTTGGTTCTTATCAAACATGAAAATCAAAAACTTTCCACGCGGATACGTCTTAGCAACAATGACATTATTTTTCCTTGAAACGGCGTAGCAGTACAAATTCCTGTGCATGCTGTGGTTGGTTTCTCAAGCTTCACGTGCTCATCACTGAAAACTGATCAGAACCAGAACCCCAAAAAAAAAAAAAATACACTAGTGGGTTTAATACACTGCTGGAGGAGGTTTTGTGTGATAAATAAATGAGCATTGCTAAGGCAAAAGGGGTTTTAATGCATCTCTGTAATGCATAATACTAAGTAAGTAATCACATAATTATGGATCCATAAAATCCATTTTGTCTTACAAGCAAGGAAATCCTGAGGTAGACTGGTCCTGAGCTGAACTTTTTGCTATTGGTCAATTTTCTTCAGCTCAAAGAACCAGCTTACCTCATGACTTGGTTGTTAGACAAAATGGATTTCGATGGTTCAAGAATTATGTGATGACTTGTTTTGTATAATGCATCGCAGAGATGCATTAACCCCCCTTTTGACAGAGTGTGTCTCATATCTATTGGAATACTTGGGCCTTTGCACCAGCATGATGCATTAATGACCTGTAAATATTTTCAAAATGGCACTTCCCGGATAACACTTACTGTTTCAGAACCTCTTCTTTGTATACTTAGAATACTGTTCCAATGAAACGTTTCTTTTCAACATGGAATACAGCCAAAATTCTGTAATTTCAAAGTTGTTTTGACAAGAATATGTTACAAAGAAAGAGAGGGTGTAGATCAAGGATCAAAATGAATATGTGAAGTCTGATCTTGATCTACACTGTCCCAAAACAAACTAAAACAACTCATAGCCCTGTAAGGGTTTATGATACACATATAGATACATGAGGTTATGAAATGAGTCTGAATAAGTACATGTACAAAAAAACTAGACAAAAGCTCAAAACTAAAATTGACAAGAGCTGCCTATCAGCACAGACATAACACAAAAATTGAAGATGATCTCTGCTTTTGAGATAATAGAGAACATTGAACAGAAGAATGTAACTGGCATTTTCTCATGATGTTTTCAAAATTGCTATCTTCAGAGTTGTTGAAATATGGAACTGTTTTCTACAGATTAAACCTAACATTCCCAATTCAATTCAAACTTAAAGACTAGCTATTTGATTGGCTCTTAGAGAATTTCTAAGCGAATCAATTGGCTAGTCTTGGAATCAATAGTCAAAACAATATCTAGAATAGTCAGTGAATGAGGAATTCAACCCTATCCTTACAACAAAATTTTAGACTCCTCAGTATTGACATGTTCCCCGCCAACATATTAAATTGGGATCAAATGTCCGAAAGGGTAGAAAACAATTGTGGAAAAAGGACTAAATGCTGGTTAACCCTTTATCACATATTCCCTAGTTTTCATGACCAAAAGGAATATGGCTTTTGAAAACAAAAGCATTAACTCTTTACCAAACGACAAAATTTTAGGTTTGTCCAAATTGAAAGCATTTACAGACGACAAAATAAAAGTGACTGAAAATTTGAAATTTGTTTTGTGAAGGTAGAAAACATAGTGGGAAAAGGAGAAAATGCTGGTTACCAGCATTTTCTCCTTTTCCCACAATGTTTTCTAAAGGTTTCTTTCTTGGGGTCGTCAAAAGTAGGGATTGTGTGGTAATGGGTTAACTAGCATTTTCTGCTATTCCCACAGTGTTTTCTACGCTTTCAGAGAAAAACCCCTTGATCATCGAATATGTCCTCTGCAAATGCTTTCAATGTGGAAAAGTCTGAAATGTTCTCGTCTGGTAGAGAGTTAAAAGCCTTTTCCCTTCGACATTTTCGAAAGCCCTCTTCCTCGGGGTCTCAGGAACACAGTATAGTTTGGTAAAGGGTCTAATCAATAATAAGAATTGACATTCTGTGATGACATTCCAAGATATAACTGTAATGATACTGTTCCAATCAAACACGTAAATAAAGCTTTGGCTAGAAGTAACGTCCAGGAACCCAGTCCGACTGCATGGATTAAAATCCTGAAACAGAAAGTAAAAGGCTTGTGTAAGTACAATGTAACGTGGCAGAAGGAGAAAATGCAGATAACTATGTCTTTTCCTTTTCCTACAAAGTTATTTACTCTCTAAATACATTACCAAACAACCCAATGTTTTAATGAACCTGAGGAATGATGCTTTTGAAAACATTGTTGGAAAAGAAGAAAATGCTGGTAATCAGTATTTTCTCCTTTTCCCACAATGTTTCCTACTATTTGAAAGACAAATTCATTATTTGAGCAACATTTCAATTTTCATCTGCAAATGTTCTCAAATTGGATGAGTTTTATTAAACTCGAAGGAGACGGCTTTTACAAATATTGCAAAAAGGCAGAAAATGCTGGTGGCCAGCATTATTTTTCTTTTCATTTTTCCACAATGTTTTCTACTCTCACAGGCAAATTCAATGTGTCGTCTGCAAATGCTCTCAATATAGATGAGTCTATAATTTCTTGTCCGATAAATGGTTAAGTTCCAATACTTGATACTTTCAATTTCTTTAACTGTTTACCAAATGACAAAATCTTCAACTTATACAAATTGAAAGCATTTGCAGACAACCAGGGATCGTAAATTACATGATCCCTGGGACAACAAATAAACAAGATGTCTGTTTGTAAAACAGTCATGCCCCCCTACTGCCACATTGATACAGGAAGTGGCACGGTTCATAAACTGATATTAAAAGAATTGATTGGGAAATATCTATGTCATCTTTTTGATTTATAGCCCACTTCAATTGTTAAACGTGATAATCTGTCAACAGTTCGCATAATTATACACACTGCCGTGTGTATACATACAAGATTGTAAATAGTCGCCGATACACAGACTAGGTTATCGGTTTTCTTTTCGGCACGCGCGTTCGACTTCCGCTTTTTCCCAGTCAATTTCGATGCTTACTACGTCCCCGATAATACGCGAATAAAATGTTGGAGCCACAAGTTGAGCAACATGATGATTTTTGAGACACTTTAATTTTTTTTTTAGCAAATTGCTCAAGTGGCGAACGGCAGCGCGGGCCCTGAATCATCTGGTGGTCACTGTGACCTTGACCTTTCATGGATTAACCTTAAAATCGATAGGGATCATCTACACTCCAAGATGAATATCTGTACAGAATTTGAAGGACCTAGATCAATTTTGTGTCTAGTTATCATCTGGACAAGGTTAGGTCTAAATATCATTAAGATGAAGGCCACTATGACCTTGACCTTTGATGGATTAATCTCAAAATCGATAGGGATCATCTGCACTCCGAGACAAATGTCTGTGCCAAATTTGACGAACCTAGGTCAATTCTGTGTCTAGTTATCATCCGGACAAGGTTTAGTCTATATATCAACATGTTGATGGTCACTGTGACCTTGACCTTTGACCGATTGACCTCAAAATCAATAGGGATCATCTACACTCCGAGACACATGTCTGTGCCAAATTTGACGAACCTAGGTCAATTCTGTGTCTAGTTATCATCCGGACAAGGTTTGGTCTATATATCAACATGTTGACGGTCACTGTGACCTAGACCTTTGACCGATCGACCTTGAAATCAATAGGGATCATCTACCACACAAGACGCATGTCTGTGACACATTTGACGAACCTAGGTCAATTCTGTGTCTAGTTATCATCCGGACAAGGTTTGGTCTATATATCAACATGTTGACGGTCACTGTGACCTTGACCTTTGACCGATTGACCTCGAAATCATTAGGGATCATCTACACTCCAAGACGCATGTCTGTGCCACATTTGACGAACCTAGGTCAATTCTGTGTCTAGTTATCATCCGGACAAGGTTTGGTCTATATATCAACATGTTGACGGTCACTGTGACCTTGACCTTTGACCTCAAAATCAATAGGGATCATCTACACTCCGAGACGCATGTCTGTGCCAAATTTGACGAACCTAGGTCAATTCTGTGTCTAGTTATCATCCGGACAAGGTAAGGTCTACCGACTGACCGACCAACGGACCGACCGACATTAGCAAAGCAATATACCCCCACTTCGTTGAAGGGGGGCATAAATATGACTCATGGGATTTGTCTTTGATAGGCTATAAAACACAGTGGGAAAAGTAGAAAATGCTGACCATTAGCATTTTCTCCTCCCAATATGTTTTCAAAAGCCTACCTTCCGTGGTTCTTTTAAAGTAAACAGTTCAACAACTTTCACAAATAAAGAATACTCAGAAATATTCCTACTTACTCTACAATAATACATACTCAAAAATAATCCTACTTACTCTACAATAAGTGGCCTATAACAACTAAGAGCCAATAGTGTCATTACAACAGGCACAAAAGATTTGTTCAGGTCATTTCTGTTGTATATCCACACTAACATAGCTGTACTGATGTGGTGGACCTGAAATACAGTCAAATCTGTCAAATGATTGTTTTGAAAGATGGCTTTTTTGATTATTCATATTCATCTCTCCTACATTAAATTAATTCATTTTGCATAAACTCCTAACCAACGACAAAATCTGAGACTAGTCCATTAAAACATTTACAGACTACAAATTAAAACTAGCTCAAATGATGGAATTTGTCTGTGAAAGAGAAGAAAACATTGTGTGAAAAGGAGAAAATGCTGGTCACCAGCATTTTCTCTTTTTCTCACAATGTTTTCAAAAGCCTTTTCACTCAAAGTTGTTAATGTCTGGCAAAGATCTAAGAGACTGCAGATCTGATTGTGCTTCCCTTAATTAAACTAATAAAATTTGCATTTAAAGGCAACCTGCTGTAATACTATACATATACATAAATGCTTGAGAATTTGTTCCAGGTCTGAATAATCATCACCATGACTCTTTCAGTTACAAAAAGAGCCTATCCTTTGACATAGAATGCTACAGTAATGAGGTTTGACAGCACACTATTAAAGTTTATACTATTTTCAAGAGACAGGCCCAGATAGAAAATGTTTAACCAAAATGTAAAAAATATCTGAAACATTTAAAATAGTTTTTGGAGGCTTCCAAAAATTGTTTCTTGCACATTGAAAGTTTCTTCGCTGACCATTGCATCAACAATGGTTATATGGGAAAGCAGCTAGTGACTTGGGAAGAATATTGCGTGGAGTACCGGTAAAAGAAATTCCAGGAAAACAATTGTAGATAAAACTGTGGAGTCAGTTTTAGAACCGGTAGTAAACATTGTGGGAAAATGTTCACTGTGCACTGACTACCACAATATAACTGAAATAATGTTGAAAACGGCTTTAGACACCATAGAATCAATAAATCAACCTGTGTGCATGTCCATAGATGGACATATGGCTGGAGGGACAGACAGGTTAGCTGATTCCTGTGTAACCCTGAAATTACTTCCACTTACCAAGCTAATATTTGAGTCCAAACTCATCTGTATATATTTCCAGTCAAACTCTACACCTCTGGCTCCAACCCATAATGGAAGGAATCTGTAAGCAAAAAATATCAATTGAGTCATCCTCTGTGAAAAGTAGGTTTAATCCATCTGCAAAAAGTATGGACTAAGATCAGCCTGGGCAGCATGTGTAGGCTGACCTGGGTAATTTTTTGTTGCTATTGGTCTATGTTCTGCATGTCAATAGACCAGTCTACCCCATGATTCAATTGGTTGTTCAACAAAATTGATTTTAAGGATCCATAAATACTAGCATGTGATGACTTGCTTGGTATAATGCATCATGGAGGTGCATTAAACCCACTTTTCCCAGAGAATGACTCAGTTTTAATATTGTTTTAAAATAAAGAGGTAAGGAAGCTAGAAATTTCACCAAATATTGAACTCCTTACCTCCTCAAACAACTAGGACATGTGGTTCAACTGATGGGATCTGTCTATAAAAGCATGGAAAACAAGGCAATTACAAGAGAGAGGTAGGACCATCACAAGCAGATGATTATTCACCCATCCCCTGACCCCCGATTGACTATTAACAGTCAACAAATCGTAACAAAAACTACAGATGCCTCAAGTTCCTATTGTAGGTAGGCTTTGATGAATTTCAATTTCAGCTAGAATGGCTGAAAACTGAAATAAGGGATCAGGACACAAAATTGTGTCTATATTGATCATCAGACTCTCATCATATCTAATATTCTCATGTGGCCTGCAACACGCAATCTGCGCAGGCTGATCCGAGACGGCACTTTATGACTACATTAGATTTTGTCCCACAGTAGACTTGCGCAAAACAGAAAATTACATAAAAACGGAAAGGGTTGTTTCGGATTAGCCTGCGCGGAGTGCGCAGACTGATCCAAAATGACACTATACGCAAATGTCCGAATGCCCCTTTTCGCGTGTTGCAGGCCATATCTCATCATCGCAACAAAATTTGATTTGTTGTTTGCAAAGGCTCTCAAATTGGGCTAGTCTAGAATTTTGTCCTTTTGTAACCTATGTGATTTAAATGATTGAATTTTTCTCGGAAATGTTAGAAAACACTGTGGGAAAAAAAAGAAGCTATTAGTTACCAGTCTCTTCTCCTTTTCCTACAATTTTTTCAAAAGCTTTCTTTCCCAGGGTTGGTAAGGATCAGAATTATGTAGTATAGCGTTAATTCAACCTACCTGGTCACGATTAATTCTGCAGTTGCCCAGCCAAGTCCAGCAATCATAAATCTGAGTTGTCCTTTACCTGATAGTTTGGTCATAACGAAATATATACCAACTAAATCTGCAAGGTCTACTGTGCATTTCATCAGTTCCTAAAGATTGGAAAAAAGACACAGTTACCAGGATTTACCAGATATGTTTATAGCCAATATTATCTCATAATTCTTTACAAGGGTACAAAATTTTAGACTTTATCTAAATTGATAACATTTATAGAAGGCAAATTAAATTGAGATCTGCCTGTGAAAGGGTAGAGAACACTGTTGGAAAAGGAGAAAATGCTGTTTACCAGCATTTTCTTCTTTTACCACAATGTTTTCTGGGGATTTTATTATGAGATCTATCTTCGAAAGAGTAGAGAGCATTGTTGGAATAGGAGAAAATGCTACTTACCAACAGCTTCTCCTTTTCCAACTGTGTTTTCAAAAGCTCTCTCCTGGGTGGTTGATACATAAGATTCTTTGGTTAAGTGTTAACAACTCAACATCCAATTCCTTTCCTCAAGTTTTTCAGATCAAAATGATAAATAAAATACTTCGTCTTAGTATGCAATTTACCTGCTTTCACTCCGTTTGACTGGTATAATACTCTTTACCACACAATGCCAACTTTGAAGAACCCTGAGGGTGTGATTTTGAAAATATTTTGGGAAGAGGAGAAAATGCTGATTACCAGCATTTTCTCCTACTCCTACAATATTTTTGACCCTACAAATGATACATTTCATCTTTTGAGTTTTGTTGCATTGTTGTCTATAAATGCTTTGAATTTGGACAAGGCTTAAATTTTGTCATCTGGTTAAGAGTTAAGGATAGTGTTTTTATAAACATAATTCCTCCTGTAGGAACTTTGACTTGTTTGGTTAATCCTTTACCACACAATCCCGAGATTTCAAAACCCTGAGAAAGAAGCCTGTTGTGGGAAAAGGAGAAAATGCTGGCAACCAGCATTTTCTGTTTTTCCCACAATGTTTTCTACCATTCCAAACACAAGATTCAGTTTTTGAGTCACATCAACTTTGTTGTCTGCAAATGCTTTTAATTTGGACTGGCCTAAATTTTTGTCGTCTGGTAAAGAGTTAAGTGTTTAAGTTTTGTAGTTTTTTTTTGCTGACAACACTGTTATTTACCAGTATATTATTCTCCGTTCTTTCTGAAATGAACCTTACAGGTTTCATACTTTCATACAGATCATTTTCATCTTTTCGTTCTAAAAAATTTCACAATTAAAAATACTAGTCTCTTACACCAATCACATCCAGCCCTTCTGTTAAAATTTCTGTAGTTGGGAAGAAAGTTGCAAGAATCAACATTTTACAAAGCTGAGTAAATAAATAGGCTCCTCCTGCTTGCACACATTTCCAGAAAGCACTGTACTCCGCCCTGAAAAAAAATTGGGAAAATGGGTTTAACCCTTTACCTCACAATCCCAACTTTCAATGACATTGAGGCCTTTTGAAAACATTGTGGGAAAAGGAGAAAATGCTAGTGACCAGCATTTTCTCCTTTTTCTAACCTTTCAAAGACAAATTCCATCATTTGAGCGACATCTAAATTGTCATCTGCAAATGCTTTAAATTTAGGGCAGTCTAAAATTTGGTTGTGTGGTAAAGAGTTAATGCACCTTCACATCGTACCAAGCCGGTGGTCACATAATATTAATCTTGCTTGTTAAAAAACCAACTGAATCATGAGGTAGAGTGGTCTTTAGACATGCAGAAAATTTACCTGTAGCAGAAATTAATGACCCAGGTCAGCTTGCACCGACTGCACAGGCTGACCTGGTCTATACTTTTTGCTGATGCAATTATAACCTTTTGACAGGGCATGACTTGTTAACAATGACAGTTTTATCACATCACCTCATGACATCAATCTGCAAGACAAATTAGAAAACATTGTGAAAATTGCCTACTCCAAATGAATTAAGGTTTACAGATATAAGTAAAACCATTGTGAAATAAGCCTTCAACAAATGAATTGTTATCTAAAGTTTATTTAACCCTTTGCTACTTATCAAATTTTAACATTTGAAAGCATCTACAGATGACAAAATTCGAAATAGGTAAAAAACAACACAAGTTCTCTAAGAGTAGGAAAAAGAAATTTTCTCCTTTTTCCTACAATGTATTCAAAAGGCTTCTTTCCCAGTTGTCAAATATACTACTATATACCTGGATGTATATGCATGTCAAAAAAATTTGCAAATAACTGATTACAGACATTTTGCATACAGACATGTTTGTGAATTTGAGACACTTATTATTTGTTGGTATACTTGTAGTAAAATATGCAAACAGAAAAGTTTGCGAATTTTTTAAATTCACGAAATCGCAAAAATTTCCATGTCACAAAAATTTCCATTTATACAGTAGATTGTTTGGAATAGGAATGCTTAACAAGTAACAGTGTGTGCTGTGCTTTTTCTAGCTTGAGGTTTTTGTACCCTTTGGTAACAGGAGTTGGGGGTACACAAACAAAGATGGGGGTTCAGATCTAAACTACATAATTACACTATAACATCAGTTTTAATGGCAGCCTATTAAAAGATAAACTGTTTTCATGAGATATGCACAAACAAGTTTTTATAGGTCTACATGTACACATTTATGAGCTCTTAAAACACTTTGGGAACCTTTCTTCAAACGGTGCAAGAATATATTTTGCAAAATCAATTCTAATGTTTGCTAAAACAAGTGGAATACCATGGGATTGCAGGGTTCTTACTAGGTCCAGAATCCCAGGGCCCAAATTTTCAAGAGTCAAAATTGAATTCCAAGACTCAAAAAGAAATGTTCAAGGGTCAAAATTGCTTGGTTATTATGGATAGATATGGGTGAAATAAAGACAATTTTTCATTTTTGTTCTTTGATTATGGACAGAAATCAGACAAGAAAATACCTTCTAAAATCTTATGTAGAGACTTGTTGGAGGGAAGTGTATAGAAGAATTTTAACTTGCAGCCCTAGCATGCAATTCATCTTATGAATAAACAGATACAAACAATCTTTTAAATGTTAACCAAACAACAAAAATTCAGACTCAGTCATGTTTTAGACATTTGCATACAATAATTCGAATGTGGCCTGAACGGCTTGCCTTTCGTAGCCTAGAACATTGTGGAAAAGGGAGAAAAAAAAGGTCACATTCATAAAAGCCTGATTTCTTTGAATTTCAATCTTCTTTTTTTTGTCCAGTTACTTCTTTCACATTTGTTCCAGTGATCTCTAAGACAAGAAGGCCTAATCTCTATCTCCTTCCCCCTCCCCCATCAAATCTTGTTGTATGTTTTCACTTCAATAACAGCCAAAGATTTTCCTCATCATTAAACAGAGATTTTAGCTTCCGTTTATTGTTTTACACAGAAATAAGTGTAAATTCACTGTTTAAATGTATTACCAAAGATGAAAAGATAGTTTGAAGTGCTTCTGATCGGACGATGGCACACTGATTTTTGTTGTGTCATGGGTTTTCACGTTTTTTTCCAGCGATCTTTTTTCATGTCAGTTAATATTTTTAGAAGTATTACTGCATGATTTGATATGAATTTGTTAATTAGTTTACAGGTAGCTTAAAAACCTGTCATTTTACCCCAGATATTGGATTAACACCTTTATCACTTATTCAAAAATGACTCGCCACTCGCCAGCTTGATTAGCTGTGATAAACAGAGCTGCATGCGTCTTTCAAATTTGATACTGATCATGTTTATTACAGTCTAAATTTCTAACGGATTCATGCGACCCAATTTATATGACCCTTTAGCCAGTAATCTCATGTGTCATATTGAAGCTTAGGCAGATATTTTTGAGCGTCAAAAATGGGTCACTTCGGATTTCCAAACGTCAAAACCAGGGGTCTCAGGTCAAATGAGAACTCTGGAATTGGTCCATTTCCTATACAAAATCTATCAAATCGGATTACAGTGTATGACTGGAATTTCTTTCCCCCTTTTCAGTCCCTTCGGCGTTTGACTAGCACTATTGTCAACTTCGGAAGATAGTTGTCGATCCGCAGCTTGTTCATTTGTCATTGAAAAGGACGAAGCTAATTTAAACTGAGCCATCTTTTTGCCGACATGAACAAATAATCAAATTGCAGCCAAGAATCGTCCGCTATAACAATCGACTGGGTTAATGCTTCATCTTATTTTATGTACAATTCTGGCGACGAAAATGTGAAAAGACAACAAACCGATCATAACACAGCCGCAACATTTTGGCCACAAAGAATATAACATGTACATTATACGATAACCTCAGAACGCTCCGGTTTAGCATCTGTATTTGGAATCAGTAAACCCTAGACAAGAGTGAGTGACTGTAAACATTTCGCTGCTTATTATTATCCCCGATGTTACTAAGTTCTATGAAAGTTATTGTTTTTAGGGCGAGTTTTTTGTACGTTCTGGTACGTATAACAGAGAAAAACTGTACGTGATTTTTCTGTTTTATATGTGAATCACGTACATTTATACGTGATCGCACACACTGAGTAAGTTAGCTATAGTTCATAACATATAAAAAATAGAAATGCACTTAAATATTCATTTATCAGAGGACTTATGTGAACAATTTAAGGATCCATAGTAATATTCTAAGCACACAATGGAAACAAGTTGAACATAATTTTATATGACTAACTGAAGCGAACAGGTAAAATACATTGATACAAAGGCTTGGTCTGCCAGGTTACAAAGAGCCAAGAATATTCAGACTCAGAGATGGGGAGAAAAAAAAACACACACACACAAGGGTGATTACAACATTAGGGCTATTCCTAGCACCAAGTAGATGAGGTACTGCCCAAGCACATATACATGAGGCCAAGGAAACAAATGAATAAGTGGACTACTGCTAAAAATATTGCTAAAGGTGGCGATAAATGCTGTTATTCGATCAGTCAATCTATGCAACCGGCACACATACCCCACCCATTAAGATACTGTGTGTATCCAGTACACAAATTGGACGTATTTATTAGGTAAACAACACCAAAGTAAACAATGAGAATGTCGCTTACAAGCCAGAGCATTTGTAAACTAAGACATAAGGGACGTAGGCCAGCGCTACACAGTTTCCGAAGTGAAAAAGCGTCATGACAAGAGAGAAGATTTTCTTCTTTTCCCGATGACAAGCATGGACGGTTACTGTTATAATTACAAATTTTGTCAAAAACTGTATAGTTACGCTCAACCGGTGTTACAGTAAATTACTTATCCATGAGTTGTGGTGGAAAGATGAGTGAGAACAATATTAGTGAAATCTTTTCCAAATTTCAAGATTATCTTGAAGCAGACCAAAATTTAAGAGAGGTCATTTTTTTATGACATTTTATCAGACTGTCATTATTTGTTTATGAAGAAGTTTGCTAGATCTATTCTTTTATCTGCATTAACAGAGCACTTTGGAAAAATTGTGGCGAAGGGTATCCAGTCGTTTCGACACCCGGTCATTTCGACACTTTTTGGTCATTTCGACCCCTATTTTGGTCATTTCGACACCCAATATTTTTTTTTTTACAAAAAATGGTCAGTTCGACACCCGCTGATTTTTCACCCTCCAAAAAACGGAGAAAAAAAACAGGTCATTTGTTGTGCAGTATGTTATAAAAGACGTATTCTTGCAGTAAAACGAAAGTTGCCCTTGCCGATCTTTGTGTTAACTTTTAGTGGTAATTTTGGCAGATGGCCAACTATGTTGATTGCTACATCGGTGGAAATTTATATGCCAAGGTTTCTAAATGCAGAAGACCGAACATGTTTTTTTTTCACTAACAATTAACCTAATAATTGTTCTGATTAGTCTTAATGAATGTGTGTTGTTACAATTTTTACCCAAATATTGGTTGTTTAAATCATCTGCCTTAATTTGATTGATGTAACATAAAACTACTTCAAATTTTTACTTTGTCCTATTATCATAAAAATTTTTGTTTTAGTGTATGATCAAAATGCGTACATTGGCTTTGTTCAAATAATTTTGTTTTAGGAAACTTTGTTCATGTCAATAAATATACGTGTGTAGAAAATTAATGATATACATGTATATGCATCAGTTCAGCAAATAGGACATACAGAGCAAATTGATTGGAGGTTTCTATAAATGGTAATTAAAAAGATATTATGCAGTAATGTTTTTCACACCTTAACCTGGCTTTTGTTTAACTGTGATCGACAGGTGTTTTCGTCCCTTAGAATAAACACACAGAGAAATGATTTTCAAATTCCTCATTTCAGAACATTTTCTTTTCACATCTGTGAAATTAGGAATCTAGATGAATACAAAAAAGGAATCTTAAATCTTGACCACTCGCGCAAATTATTGCGTGAATCACGTTATAGAAGTGAAATTCGCGTAACAAATTTTGGTTACATGCGAGACCTCACATAAGAAAATACATGGACAAGAAAGGCCATTATCCGCTTATCTTGCGTAAACTGACAGGTTTTGAAGTTACTTGTTACCCTTATTGAAAATTTTTGTCAAATCATGCGGAAATACCCATCCAGAAATTAACAAACATGAAAAACTGATCAGTGCAAAAAAACGCGGAAACTCATGACACAACAAACTGTCTCTTTGACACTGTCGGATCAGAGTCACTTCAGACTGCCTTTTCAGCTTTTTAATGACTTTAAGCAGTAAATTTACATAAATATCTTAATATAGTAGACTTTTCTGATGCAAATCATCAGCATAGATTGCTTTACCACTAGTTGGGAACCAATATTGTCATATCCTGTAATATGAAATTTTACCCCCAGATTTACAGCTCAGAGGGTAAGTGTGCCCTTGAAATAAAAAGCTACAGGAAACACTGTAAGGTCCTATGCTTAATTTTCTTCTCCAGCCGAGGCAGGCCTTATACGTTGATAAATTGCGTAATCCTGCGATTATTTTTTGTTACCACTTATTCTTTGCAGACAATGACGTATCTGATATGTCCACTAAATGTTGTGTTGCCGTAATTACTCCATACAAATATCATTATCCTGATTAAGAAGAACTTAACATTAATTGAACATTCTTCAACCTATCTTTTGTTATTCGGTCAAAATGGCTCACAAAGTCCACAACGGGGTTTGCTCGTATTAAAAACTCTCTCTGCCACAATGCTATCAAAGGTTACCCTGCTGCACGACGAAAAAATCGGCTTTGCTAGATATATAAGGGTTTCTGTAAATGACAGGTAAAGGTGTGATAAACATTATACTGCATAGTCTCTTTTTAAAATGGCGAAGTACAGATACAGAAAACTGTATGGACATACTCGTACTCGGGGTAACGGCCTTTGAATAAAGCTATTTAAAAACATATTTTGATCACACACCAACACAAAATTATGATAATATGACATCTTAAAAAAAATAAATAAACTAATTTAATTATAGAAACTCGAGTCTTAAAAGTGCTCGGAAAAAAATTGGGTGTCGAAATGACCAAATTTTGCAAATTTTTTTCTATCGGGGGTCGAAATGACCAAAAAGTATCGAAATGACTGGGTGTCGAAATGACCGGGTGTCGAAATGACTGTCATTCGTGGCAAAGAAATATGAGATACAGTACTCAGAATATAACAAGCAATTTCTCCTTTTCCATCTATTATATCTACAAAATGACAGGATATAGAAAGTAGCTGACCAATGAATGGCAAAATCACAATCACATGTGACAAAGCTGGTACAAAGTTTAATTGGTCTAAACGGATTGGGGTCAAAACGGCCCACTTCCAAAACGGCCCAGTGCCGAAACGGCCCCATACCAAAACAGCCTACATTTTTTGTCATTGATTAAAACCCATTGAAGAACCTTCATTTGGATCAAAGAGTTACTTTCATAAATTTCACTTATTTATTGAAACATGTACAGAGATGTATCCTTTCTAGAATGTTTGGAGCTGTCGTTTTCAACATAAGTAATTTTTGCTTAACTGAGGTAATAAGACTGTAGGAAAGCAAACCACAACTGATACATTTTTTAGAAGAATTCCAGTTGATCATGAGAAAAAGAACAGGGGGGGGGGGGGGGAGACAAATGAACTCACATTATAACATCGGATAGGAATGCAGAGTACAACCCAGAAAGTATGGAGAATCGAGGCCCAAGCTCCACAAATAAAATTTATTATTTGAAAATAGATAAGAGTAAAGAAAGTTATAAAATTCACTCTGTCAACATTGGTGGAATTAAAACAGTAATTTGTAATTCAAAAATGGGCCATTTTGGTACCCATAACATTGGGCCATTTTAGTAAAGTGGGCCGTTTTAGACTGGGCCGTTTTGACCCTGTCCCGGTCTACACGAACATATGAACAGGGTATCTGCACACAGATGTATGTGTGCCATTGGTATAAAATATGTCCAGATAGGTTGATCTAGTAATCACACATCATTTTGACTTTGTCATAAAGAAAATTTTCCTTTTATAAGTACATCATTTATACCCATATGGCATTCAAAATGTATTGATTGGAAAAAGGTTAATGTCACAATTCTCAATAGAGAGAGTAGTCACATTGGCCAGAATTGGTGTGAATACAAATTTAGAGCAGGGGCTAATATAATATAGAGATATATGGAAACCTGAGGTTAACAATGTTTTTTTCTTTATTATTGTGCAGGAGATTCGTGTAGTTGTTAGAGAAGTGGAACAGAATGCTAGACAGATTCTGACGTTGTTACAAACAGTGCATCAGACGAATGGAATCAGGACAGGTATTGATTAGTCTGTTTGAGTGATCAATGAACATGGGCCATGCTCTGGCAAAAGGGGGTTTAATGCTTCTCGATTCTGTATACCCAGCAAGTCATTATTCGAATTAGAGATAGATAAAATCTATGTTGTCAGAACAAACAGCTGAATCCTAAGGTAGAATGGTCCTTCAACATGTAGAAAATTGACCAAAACCAAAAAGTTTCATCCAAAGTCAGCCTGCATGGACTGTGCAGGCTGACCTGGGTCGATACTTTCTGCAGATACATTAAACCTTCTTTTCACAGAGCATGGCTCATTCACATTTGAGCAATAACTGCACAGTCTGATGTAGGATATTACTAGCTGTAATAGACTATCAGCAGACGACCTTGAATAATCAGCATACATAAGCCCTTAACTTAATAATCCTGTGTTTTCATGACCATGAAGAAGAAGGCATTTGAAAACAGTCCACGGAGAAAATGCATTTTCTTCTTTTCCCATGATGTTTTTTTCTACCATTTTAACAAAAAAACACAATCATTTGATCTACATTTTTTTTTTATGTCACCTACAAATGTTTTGAATTTGGACAAATCTAAATTTCGTTGTTTGGTAGAGTGTTAGTATGGTTGTACCGGTATTTAGAATTTACTTATATATAAAACGTTACATTCTGTCTGAAATACAATAGTATTGTTTTTGTTCTCATTGCAGTTTCAAGTATCTGTGACAAATGTCTGCCTATGTTTGAACCAGTGCAAAAAAATCTTGCAAGTCTAGCTGAAAAAATTCCAGAAAACCATTACTACAGGTTATAGATCTTTTTTCACTGACATTTATATTATAATTTAGCACTTTACCAAATAATTTTTAGATTTTATGACCCTGTGAAAGTTGACTTTAGAAAACATGGTGGAAAAAGAGAAAACTGTTGGTATAAATATTTTTTAGCTTGGCTGTTTTTGAAGAAAAGATAGAGGAAACTGCAGCAGAGCATTGGCACCGACATGCTGTGCTCTTGTTTGTTTTCCCATGATGATTTCTGCCCTTTCAAGAAAATACTATTTATTTTGACTGCATTTAATCTGTTGTAAGCAAATACTAACAACTTAGACCATAGTAAAATATTGTTGTCTATTAGTGTTTGGCAGGGTGGCCAAAGCTGGTAGTTGTGTGTGAATGGCTTGATTAAAATCATGACCTCCTGTATCAAATTTAAAGCAGATAACTTTTAAAATATTCTTGTACAATGTGGAAAATTGACATGAATTTGGCTTTATACATTATCTGAACCCTTTACTAAACAATCCAATGGTTTAATAGGCTTTTGAAATCATTGCAGGAAAAGGAGAAAATGCTGGTAACCAGCATTTTCTCCTTTTCCTACAATGTTTTCTACCCTTTCCTATACAAATCCCATTTGTGCCACATTTACTTTGTCGCCTGCAATGCTTACAATTTTGGACCAGTCTATAATTTTTTCTTCTGGTTAAGACTTAAGTGAAGCATTAAAGTGACAATAAAAGCCAAATGTAAACAAAGCGGGTGTTTAAATGCATTTGACTTTATATCATACCATTTAAAAGTATGGAAATTATTGTGAAGATGACAATCTGTCCATGTACGGTCGGTCCAAGCATTAGTTGCTGACAGAGAAACTAATTTCAAAACTAGGTTAAAACCTGCCAGGTAGCTGTGTCTTTTGTTTACTTTTTGCCTGATTTTAAAATTCTTTTTTCTGCCAGCGACTAACGTATGACCGGACCACACAATAACAGACTGTCATCTCCACAACATTTTCCATACTTTTAAATGGTATGATTTAAATTTAAATGTATTATGACACCTGCTTTGATAGTTTGGCCTTTACTGGGCCTTTAAGGCAAAGGGAAAAAATGCTGGTTATGATCAAAATTTGCTCCTATCACCACAGCCAAGACAAAACATTGCACCAGTTTTACGATTGAATTTTATGCCTTTTTTTTTTATTCAATCAGGTACAATGATCAATGGAGGTTTAGTTTACAGAGACTAGCATTTTTATCAGCATACCTGACTTACCTCCAGTCAGAAACCATGGCAACCAGAGAACAAGTAGCATCAATGATAGGTGGTAAGTCTTTCTCTGAAGTAATTTCAAACTCGGGCAAAGCATTCTAAATATCCAAGACTAGCCATTAGTATTCTATCTTAGCCAATAGGATGGATTGTCATTGAATTTAAGTCTTTAGCAAGCGACAAAATTTGACTGGTCCAAATCGAAAGCATTTTCAGACAACAAAATAAATGTTGCTCAAAACTGATACTAGTCTGTGAAAGGGTAGAAGACATTGTGGGAAAAGGAGAAAATGCTCCTTTTGCCACAATGTTTTCAAAGGCCTTCTTCCTCAGGGTTGTTAAAACTCGGGATTGTGTGGTAAAGGATTCAAGGAAGAACAATGTTTAGTTGTTTGTGAAATCTGGTAGTTGTTTTTTTTGTGGTTTAAAATGCAGATTTGTTGGTTTTGTTACATTGTAGGAAATACGAGGGTTGTTCGATATGTAATGTGTATTGTACGATATCTCAAAAGCATTTGACTCAAATAGTGAAATGAACATTACATCCTTCAAAGTATTCTCCGCGGTTTGAAATACATAATTTCAATCTCTGAATCCATTTCTGAAATGCATCACAGTACGCTGATTTAGGTATACTTCTGAGGCACTGACTGATGTCTGAGCCAAGGGCTTGTCGGGACTTGTAACGACGACCAGATAAGAACTTTATAAGTTTTGGAAAAAGGAAAAAGTCGCATGGGGCTAGATCTGGAGAGTATGGTGGGTGTGGCAAGACGGTAACCTTCTCCGACTTCAAAAATTGCTTCACAAGCTCAGATGTATGTGATGGAGCATTATCATGAAGTAGACGAACATGCCTAAAACCTGACACAGGGCGTCATTTAAGATAACATTTCTTGACCTTTTTTAGTATAACATCTCGGTAATACCGACCTGTAACACTTTTGCCCTTCGGCACTGGAAATTGTACGGCTATACTATCACATGAGAAGAATATGCAATAAAGAACCTTCTTTGTGCTTATGCTTCTTTTGGCAACTACGGGCCTTCTACCGTGTTTAGTTAGCCATATTTTGTTTCCAATTTTTCTTACTGGTTCGAAATAGTGAACCCATGTTTCGTCACCAGTAACAATGTTTGCAAATTGTCTTTGACTGAATTTGGGAAACATTTTGAGCAATTGCTTAGCGGTTTGTACTCGTACCTGTTTTTGGTCATCTGTCAATATATGCGGTATCCATCTGGCAGAAATCTTTCATACTTTCAAAATATACTTCAAAATGAAATGCACCCGCGATAGCGATATGCCAACAGCGCTGGCAATATCACGAATCGTGTATCTGCCATCACTTTCATTTATTTCCCTGACTTTTGAGACATTTGCCTTGCCTGTTGCAGTCACAGGTCGGCCAGATTTTGCTGCATCTTTGACGGACTCTGTGCCAGTCAGAAATTTCTTTCTCCACCTATGACCTGTCTCATAAGATACTTTATCAAACCCATAAATTTCCCCCAATTCAGTAAAAATCTGCATTACCAAATGACCGAGTTTTGTGCGAACTTTTAAATAAGCTCTAATTTCTTTAATATTCTTAATCCGTTTCCCAACCATTTTTACAACAGTGGTCAATGACTAGCTCTATTGAAATGACTATAAGTTTAAAACTATGTGGAGCTGAAGGCTCGTGTTTATACCGTTGGAAAGGTATTGAATAGAGCTATTCAAGCGTATCATCATCCACGAAATCGTGCAAAGCGTTATCGCGCTGTGGTACAATACACATTACATATCGAACAGCCCTCGTACATTTATCCTAGACCACATGCTGAGTAGCTTCTGACTGTCTATTTAGTAATGGCAGTCTCTCTTGATTTTTTCCTTTAGCTCTTTATAATTTCTTTTTTTTTACAGTGAAAGTGAGAGAGGAAGATGGCTTTCATATTGATTTAGATGACTATTTGATGGGAATACTACAGTTAGCCAGTGAATTGGTATTTAGACTTACTCTTTTTTTTTTATCTTAATCTTATATACAATGCTCAATTCAAATCAACCCATCATTGAGCAGGCTATTTTTAGACTTACCGAAACAAGATTTAAACTTTCCTAAAAGAAATTGAGAACATTATTTTAAACAACTCTGTAAAAATTCTAGAAAAAAAGGAGCAATTACTCGTTAAAAGCAATTGATCCTCCGTCCAAAATGCTTTTCAAAGTTCTCTACAGTAGACATGTGAAAAGATTTGGAGAGGATTAAGTGATCTCTTAACCACACCTTCCTGACTTTAGAGGCCCCAGAGAAAAAAAGCTTTTGAAAACATTGTGGGAAAAGGAGAAAATGCTGGTAACCAGCATTTTCTCCTTTTCCCAAAATGTTTTCAACCCTATGAAGGAAAAATTTCATGTTTTGAGTAACATTTGTCATCTGCAAATGCTTTCAATTTTGATAAGTCTAACATTTTGTCGTTTGGTAAAGAGTTAAATCCTATAATTTCAGTGGGTGAATGTAAATGTTTTTTGTGGACAGTCTAGATTCCATTCACTGAACTTTCAGGGTGATTTAGACTGATCAAAAAAAGCTAGTGGCCAATTAGTGTAACCCAGGCAGAACAGATTATTTATTAAATGAATGATTTTTAGCTCGCTTGAGCACGAAGTGCTCTAGGTGAGCTTTTGTGATCATGCATCATCCATCGTCCAGGCATCAACGTTTACTTTGTGTGCACTATAGAGGCCACATTTTGAGTCAGTTACTCATGAAACTTGGTTAGAATGTTTATCTTGATGATATCTTGCACAAGTTTGAAATTGGGTCACTTGGGGTCAAAAAGTAGGTCACTGGACTAAATCTTAGAAAAACCTTGTGTGCACTCTAGAGGCCAAATTTTCAGCCTGAAACTCAAGAATCTTGGTCAGAATGTTTGTCTTGATGATATCTCGAAAAAGTTTGAAATTGGGTTATTTGGGGTCAAAAACTAGGTCACTGGGCTAAATCTTAGAAAAACCTTGTGTGCACTGTAGAGGCCACATTTTCAGCCTGAAACTCGTGAAACTTAGAATGTTTGTTTTGATGATATCTCGGACGAGTTTGAAATTTGGTTATGTCAGGTCAAAAACTAGGTCAAAGCAATAAATCTGAGAAAAACCTTGTATGCACTCCAGAGACGACATGTTCAGCCGGGTACTCTTGAAACTTGGTCAGAATGTTTGTCTTGATATATTGGACAGGTTCATTATTAGGTCATGTGGGATCAAAAAGTAGGTCACTGCGCTAGGAAAACCTAAGAAAAACCTTGTGTGCACTCTACAGGCTACATTTTCAGCTTGATACTCTTGAAACTTAGTCAGAATGTTTGTCTTGATAATATCTTATACATGTTTGAAATTGATTCACATCGGGTAAAAAAGTAGGTGACAGGGTCAAATCGGAGAAAAACCTTGTGTGCACTCAATAGGCCACATTTTCAGCACAATACTCTTGAAACTTGGTCAGTATCTTTGTCTTGTTAATGTCTTGGACATGTTTGAAATTGGGTCATGTTTGGTCAAAAAGTAGCTTACTTTGCCAAGTCTGAGAAAAACCTTCTGTGCACGATACAGGTCACATTTTTAGCCTGATACTCATGAAACTTTGTTAGAATGTTTGTCTTAATGATATCTTGAAGAAGTTTGAAATTGAGACAGGTTGGTTCAAAAAGTAGGTCATTGGGCCAAATCTGAGAAAACCTTGTGTGCAGTCTAGAGGCCACATTTTCAGCCTGATACTCATGGAACTAGGTCAGAAATGTTGTCTGTATGAAATCTCAGATTTTTGAAATTGGGTCACAACAGATCAAAAAGTAGGTCACTGGGCCAAATCTTAGAAAAAACTTGTGTGTAGTCTAGAGACCACATTTTCAGTCTGATACTCATGAAACATCAGAATGTTTCTCTGGATGATATCTCTGACAAGTTCAAAAATAGGTCAAGTTGGTCAAAAAGTAGGTCACTTGCGCATTTTTTACATCATTAAAACCAGGATCTCCTCAGCTTTTTCAACCGTAGATGACTTTACTTAGATGAGCATTTTAGGGCCAATGGCCCTCTTGTTTATAAAAATGAGTAGATTCAGTTTGTTATGGAAGGATGTTAAAGTGTCTTTCAACAACATTTCAGTCCTATCAGCAGTAGCACATTTTGTCTAACAACCTACTGAATCATGAGGTAGAATGGTTCTTTGACAAGCAGAAAATTGACCACAAGCAAAAAGTTTCGACCATGGTCAGCCTACTAGGACTGCGCCGGCCGACCTAGGTCATTATTTTTTGCTGATGCATTAAATCGCTTTTCAAAGAGCATGGCTCTTCTGTATCTCTTCCTGTTGTTCCAGGAGTAGAGGGCTAGTGCTGTCCAGCATTGATTATAGATTGGAAAGCCTAACAAAGAGCTATGGGGGAACCCTAGGATGTGTTTTAATCACGGTTTCATTTTGCTTAGCCAATTATCAAACCGTCTCATGTTTTAACAACCCTGTGATGGAAGGCTTTTGAAACATTGTGGGAATAGGAGAGGTCTGCTAATGTTTTCAATTTGGACAGGTTTAAAATTTTGTTGTTTGGTAAAGATTTAATTCCATTTTATTGTTCCTTTTTTCTAGTCACGACTGGCGGTGAATGCAGTTACAGCTGGGGACTATAGTCGACCAATGAGAATCTCCAAATTTGTCATGGAACTGGACTCAGGCTTCCGTCTCCTGAATTTGAAAAATGACTCACTTCGTAAAAGGTTCGATGGACTAAAATATGACTTGAAAAAGGTGGAAGAAGTTGTATATGATTTGACCATTCGAGGTTTAAAGCCAGCAGAATGAATGTTGACTGTAATTATTTTTTGTGACACTTTTTTTATAATTTTCTTGGACACCTGGTTTTTTATCAAAATAAATTCAAATTAAAGTATTTTGGTATCTTTATTTTTAGCTCACCTGAGCACAAAGTGCTCAAGGGGAGCTTTTGTGATTGTGCTGTCGTCTGTTGACAACTTTTACCTTGTGTACGCTCTAGAGGCCACATTTTCAGTCCGATACTCATGAAACTTGGTCAGGATGTTTGATAATATCTCAGACGAGTTCGAAAATGGGTCCTGTCGGGTCAAAAACTAGGTCACTAGGACAAATCTTGGAAATACCTTGTGTACGCTCTAGAGGCCACATTTTCAGTCCAATACTCTTGAAAGTCGGTCAGAATATTTGTCTTGATAATATCGTAAATGAGTTTGAAAATGGGTCACAGTGGGTCAAGAACTAGGTCAAATATTTGAAAAACCTTTTGTACGCTCTAGAGGTCACATTTTCAGTCTGATACTCATGAAACTTGGTCAGGATGTATGGCTTTATGATATCTCAGACAGGTTTAAAAATGGGTCATGTCAGGTCAAAAACTAGGTCACTAGGTCAAATTTTACAAAAACCTTGTGTACCCTCTAGAGGCCACATTTTCAGTCCAATACTCTTGAAAGTTGGTCATAATATTTGTCTTGATAATAGCTTTGACAAGTTTGAAAATGGGTCACATCAGGTCAAAAACTAGGTCACTAGGTCAAATCTTTGAAAAACCATGTGTACGCTCTAGACTGTGCACTTTCAGTCCGATAATCTTGAAACTTGGTCAGAATGTTTGTCTTTATGATATCTCCGGTGAGTTTGAAAATGGGTCATGTCAGGTCAAAAACTAGGTCACTAGGTCAAATTTTAGAAAAAAACCTTGTGTACCCTCTAGAGGCCACTTTTTCAGTCCAATACTCTTGAAAGTTGGTCATAATATTTGTCTTGATAATAGCTTTGATGAGTTTGAAAATGAGTCGCATCGGGTCAAAAACTAGGTCACTAGGTCAAATCTTTGAAAAACCTTGTGTATGCTCTAGACTGCGCATTTTCAGTCCGATAATCTTGAAACTTGGTCAGAATGTTTGTCTTTATGATATCTCTGATGAGTTTGAAAATGGGTCACATGGGATCAGAAACTAGGTCACAAGGTCACATCTTAGATAAACCTTATGTACACTCTAGAGGCCATATTTTAAGTCCAATACTAATGAAATTTTGTCAGAATGTTTGTCATTATATATCGAAGAGTTTAGAAATGGATCATGTATGGTCAAAAGGCTCAGGTGAGCAACTTCAGGGCCATCATGGCCCTCTTGTTTTCTGTTTATCACTTCACATAGGCAACTTTTCACATTGCAGCAGAACGCATTTTGAGACGGTTTGTCAAAGGGAGAGAGAAACTTTTTGTAGCAAACTATGTCTCCATTAGCCATGTTGTTTTCACATTTATTTTCACTTAACGCTATTTTACTTCAGTGTTTTCAAAGGTGTTTGTTGTAACTTTGTCTTGATGTTAACTTATGGTAATTTATCAGTTTCCCTAAACCCTTTACCACATGATCCTGAATTTTACAGACCCCGAGAAAGAGAGTTTTGGAAAACATTGTGGGAAAAAGGAGAAAATGCTGCTTACCAGCATTTTCTCCTTTTTCCCACAATGTTCTCTACCCTTCCACGGGCAAATTTCAGTTTTTGAGTCCAATTCAATTTGTTGTCTGCAAATCATTTCAAATAAATTTCAATTTTTGAGTCATATTGTCATCTGCAAAATGCTTTCAATTTGCACAAGTCTAAAATTTTGTCGTTTGGTAGAAGGTTAACCTCAACAAACAATCTTGATAAAATTTTGGTCCTGTAGAGCTCAGTGGTGTAGAATTTGTAACCTAGTGGGCCTGGACTTGATTCTCACTCAAAGCAGTGGCCTTTCCTTGGGATTGTGTGATGAGGCAAGAGGTAGTCGGCCATAGACAGTTTTAGTTAACCTTTTACCGCACAATCCTAACTTTTAATAATCCATCTGAAAATGCTTTTGAAAACTTTGTTGTAAACCAGCATTTTCTGCTATTCCCACAATGTTTTCTACCTTCAAAAGGCAAAATTTAGATTTAGAGTCGTTTAGTAAAAGGTTAACTCTTAACAAACCATCTTGTCTTAAATTTTGGTCATAAGGGACTCAATGGTAGGGTGTGGGATTTCTAACCTGGGGATTTGTAGCCTTCAAAAGGCAACTTATAGAGTATGAGTTGCATGTAATTTGTTATCTGCAAATGCTTTCAATATGGACCAGTCTAAAATTTTGTCACTTGGTATAAAAATAACCCTGAACAAATGATCTTGTCTAAAACTTTGGTCATGAGGGACTCGGGAGTAGGGTTTACTATCCATAGGGGCCCCTGGACTTGATCCATTCTCAAAGCACCATGTTTTTTGTGTGACAAGGCAACAGGTGGTTGGCATGTGATAGTGCTAGTTAAAGGCACACTAGTAGGCAATAGTAAACAGTTCAAGAGTCGAAATGTGGACAAATTTTGATCCAAGACATTTAAAAGTATGGATACTGTTATGAGTCTAACGATATGTTTCACTACAGCCTGTCAAAATTCCCGTCACTGGCAGAAAAATGTATCGTAAAACTAGAACAGAAGTTGGCAACTTTTAACCCTTTCCCATACAATGCCGACTTTTAACAACCCTGTGGAAGAAGCCTATTGAAAACATTGTGGGAAAATGAGAAGATGCTGGTAACCAGCATTTTCTCCTTTTCGCACAGTGTTTTCCACCCTATCAAAGAAAAATTGCATCATTTGAGCCACACTGAAATTGTTGTCTGCAAATGCTTTCAAATTGGATGGGTCTAAAATATTGTTGTGTGGTAAAGGATTCAATTACTTTTACAACACATTTTTTCTGCCAACAACTGGATTTTTGACAGATTGCACTATAACATGATTAACAGGCCCATAATGATATCCATACTTCTAAATAATATGAATTAAATTTGTTTGCAATTTGAGCCCTGAATTGTTTACATACGGCAGCTAGTGGGCCTTTCAATTTACCACACATCCCAAGTTTTAATGACCCCGAGATAATAGCCTTTTGAAAACCTTGTGGGAAAAGGAGAAAATGGTGGTAACCAGCATTCTCTCCTATTCCCACAAGGTTTTCTACAGTTTCACAGACAATAACTAATACCATCATTTCAGCTACACTTGTCTTCTGCAAATGATTGATGGTAGTCATTAGGTTAGGATTCATTCCTCTCCCATCACTGACCATTGTCTCGACGATGGTTATGTGGGAAAACAGCCAGTGGCTTGGAAAGAAAATTGTGTGGAGTACAGGTAAAAGAGACTCCAGGAAATCATGGAAAGGTGCACAGGCCGCCTTGATATAACTGAAATAATGTTGAAAACGGCATTAAACACCATACAATCAATCATTCAATCTTATATTTTATCGTTTGGTGAAGAGTTAAAGAATGTAACAAAAAAGAAGATGTCATAATCAAAATATAGCTTTTTATTACAAAAATCTAAACAAACACTTTACTCAAACTATTACTTGAATATATGAAAACTACACACAAAAAAGTATCTGGAATATAAATGTATAAATATTGCATTAGAAGAAAAAAGCGTACACATGATATATAACACAACCATTCTTTTTTTACAACTGAACTGTAAACTCTCTATCTTAAACAAATAAGCCATTCTCTGTGAAAAGGGGGCTTAATGCATCTGCAAAAAGTATTGACCCAGATCAGCCTGCATGGACTGCATGTCAAAAGACAAGTCTACCTCATTATTCAATTAGTTGTTAGACATCGGAGATGCATTAAACCTTTTGCCACAACATGGATCAAATATACATGTATATATATACATCACAGGTGTGCTGTTTGATTATGTCTACTTAAACACTTGCTCAATTTAACCTATTCAAAACAATACAATGTTTATTCTCAAGCAGCGGCTATTTACAAAATCACTATCTAACATTAAATGTGGTACAAGGTATGAGGAACTAAAACAAAACAAATTGAGACAAGCATTACTGGTCCTTCTGAGTGTTGTCATTTAACCCTTTCTAACACAACAAATTTTAGACCAGTCTAAAATGAATGCATCTGTAGACAACAATTCTGTAATTAATGTAAATGAGCTGAAGTTCTCTGTAAAGAAAAAGAAAACACTGTCAGAAATGGAGAAAATGCTGGTTATCAATTTTCGAAAGCTTGTTAAAACCCAGACTGTGTGGGAAAAAGTTACAGAGGTAATGAAATTAATCAGTCACATAAATAATCTTTTCACATTTATAATATGAGACACTACAAATAAGTTGTTGTGCTTACCCAATGTAGACACTTTTTACGCTGTCCTATATGTACATTCCCCCCCCCCCACCCCCCCCATCAACATCGTAATCTACTGGTCCTTTTGTTAAGTGACTGAGAGGTAGCCATACTATTAATTTGGCACTCTGAATGTTTGCAATATCTTAAGCAAAAGCTTTCTGTTTCATTCACCCTTTGTATCATTGTATGTTGGGTACAGACATTAACTCTTTCAGCACCAAATAAATAAACTCGACCTCTTTCGACGGCTTTAAATAGAATCCATTGAAACTTACAAAGATTTTGATTGTATAGGCTTGACTACACATGCGGACGGCATAGATCAAAGATCAGACTGCACGTTCTGTGCAGTCTGATCTTGATCTATGCCGTCCGCAAAAGTCAACATTTTCACCTATGGCGCCGAAAGGGTTAATAGAGTAATTACCATGTTAAAGTAAAAAGAAACCTTTCTAACTTGCACTGCTTGATTACATGCCCCGATCAACTACTCAAAGGTCTGAAGAAATCTTTTCAGATTTATAAACGCTATCTGGATTTTCTTTGTTCTATATGCAACAAATTTGAGGTATGTTTCCCCATTTTAGATTACGGTAGTCCAAATTGAAAGCATTTACAGATGACAAAATATATTGTGCTCTTATGATGGTATTTGTCAATGAAAGGGTAAGAAACATTGTTCTACAAAAAAAAAATGCTGGTTGGAGCGCAGAACCACTGGGTCATAAAACCATGGAGTTGTTTGATCGAGGGTTCAATTCTGACCTCTGCATTCTAGGTTTGTATCTACAATTATTCTAATAAATACAGCATAGTTCTAGTTCAAAACTTCCAGACAAGCGATCTGATCGGCATCTGTCAGTATTTTGAAATAGAATTGAATTTTAAATGTTTGGTATATATGACGAAGTGTAATCTGTGATAGGTTTTGGGAGGTATAAAAATACAGACTATATGGTAATGTAAGTTGTCTGAGGTCTCCCTTGTTTGCAAATAAATTTTAAATAACAGAGCAATAAAAAACTGGATTTTATGTACTAGTGTTAATCACTACACTTAGAAACTGAAGTGGTGGTTGCTAAATATGCGTACAAAAATTTTTCACTAACACAGATTTGACTGTACAGGTAAAATAGTTTTTTAATCAATTTCCTCTCTAGAGACAGGTTCTTGGTCTCAAAATTGTAAAAGAAATATTACTTCTATTCAAAATCACAAATGTATCTAATCCCTTCTGTATTCAATAAATTTCAATATACATTGCTTTCGTCAGCCTCTCAACTTCCTTACTTTTTTGTCAGTATCCTTCAAACTCTAGTTAATGACCTTTAATCTCTCATTGATCACCTATAAACTGTTGATGACCTTTAAACTCTTGTTGATGACCTATAAACTATTTTTGGTGAACTTTAAACTCTTGCTTATTATCTATAAACTCTTCTTGATGATCATTATAAACTATAGTTGATAAACTCTTAACGCTTGCTTATAACCTATAAACTATTTTTGGGTGACCTTTAAACTCATGTTGGTGACCTTTAATCTGTTGTTGATGACCTTTATAGCTATTGCTGAGGATCTATAGTCTATTGTTGATGGCATTTAAACTTTAATAGATTACTTTTCGACTCTTTTTTGATGATCTTTACTCTGTTATAAAGTTGGTGACTATTAAACTCCCATTAATTTTATTTGTAGGTGACCTCTAGACTGTTGTTAATGACCTCTAGACTAAGTTAGCATCTTTAGCCATTCCAAAAAAGATGGTGGATGAGTCTTTCAGAAGGTTACCAGGGCTGTCAAACTCTCTTATTAGACCTTGGTTCAAAACCATGATCCTGAAAATAATATATATACATGTATAATTACGTATCTTTATTCATTATGCAATACTTTTAATAGAACATACTATACCAGAGACTAACCCTGTAACACACAGCAAAATTTTAGATTCCTATGAATTGAAAGTACTTGAAGATGACAAAGCAGATGTGATTCAAAAATTGAAATTTACTTTTGGAAGGGTAGAAAACATTGTGGGAAAAAGGAGTAAATGGTGGTTACCAGCATTTTCTCCTTTTCCCACAATGTTTTAAAAAGGCCTTTCTTCAGGGTCATGAAATCTCGGGATTGTGTGGTAAAGGGTTAAGATCAGAGCAAATCATCTAATTTTAAGATTATTATTTCTTCTCTTCTTTTTGTTAACCATCAGTTTCTCCTCTAGGACGCTTTTCTTTTTCCTTTCCGAGACAATTTCCATTAGAACTTTGAATCACATTTAATTTGTCAACCACAAATACCTTCAATGGGGATAAATCTAAAGTTTTGTCTGCTATCAAACATTAAAATAATCTTCCTTATAATAATTTTCTACAAGACAAGAAAATTTTAGACTTTTTCGTATTTTAAGAATTTGCACACAAAAAATTAAATGTGGCTTTTATTTAGCAGCTCTTTTTGTAAGGGGAAAAAACATCCTGGGAAAAGAAGAAAATGCAGGTTATCAATAGATGGACATGACACACAGATGCACAAGTTTATTCTCCACTATACCCCAGAAAATATCTGTTTTAACCCTTTACCACGCAATCCTGTCTTTTAACCACCTTGAGAAAGAAGACTTTTGAAAACGTTGTGGGAAAAGGAGAAAATGCTTGTAACAAGCATTTTCTCTTTTTCCCACAATGTTTTCTACTATAAGAAGGACTAATTTCTTGTACTGAGTTACAATTTGGACAAGTCTAAAATTTTGTTGTATGGTAAAGAGTTAATCCTCAGCTTGCTTACTACTGCTCAATGCTCTTACAGAATGTGCAGTCTGATCTTAGATCTACACTGCACAATGTAGTGATATTTTTTCCTGCAAATAATGCAATTTGAATTGCAGTGTTTGAGTTTTCATGATGAACTTGAAATTTTCATACAATTCACATGGAAGTTTAATCCTTGGCTAAACAAGTCTGTGTTCTAACAACACTGAAGAATGTGTTAAAAAAAAATAGAGGTAGCCAGCATTTTCTCCATCTCCCACAATGTTTTCTCTCCTTTCAAAACCAAATCACATCATATCAATTTTGAGCAACATCTATGTCATCTGGAAAAACCTCTGAAATGGACTAGTCTTAAACTTAGTCATCTGATGGGGGGGAGGGGGGGGGGATAAATCATCTACAGGGGTTAATCTGTGCATAAAGAAACACTCTAAAATCTCACTTACTTGTCATAGTCCATTATGGTGTTCAATCTATGAGCAATAGTTAGAATTGTGCAACCTTTAAATTCTTCTCGAATAGTTTTTTGAATGAGGTCATCTGTCTCCATGTCAACAGCTGCAGTAGCCTCGTCCAGCACAAGAATCTTGGTCTTGCGTAGAAGTGTTCTCGCTAAACAGACAAGCTGTCTCTGACCAACGCTGTGGAAAAGCGAATAATTGTTAGACGAAATAAATTCTGTCTATATTTTTGTAAAGTCTAAGTAGATCTAGCTAACTTGTACAGTATAGGGTCAATAATCTATGGGTTATCATTTAAAACCTCTGTTCTGCTAAAGCTCCTTTTGCAGACTGAAAGACAGTGCAATATTGTTTTCCCTTAGCTAGGTAGCTTGGATTTTGTTAAAGTTGGAAAAAAGTGAACAGCTCAAAAAGTGCCTTTAGTACAACAGGGTAAAAAAACTCAAGGAATGCAGGAAAAGGCACAACTTGTCCTCATGATCCTGACTTGTTTGACTACCTTTCAAAAGAAATTGTTCAAAATATTTGACGCTTGTTTCTGTTTTTGGTACCTCTAAGCTAACCAAAAGGCTAGTCTTAAAATTCAGAATCAGAAATTAAGTTCAAATGGATACTGAGTATAGCCACAGATCGATACAACATGCAGTCTGATCTTTGGTCTACACTACCTGCTAAGTTGAGAGATGTATATAAGCCGCAAGAGCCAAAACAACCTTGAAATCACCTTATTTTGTCTGTGTGTGTGTTTTTTTAAGTTGAGATGTCTATATCATTTATATGACAATCTTACAGCTAACTGCAATATACTTTTCAAACTTGTGTAATCTTACAGCTAACTTCAACATACTTTTCAAATTTGCATAATCTTATAGCTAGGTGCAAAATACTTTTCAAACTTGCATCATCTTATACCTAGGTGCAATGTACTTTTCAAACTTTTATCATCTTATAACTAATGATCTTTCCAACTGATTAGCTATAAAATTGTTATTCCAATTATCGAGCTATGTTGAAAAATACCTCAGATTTTGACCTCCTTCCCCACATTCATGTTCCAGTTTGTCTGGCAGGCCAGACACAAAGGTTTTCAGATGGGCATGCTCTAGTGCCTGCCAGATCTTGTCTTCTGGGAAATCATCAAAGGGATCCAGATTCATCCTTAAAGTCCCAGAAAACAAAACTGGGTCCTGAGAGTAAAAAAAAAATGATGATAAAGACTTGAATGACTTTACAGTACTGTTACTGTTCTTACACCTGAAAAATACACAGTATGCATAACTTTGTTCTACAGTTGTTGCCCAGGAGACAACTTGTATTATTATCATTACAGACTCTTTACCTACATATACCTTGTTTGCAATAAATGTGAAAAGATTGTGACAGATGAAGATATAGCTCATTACATTCAATTTTTCCCTTTCCTTCTTATTTTGAAAAGCTGCCTGCTACAACAGAAAAAGAAAGTGTCAACAAGAACCAATGTGATAATTTTCTTTATTTGAGAGACACTATACAATGCCTGGAGCCAGTATTGTTTATCATAAAAGCGATTAGAAATCTTTTTCATCTACCTACTATGCTTTCGCAGAATTTTCAGTATTGGTTTATGACGTCACCGTTGCTAGAGGTATATAAACAAACAAGATGGCGACCTAGTATCCTTGTCTTTCACGTAATGAGTTCATCGTCAATGAACATGTTCCATAGACACATTTTTTCATATCTTACATTTTTTCATATCTTAAAGACTTTGTAGTGACTGTTATTCGGAAAAAAAAAATGTTCTGTTTATTTTCTATAAATTTAAATAGTATTTAAATTTATAGAAAATAAACAGAACATTGAAAAGTTTGTAGAACATGATGTTTAACAATGAAATTTATGATAATGCTAGCCATTCATACTTTAATTTTAGACAAATGGTGCGTTTCAAAATAGTTCCGGACTTTGCTACGCATGAAAAAGCTCTTAAGTATGCAATATGAAAAAATATTGTACACTTTCATCCAGTGCAAATACATAGGGACAATATCAAAGTATACAATAAGAATAGAGATGTGTGGCTTACTTGAGGGAGAATAGTGAGTTTAGATCTCAAATCATGTAGACCCATATCTGAGATCCTCTCATTGTCTATCACGATACTTCCGCCCGCACTCTCAATCAGTCTAAATAGTGCCACAGTCAGTGAGGATTTCCCTGCACCGGTCCTTCCCACTATACCAACCTGATAGAAAATACAAACACACAATGTTAAGGCAAAACTAGGTAAGCACAATACATGTACAATTGAGCCATGCTCTATGAAAAGGGGCTTAATGCACCTGCAAAAAGTATCGACCCAGGTCAGCCTGCGCAGTCCACACAGGCTGACCTGGGCCGAGACTCTTTGCTATTGGTCAATTTTCTGCATGTCAAAGGACCACTCTACCTCATGATTCACCCTGTAGTTAGACAAAGTGGATTTTTTGGACCCATGATTAAGTGATGACTTGCTAGGTATCATGCATCACTGAGCTGCATTAAGCCTCCTTTTGCCAAGATGTGGCTCAAATAAAGGTTATATACATGAAAACATCTGAACATGTCATTGAAACAGAAGAAATTGCTCATCAGGGCTGCATTTCACTCATCTGCACAGATTTATGCAAATTTTTGAGGATTATATATACACACATACAATGCCTGCTTAACCTAAAGGTATGAGCTGGCAAAACGTCATGAAAACATTTACTCAAATCGCAAAGTGATGTATTTCAGTATTTCAGTAAAACTTTTTTTCAGATTTTATGCTTGCTTACCTAAACTTCATACCAAAATTCGTGCATACACAGTTTAGTGAAAGGTAGCCCTGCTGTCTACCATGTCATGTCTTAATTTAGTGAAACAACTTACATTACAACTACAGAATCTTTAGGAAATTGACATTAATTACAAGCCTGGAAAAAAGTATAAGGAGTGTTATTCACCAACCATTTCAAATTTTGATATTCTGACACAGCCAATTCGATTGCAACTCATGTTTCATCAAAGGGATTTTTCACAGAGCACACAACAAAAAGTGATAAAACATACACTTACCCTCTCTCCCCCCTGGATATCCACAGAAATGCCCTTGAGTACAAGATCAAGCCCCTCCCTGTATCGTGTAGAGTAGTCGTTGAACCTGACATTACCATACTGGGGCCAGTTACTGGGTGGTCTGCGGAATGGTACAATCCAGTCAGCCTGAAATCAGATTCCGATATTGTATTTTTGTTGAACTATAGATATAAGCCCAACTATCTTATATCTGAGACAATTACAGTTGTTAATACAAATCACATTTAATATGTTGCCTGCAAATGCTTTCAACTTGACTAATTTGTAATTTTGTTGTTTACTAAAGAGTTAAAGCCCAACAGAGAATTACATACCTCAGTTTTTGCCTCTGTATATTCCTTCACTCTTTCAATGGAAACTACATTGGTCTCCACATCACTTGTGTTTCGTACCAGGAAATTGAGGGCACCTGTGACCTAGAAAATATACATTTCATACAAATAATGCCCTTTAGTAAAGTTGGCTTCACATTTCAGAGGACTTATAGGGACATGTAGATATACACAACTGATTCATGAAAGCAAAAGTATAGCTCATCTTGCAGTCCTAAACTCTTTCCATACAGCTCGTATCAGGCAAAAACAGTTTGGCTGAATCAGAAAAGTTTTTGTATTTGTATGTTGTATGAAAAGCTGAAATCACATAATTATCTTGGAAATGTCAAATGCTATATTCTACTAACTGCAATCAGGAGCTGTGTTCACCAACCATTCTTATTTGACATTCTTAGTCTTGTTGTCAAGAATTTCTAAATTTGAAAGTAACAACACTTCTGATTGGCTATACCATTTAGTTTAGCCAGCCAATCAGAAGTTGTGTTACTTTCAAATTTAGAAAATCTCAGATATAAAGACTAATAATGTTCTTAAAAATGGTTGGTGAATACTGCACCTCATAAGGCTATCATGTTTAGCCAGATTTCTCTTGAGCAGTGTACCTGTTGCAGCCTATTGTTGTAAGACTCACTGATAATGAGAAATGAACATCTGGGTAACTGACTGATTGTCATTCAAGTTAAAAAACATAACATCACAAAAAACTATAATGTAAAAATCCACAGTTTGTCTCACTTTGATGGAGAATTATGGTTGATAGGCTGAAAAATAGTATTGTGATTTTAAAGTGATTCAAAGTGATTTTATGGAATTTATTGAGCTAATTTTCCAGACACTGATCAATATAATTATATATCGGAAATACATACAAACATGTATTACATGAAGAGTCATATATCTGTTACACTTACAACACAATCTCAAGTTCCAACAACTTTGAGAAATAGAGCTTTTAAAATATTGTGAGAATAGCAAAACAAGAGGGCCATGATGGCCCTGTATCGTTCGACTGGCTTTTAAACCCTTTACTATACAAATCGAAGTGTTAATGACCCTGAAAGAGAAGGCTTTCGAAAACATTGTAGGAAAAGGACAACATGTTGTCAACCAGTATTTTCTACTGTTCACACAAGTTTTCCTTCCCTGTCATTTAAGCTACATTTAGTTCATCTTTTGCAACTGCTTTTAATTTGGTCCAGTCGAAAAACTTGTCATTTCTTAAAGAGTAAAATAAACATATCATGCACTTAATTGGCACTGACAGATTGATTGAATGATGTTTTACGCCGCTTTCAACATTATTTCAGTAATATCAGGGCGACAGCTCACATATTCATGTTTCCTGGGTTTTACCAGTACTAGGCTAGGGCTCTGAAGTGTCTTGCCAAGGACGCTCCCACGAAAAGCCCAGTGGATCCAGTGCGGCTCGAACCTGGGGCCTCCAGGTTATGAGTCCCACACATTACCACTGAGCCACGCAGGACCCCTGGCATTGACAGAGACACACAGCATAAAAAGTCTGTATGGTGATAAATTTACTTAGAAAACAAAACTTCCCCCCTGCCCAACAAAAGAAGACGTATCTTTTTAAATGCAAAGACACTGTCAGCGAATACAAGCAGGTTTATTCATTAGCATGAAAGGTAAAGTTCTGAAAAAAAAACTGAATGATAGAAACCTTACTTTAAATCAAGCATTCCACTCATGTGAGCATAACTATTAGCATCAAAATAAGTCACTCTCCCTGAAAACAGACCATTTTCTATCCAAAAACCTTGAATACCGAACTCCAATAATGTATTACTGCAGTTTGATAATTAAGGGAGGTAAATAGTAACAAACTTTATCTCTTATTACAGGAGTTATTTCCCTTGATTACTATTCTAAATTGAAGTATAAGCCCATGTTAAACTTGTGATCCCTGGGATGGGGCCAATTTTGACCCCAGGGCTATAATATGAAGAAACTTGTTAGAGGTCCATTAGATAAAGCTACATGCCAAATTTGGTAGCCGTGGGCCTTATGGTTTCAGACAAGAAATTTTCAAAGATTTTCCATATTTTTCTGTTTTGTTGCAATGGCAGCCAGAGTTTTTGAACAACAAATTCTACAAATTCAACAAATTCTAAAGAGAACCATGGCAGGATCATTTCTGTGAAGTTTCATCAAATTTGGATGGGTAGTTTCAGAGAAGAAGATGTTCGAAATAAAAGTTAAAGCGCGCACAGACGGATGCACACACAGAAACACCCACGCAGGGATGCACAACGGACACTGGGTCATGACATAAGCCTGCTGGCCTTCGGCCAGTAGCGCTAAAGATTCTTGTAACCAACATTTTTACCTTTCCTCACTATGTTTTTTACTCTTTCACAGAAAAATACAGTCATACTAGCCAAAATTAACTTGTCATCTGCAACTACTTCTAATTAGACAAGTCTGAAATGTTCATATCTAGTAATGGATTAAAACATTAGTTTTTTCCCCTTCATTCTAATGTATGTCCTTCATATCCTTTGTAATAGCTTTTGGCAGGTGAAAGAACAACCTGGTAGTGTGCACATCATAAATTAAATTTTTGCAATAGCACAGAATTGTACACTTATCAAAACGGAAAATAATTGAGGACAAAAAACTGTGGCTAAATTGATGAGATTTTTCTTAGAAAGGGTTCAAAACAATATGGGAAAGGGAGAAAATGCTGGTTATCAGGTCTGCTTTCTTAGGATTTTTAAAACACAGATTTATTTGGTAAAGGATTACACAAAAACCAAACTCCTGTTACAGCATACCTGTAAAGCGTAGGATATAGAAAGTCCGACCAAACCACCTGTATTGCCTGGAGTTACAACAGCAAATATGGCGGCAGCAAGTACGATCATATTTCCTAGAAGCTCTAAACGGAAACCAAGCCATCTGAAAATGCAAATTTTTAACTCTTTAAATCTTTCATTGGTAAGCAACTTCTATTAATATTTTTCTTGCCTTTTTAAAAATTAAACTTTGCCAGAAAACAAAATCCTTGTAAAATTTTCAAAACACGAAAAAGTTTTCAAAAATGTGATTGGATACATGGAACAATGTGAGAAATGTCACAAAAAGAAAAATTGCTCATCAGGAACCCTTTACTTAAATGACAAAATTTTGAACTGGACCAAATTAAAGGCATTGGCAGATGACAAACTGGATGTAGCTCAAATTAATGATGGTTTCTATCTTTTATAGGGTAGAAAACGTTGCAGGAAAAAGAATATATTCTGGTTATCAGCATCTTCTTCTTTTCCCACAATGTTTTCAAAAGCCTTTTTTTCAGGGTCGTTGTAACAATATTTTCTTGTCTGTTTTTTTAAAATCAAACATCTCACAACTTTGAAAACATTCTTGTAAAATTTACAGAAATTGAACAAGTTTTCAACTGGTTTAATATATGGAAAAATATGAGAAAGTGTGTCATAGGGAGAAATTGCTTGTCAAGAGCCACACGGTTTTCAAAAGTGATCCATTGTTAAAGGTAATTAAAGTGCTTCTATGGAAAATGTAGACTATGACCAGACTGCACGGAACAAATAATGATTTAGAATAATACATTATGATATTTTGAAACCGTATTATAACAAAGAAAGCACTGCATGGTGGTGCAAAAGCTCGGCTGCAGTTGCTTTTAGAAATAAAGTTATTTTCTAGAGTAAAAAATCTACGTCAAAAAGGGGCAGAACTCTGTCAAATATATTTTGATGGATACCTGCCCCTGTTGTATGAGTTAACCCTTTGATAGTTAACAACTAGTCCAAGACTGAAATAAGTATCTGCACTAAGAACAGAGATATTATAAAATGTATAGGTTTTAGTAAGATGACGATGCAGACAGCAACAGGACTATGACAGTACCTCCCTGTTTTCTTTGAATACACCCAAGTTAAAAACAAGATCCTTTGCAATTTCATCTTTCACTACAATGTAGGATGGAAAAAAAAAATGTTTGAAACTGTAGTGTACTCACTCTTTCACTACCAAATACAATTTAAATACATTACAGTTTTTTGCAAATACATACAATTCGGGGTTCTGCATAGCTCAGTGGTAAAGGGTAGGACCTGTAAAGCAGAAGGCCAGGGTTCAAACCTTACAGGATCACTGGGTTTTTTGTGGGCATGTCCTTGGGTAAGACACTTCAGAGCACTAGCCTAGTAATGGTGAAACTCAGGACATACATGAATATGTGAACTTTTGCCATGACATGACTGAAATAATGTTGAAAGCCGTGTAAAACATATGTCAATCAATCAGTCTATCAGTATATAGTTTCACTGCAAAGATGAAGCAACAATTAAGTCATGATCTAAAAAAAGTAGTGGACAGTGTGGGTCAGAGATCAGACTGCACATTCTATGCAGGCTGATCTTGACCCACACTGTCCACAAAAGCTTCTTTTGTTGTCCATGGTAAGGAAAGACTTAACAGAACAATTCCATTCATTTGGCACTCTTGGGGTTGAAAACTCTCATACACACCTGTTTGAAGCAATTCCTGCAAAGTAGAAGACAAGATTCTTGTCCACTTTGTTCTTGGATTCTTCGATAAATTTTTGCTGCAGTCTGTATCCCCTTATGGTGCTGGCACCTTCAAAGTAGAATTACAGCATCATTTTTACCTATTGTTTTTTTCCATTACCTAAAAATATGGTATATGAGTCAAACTCTGGGAAAGAGGGGGTTTAATCTTTTGCCAAACAGTCCCATGTTTTAATGACCTTGTCAGAGAAGGCTTTTGAAAACATTTTGGGAAAAAGAGAAAACTATACCTAGCAAGTCATCACATTGCATGGGATCTGAAAAATTCATTTTATCTAACAACTGAATGAATCATGAGACAGCTTAGTCCTTTGACAAGCAGAAATTGATGGATACCAAAAAATTCTGACCAAGGTCAATCTGCACTGACTGCACAGGCTGACCTGTGCCAATTTATTATTTTTTTTTACAAGTGCATTAGACTCCTTCTTTGCTGAGCATCGTATAATAATTATACCCTTACTACCTCCAGAGCACTTTCAAGATGGTATAAGTGTTGTAAGACACATACAGAATCCTGCTTTTAAAAAAATGTAAAATTACACTTTTCTAATTCAAACAGCTACAAAATTACACAAGCAGTGGATTTATCACCATATAATTTCACCAAAAAGTAATATTCTCAACAGAGAAATTATACAGTTATAATTCACAAAGAAACTTTCACAGTCTTTCATAAAATAACACACACAAAATTGCTGTGCATGTTAGGGTTAACATCACAATAATGATTTCAAAGAAAGTGTTGTGGAAGTTATTACATGGTGGAGAGACATTGATTCAAAAGGACTCAGAATAAACAATGCACTTCAATTTCTAGTTCACTGACAAAACTAGTTCGTAAAATATATTGTATTTTCTTTCTATAAAATCATCCAATCTTTTTATGAAGGAGATGGTTTTTGAAACAATGTCAGAAAAGGAGACAAAATTACCGCATGCTGGTGCCAACACTCGACTGCAAGTGCTTGATTTTTTATGAAAATTTTACGGTGAAAGGTGGGCATACTGAGTCAAAAATATTTTGATGATTACCTGCCCCTATAGTAATGAGTTCCTCTTTTGAGAGTGAACAATTTGTCCAAGTTTGAAGTAAATATCTTCAATAATAATGAAGGTATTACAAAATGTCAAAGTTTTCGCAACATAGACGATGACACCAGGGCTATGACAGTAACTCATTGTCTTCTTTGAAAACAGCAAAGCTAAAAATCCTGGAAACCAGTATTTTCTCCTTTTTGCACAATGTTCTGTGCCTTTCGAGGAAAATCTCCTAATTTAAATTGATGTCTACATGATTAATGCTTTCAATAAAGCTCTAAATTTTGTTCTCTACTTCACCCTTTACCTAACAACATTTATCAGACTTGTCCAAATCAAAAAGTATTTGTAGGCGCCAAAGTGAGCTTGACTCAAGAGTTTGGATTTGTCTTTAAAGGAGTAGAAAACATTGTAGGAAAAGGAGAAAATGCTGGTTACCAGCATTTTCTCCGTTTCCTACCATGTTTTCTACCACAATATTTTCAGAGAACTTTTTTTTCCTAGGGTTATAAAAACTCAAGAATGTTTGGTAAAAGTTATAAAGAGTTTTACTTTAATGACATGATTAAAAAATAAGTTTTACTATACCAGAGATGGATTCTCCAAAGTGGCTGTATATCGGCGACCTGGTGGTTGATTCAATACGTTTGAGCTGCCGAGATGTGGGGATGTAGAATCTCTACAAAATTAGAAAAAAAAAAAACAACCAGTCAGCATGGTAAAAGCAAAACCTCCTTCTACCACCATATTTTTAACAGCAGTTTAACAGAATTCTGAGTACTAACTACCCTGACAGAAAAGGCCTTTGAAAACATTGGGGGAAAAGGATAATATGCTGGTAACCAGCGTTTTCTTCTTTTCCATCAATGTTTTCTATTCTATCTGAAAAACTTAGCTCATTTGTATTTGATTTCAAAATTGGCGTCTGCAGATGATTTGAATTTGAGAGAGTCTAAAACTTGTGTTGAAAGAATGAATCCTGTCGCAGTGACTGTCATCAATCCTTGGCCCTGTTGGGGATTCGAACCAGCAACCCCCTGGTTTGAAGTCCAGTGCAAGCCCAAATATGTACAAACATATTTAAATACATATAATGAGAAAAAATACACTAATACTTTTTCAGCAAGGAAAAAAAAACCAAAGTAATAAGGAAAAATTAAAGAGAGAGTAAAATTAAAAAAAAAAAAAAAACCCTTTAAGAAAGAGAAAACATTTAAGGTTGCAAAATCATCTCCATAAACATCTGCATTTCCCAGTGGGTTGTTTTTTTATCAAGTCATTATTGGAAGTAATTAATACAGATCACAATTTTTTAACAAACCTGTGAAAAAAAGTTTTGAAAACACTGTGGGAAAAGGAGAAAATGTTGGCTACCAGGATCTTCTCCTTTTTCAACAAGTTTTTCAAAAGCTTTCTCTCTCAGGGTTGTTAAAAGTCGGGATTGTGTATGCACTAAAGAGTTGATGGGCTACGTTGCTTTTAAACAGCATTTGCTCCGTATCTCAAAATGTTTTCTACCTTTTGAAAGACAAATTGAACAGTTTTAGCCATTTTTTGACAAAAAAAAAAGGTTGTTGTCTGGAAAAGTCAGTTTACCAAATACATGTACCATATTATCAATTATTTCATGTAAAATACTTCTGAGTCTAGCTACCACAAATTTACACAAGAGCAACATGAGCATCCCATGCAGGTGCCAACACTCAGCTGCAGCTGCTTTTAGAAATAGGTTGATTTTCAGTGAAAATTCTAAGTAGAAAAAGGAGCATAACTGTGTCAAAAAATATTTGGTGGTTACCCTCCCTTATTATATGGGTTCCCCTTTTGATAGTTTACAAGTAGTTAGAGCTTGGGTAAATATGTTCAGAAATGACAATATTTCTATAGAATTTGAAGTTTTTACAAGATGACAGACAATGATGACAACAGGGCTATGACAATACCTTGATGTTTTCTTTGAAAACAGTTGAGCTAATAATGGTATATTAGATACTTATTAATCTAAAGAGTTCAAATTTCAAATGAAAACGACAAACTTTTAATTATTAAAATCTTAAATCAAACCCATGAGGTTGCTGCCATGTTCTCCACTTTTCTACAGATTTCTTGTACAACGTAGTAAAATATAAAAACCATGAATAGTATATATATAATCACAACCTCTGGTCTGCTATAGACCATCAAATTAAATCTCTTTTTCATGCTATATTGTCTGCTGTTGAAAGTTTCTCTGGTTTTAAACTGGATCATGCACACTTACTTGTATGATGTAGTAAAACTACACAAACCATGAATGGTATAGGTAGTTTGAGGTTCATAGGGACCCCCTGAATTTTTAAATATCTGAAAAAATGCTTTAGCTATTGTGTTAAAATTTTGCATGATTAATAATATTACCTTTACCAACTCTAGGTGAAATTTTCAGAATTTCAGATACTTTTTGCCATTCAACGCAATGTAAGAATGCATGGACAAAACAGCAGGAAAATGGTGGGAGGGAAGAAGGCTGTTCTGAGTAAAGAGTGTACCTGTTTATGAAGACAATTCTCATGCAAGTACAGTGACCGCGATTGTTTATTGTTTGAACAGCAAAAACTCAAAACTTTTGAGGCCCTTATCTCTTTTATTCTTTATTCGGATTATATTTTAATGGTTCAGTATCGGAGACTCACACACACTTGTTTTCCTTTTCATGCCCAGGCATATATAGATGTTTTCCAGAAATCAAGTGAAACGTCTTTATTCAGGTTATATTTTAATGGTTCAGCATCGAAGGCTCGCACATACTTGTTTTCCTTTTCACATCCAAGCACATATGTTTTCCGGGAGCCAAGTCAAACTTTGGTTCACATCATGTTGCTTAGCATACAACAATAAAATGAAGAAGGGTGAACTGTATGAACTTTTTGAAAGTTCTATAAACCAGCCCCAAAATATTGTGTAAATCTAGTTGAGTTTTTACTGTCAAAGGGACACAGTATCTTTAAGATTATAACTATAACTGTTACCTATATCTAATTGAACTCAAAAAAAATCATAGCGAAAAAAATGCAAAACAAATCCTGAAACACATTCAAGTCTTAGTACTTTGCATATTTACATGTTAAACAAAATAGGTCAATATTTTTCACAACATTTACATGATATGCACTATATGACAGCTATTCCCCGCAATGTCGTCTGCTTTTTACAAAGGGGGTTTTGCTGGTTTTAAACTGGAGCATGCAGACTTACTTGTATAATGTAATAAAATAGCATGGGCCATCAAATTAAAATTCTGATTTTCCTGCAATGTTGTCTGCTTTTGTACTGAAGGTTTCTCTGATTTTTTAACTTGGATCATGCAGACTTACTTGTATTATGTAATAAAATATCATCAATGGTATATACACAATAATAATGGCAGGTTTGCTATAGGCCACCACCACAAGTGTACCAATCACGGCAAACAGTTGCACTAATAAAGCTCTAAATTGGTACGGTAACAGATTATCTACCACCTCCACATCTCTCGACAACCTACAGAATTTTCAATGGATTTCACTGATGTAACAGTGACGTAAGGTAAAAGACCAATCCATATTATCCTGGGTACATATTCACCATCAATTCCTAAGAAGGTTTTCAGTTTTATTCTCCGTAAGTTTGGAAGTTTGAAAGTAACACAGCTCCTGATTGGCTAAACCATTTGGTTCAAATGTAGAAAATCTTGGATAATAGGACTAAGAATGTTCTTACCACACAATCCCGAGTTTTAATGACCAAAAGAAAGAAGCCTTTTGAAAACATTGTGGAAAAAGGAGAAAATGCTGGTAACCAGCATTTTCTCCTTTTCCCACAATGTTTTCTATCTTAACACAGATAAATCTTACTACTGGATCAACATTTGATTTCAGTCTGAACCAGTCAAGAATTTTGTCGTTTGGTAAAGAGTTAAGAATGGTTGGTAAATATGGACCCTGATCTGTATTTCACTTATGTCCTTGTGAGAGAAGGCCAATACATGTATGTCAATATGGCATAAGAGACCCATCCTTTGTCTTGAGCATATAAAAGAAGAGCTAACCCTGGTCTTGGGTTGTTAAGCCTACTTAATCTGTTACCACAGAATCTGGTATTTCAAAACCCTGTAGAAACTTTGTTGGAAAAGTCTTTATGAGGAAAATCCCATGATTTGTATCACGTTTAACTGGTCAACTGTAAGTGCTGTCAATATGGACTGGTCTAACACTTCATTGTTTAGTAATGACTTAAAATCAACGAAACACTGGTTGGATCAGCTGACCATATTAATTCAACAAGGACACAGAGAGCAATTCTAACCCTTGCATATGAGTACTTCAACAAAATTCAAGAGCAGACACACAACTTGTTACTAATCCTCATTTGTGTACATGGGAATAAATAGATCATGACAATAACATATGGGGTATGGTATTAAATAATTGAGCCATACTCTGGCAAAAGGGGGCTTAATGCATCTCCGTAATGCATAATGCCAAGCAACTCATCACATTATTTTGGACACCCTAAAATCCATTTTGTTTAACAACCGATGGAATCACAAGGTAGGATGGTCCTTTGACATGCAGAAAATCGACAAATAGCAAAAAGTTTTGGCCCATGTCAGCCTGCTCAGACTGCACAGGGTGACATGGATTGATACTTTTTGCAGATGCATTAAGCCTGCTTTTCACAGAGCATGGCTCATATATAAAGCTCTGTTTAGACTAAGTAATTCATTCTATAAAGCTTGTTTGTTTCAAAGGTGTTTTACACCTCTCTCAACTTAACTTTATAGCTGGAGCTCACTTAAATTGTAATACATATTTTTCCCTACGTTAAACCATTAATGTGCTTGGAATTTGTATAGTCTTGCCAAAGGACACCCCCATGCAACCAGGGCCACCAGAAGAGGATGGAGCCTAGAATCTCTTGATTACAAGTCTGCCATCTACATCATTTAGCCAAAGGGATCCCCATATCTTGCAATGTAGCCTTTTTTAGGATGCTTCTACCTAGTTAATCATACAGTCAAACCAGTATTAGCCACCACTTGTGATCAGCAGCCATCTGTATTAAGTAAGCTCTTTACTAATGACCAAAATTAAAGTTTTCGATAAGTTTCTGTGCCTGTCAGGAACATGTCATTGCCACTTACCAAACATCCCCCATGCTTAAACAATCTTGAGAGGAGGCAATCGAAAAACATATTGGAAAAAGGTGAAAATACTGGTAACCAGCATTTTCTCCTTTTCAAACAATGTTTTCTACCCTTTCAAAGACAACTTCTATCATTTAGCCACATTTACCATGAAATATGGAAAAACTAAAATCTTTAAAACTAGAAAGGTCTAAAATTTTGTAATGAGATTAAGAATAAAGAGATTGGTTAGTGGCTGCTGAAGACAGGTTGATCTGTATAATAGGCCTCTGAAACTCCATTGGTCTATCAAGGGATAACGAAATTTTCATTATCGGACACCGTTACTATAAATAGCACACTGGCGATTCACTCTTTATTACTATATACGATATAGAGGGAGTCACCAAAGTGCTATTTATAGAAACGGTGTTACTGAAAATTTGAGTATATACAGGCGATGCACCAATGTGCTGTACCTGTTCGATGATCCACCAAGGAAAATCTTAGTGTTCCGTGATAGACCAATAGGGCTTCAAAGGCCTGTGGTCTGTATGTACACAAATTCAATTTTCTAAAGCAAGGTTACAGAGAGGAAGGAAGAAACTTTTGCAGTTTCCTTCATTATTGAATAGCCTAAAAGGGAACACTATACACTAACCTAGGGCAACAAGCCTAACACCTTACCAAAAACATATAATAAATGACCATCACAGGTAAACAGACCAATAAAATGGGGGGCGTTGAGTAACCCACTGCAACCAAAGTGTTTGCACATTTGAACAAGTTAAGCAGAAACATCTTGAAATTTTGTGCAACACTGTTGTCGATGGTCTCAATGTCACGTGAAAATCTGTCAGAGTAAAAACAAGACATAAATGAACCATGCTCTAGGGTAAGGGGGTTTAATGCACTTGCAAAAATATGAAACTACAACTACACAAACTATGATTAGACCTGTTAGTTTGAAGTAAGATCTAACTTACATTTATTTTGTGGCAACTCTCATGCTCTCACTTTAGTTATTTTGTGGATACAATCACTCTCTAACACTAAATTGATATGGCAATGAGATCTGATAGATGTCTGTACAGACTGGCCAGTTCTATTATGCTCTTAACCCTTTACCGCACAATGCCAACTTTTAACAACCCTGGGAAAGACGCCTTTTGAAAACATTGTGGGAAAAGGAGAAAATGCTGGTAACCAGCATTTTCTCCTTTTCCCACAATGTTTTCTACCCTATCAAAGAAAAGCTGCACCATTTGAGCCCCACTGAAATTGTCATCTGCAAATGCTTTCAATTTGGACAAGGCTGAAATTTAGTCCTCTGGTAAAGGGTTAACTAATGATTGCAAGCTACTGTTTACCCCTTTACCAAACATTATTAATACCATGTTCTAATGACCTTGAGAAAGACTGCTTTTGAAAGCTTTGTGGGAAACAGAGAAATTTTCTCTTTTTCCCAAAATCTTTTCAAGACTACCTCATCAACAACAAATCACATCATTTCCACAAAATTTGAATGGCTGTCTGCAAACACTTTCAATTTTGAAGAGTCTAAAATTTGTCGTCTGTTAACTCTATACCAAACGACAAAATTATAGACTGGTCCAGATTGAAAGCATTTGCAGACGACAAAATAAATGTGACTGAAAAATTGAAATTTGGTTTGGGAAGGGTAGAAAACATTGTGGTAAAAGGAGAAAATGCTGGTTACCAGCATTTTCTCCTTTTCTCACAATGTTTTCAAAAGCCTTCTTTCTCAGGGTCATTAAAAGTCGTGATTGTGTGGTAAAGAGTTAAAGGGTTAGGGAAAAGTAAGAGTGCGGTTGGTAGCATCATGCGCTTGATAACAAAGATGCCGAAGCTCAAACCTCTAATAAAAACAACCAACACAACAAAAACATGTCGGTAACTCTTTCAGCGTCAAATTATAAGGTTCATGTTATTTCTACGGCTGAAAACACAATCCACCAAAACTCAGAAAGATATTTATCTCGTCGGTTCGTGTAAACAAGCCAATGGTATAGATCCAAGATCGGGCTGCATGTTTTGGGAAGTCTGATCTTGATCCATGCCATCACCAAAGGCCACATATTTTCACCTCTGATACTGAAAGAGTCAAAAGCTATGGCCAACTTATAACTACAGAAACTACAGAAAATTGCTGATGATGGTAACCAGCTTTTTTTTCCTTTTCCCACAATGTTTTAAAAATTTTCAGAAACAACTCCAATCATATAAACTATATCTAATTTGTCATCTGCAAATGCTTTCAATTAAGATCAGTCTAAACTTTTGTCGTTTGGTGAAGAGTTTCAACATTACAAGGATTAATTAATAAAAACTAGCTAGCAGGTTAGTCTATGCATATAATAATGTGTTTAGGTGGTGTTCACTGTTTGTTACTCACCTGTACCATGTAATATAATAATGCCATTGGTAGCAGAACAATCAAAAACAGTGGTGTAGTGTAACTGATCACTACGAGTGTACTCAGAGCTCCGAAAAATGTAACGAGAAAGGTTCGGAAGTTTTGTGGCAGGTTGTTATCTATGGTTTCAACATCTCTTGAAAATCTGTTTAGAACACATATGTATACAAGTACATGCACATATAGAGAGGTTTCCTGTGTTGACCCTTTTCCACACAATCCCAACTTTTAACGACCCTGAGAAAGAAGGCTTTTGAAAACCTTGTGGGAAAAGGAGAAAATGCTGGTAACTAGCATTTTCTACTTTTCCCACATTGTTTTCTACCCTATCAAGGCCATATTTTGTCATATGGGCCACTTTTAATTTGTCATCTTCAAACCCTTTCAATTTGGACTTGTCAAAATTTTTAACATGTGGTAAAGAGTTAACTCTTAAACAAACGATAGCATTCTAGGCCAATTCAAATTAATAGCATTTTGCAGATGACGAATAATAATTCAAATATTTGGCTTTGTATTTACAAGGGCAGAAAACCTTGAAGACCACTATGATTTTCTTCTTTCCTCATAATGTTTTTAAAAACCATCTTTCTAAGGGTTGTTAAAACATCTGATTGTTGGTAAAGCATTAACACATGAACAAATTTTAAAACATCACACCAAAGGTGTCAAGACACCAATGGAATTCTGGAAAAACATAAACAAACATACATCACAAATACAAGGACATCAAAAAGGGATATTGTAACCCATAGAGCGCCAAATAAACCCCACAGACACTTTCAGTCTAGAAATAAGTCCCAAACAATCACAATTACATGGTTCCTTTTGTCCAGAATGTCTTGGGAAAGTGGACAGTGTAGACCAAAGATAAGACAGTCTGATTGTGATCTGTGTTGGCTGAAAAATTCAATGGAAGTTGTAAAAGGCGCTTTACGAGTTAAAAAGTTTATACTCTTAACAAATACAAATGTTTCACAAAGTTTAGCAAGCAAAGCTTTTATAATCATGGATAGGTTCTTCTAGAATATAATAACATAATTAGCAAGCATGGTGATCATTTCATTAACTCAATAGAAATATCAAAATGATTAAAATTTAAATTTAGCAAATTTTTGTCATATTCAGTTTATGGATAAATAAGAGTTAAAAAAGTTCAACCACTACATCTTGCTGTCATCTGGCAGCAGACAATTTCTGTAAACATTGTAGCAAAAGGAAACACACTGCTTGAAAGGAGCAATTTTTCCTTTTTTTCACAATGGTTACACAAAGTACTCATGTACTGATCTGCATAAATCATACTGTAAGGCAAAGCCTTAAACCATTCTGTACAAATGAACTTCAAACCTACTTGATCCTTTACCAAACATCATAATTAAAGATTTATCCTAACTGAAAGCATATGCAGACAGCAATTAAATTGCTGCATTTTCACCATTGTTTTCAATGTTCTCTGCTGTAGATAATCAAAAAGTTGTTTACAGTGTAGCAACAGGATTAGAAAGGTTACATACAAAGGATGTCATATAATCAGATTCAAGCATTTTTTCATTGAACATGATAAATTACTTTGGCAAATATATCTATGTTGTAGCGAAAGGAAAGAGAATGTTTCTCTTTCACTATAAGCTCTGAAGTTGCATGCAGTATACATGTACTTGGTACAAAGAAAGAAAATTGAACTTTACAATACGGTAAATTTTAGCTACCGTAACTATTTTCTCACTAACCTGAAACATTTAACTTGCAGTAGATGATTCTTTTTGCATCCTAGTCAAAAACTGGATGCTTGACACAAATCAAGATTTAATACTTGAATAAAGGTGTAAACAATGTGGCAAAAGGATAAATTGCTTGTTAAGAGAAATTTCTCCTTTTGCCACAATTCTTTCAAAATTTTCATGCGACAACAGTGGAATGCCAAGAGCCATCTGCCTGAAGTAATAAATTAAATCAATAAGGATAACAACTGATACATTTCTCAACCAATTTCAAGTAGTTCAAGAGCTTTGATCCGGCAGAATTGAAACTATACCTGTTTACTATTCTTCCGAGAGGCGTTGTATCAAAGAATTCCATTGGCAGTTTCAGTATGTTGGCTAACATTCCATTATGAAGTATTCTGGCAGCTCTGACCATCCTTACAGCGCAAATTATAGCGTAGATCAGGGTAAGGATGGCTGAAATAAAGACATTGCAGAATATTTTGTTGAACTCTATGGATAATTAACCCCTCTTTTACCATCATGGTTACCATCATTTTCTCCTTTTCCCATTATATTTTTTTCCTTTCAAGGAGGAATTTGGTTATTTGTACAGCATTCCATGTCGTCTGCAAATGCTGTCATATTGGACAAGTCAAAAATTTTGTCATTTGGTAACAAATTAATGAAATAAGAGTACATATATGATTTCACTTCAAAATGAATCCTACTTCTTCAAGAGATTAAATATGAAAACATTTTAGCCAAAGGAGAAATGGCTCATTACCAAGAGTTTCTCCTTTTTCCTTGATGTTTTAAAAAAGTGGTAGGATGCAAGATGAAACAAGGGCGGCAAATTGTCACAAGATACGCCCATCTCACCGCTAGTTGTCGAGGGGGGATAATAATCATAAAGGGCAGGTAGAGGAATATAGTAATGCAGCAGAAATCATGTAAGTGATTGAAATAGGCATGAATGTCTCCTCTAATGTTAAGGAAACATGCATATAAAGTTTCAAGTCATTCCAACATGAAAAGACAAAGTTAAATTGTAGAGAAGCATGAAAAGCTGTAAAAAAAAAATAATGAGTAGGGAATAATTCCAAAAGGGCATTAGGTAAGGTTACGGTTCCAGTGCATTGCACTTTTCGTAACTGCAACAAACATGTTTACCAAGTCTAAAGTCAATTTGACTTGAAGTGACAAAGTTCCGTTCCGGACGAGCAAGAAATACTGTAAAAATGAAGATCAAAGTGGAATTACTCAAAATCCGCGCTAGGTACAGTTATTCTTCTTGCGTACTGTACTCCATAATATTGCAACAAACATGCATACCAAGTTTGAAGTCGTTCTGACTTGAGATGACAAAGTTATATTCCGGACAAGCACTAAATGCTGTAGAAATGACGATCAAAGGGAAATAACTCAAAGACAGCACGAGGAAGAGTTACAATTCTTGCGCACTGCATTTCCAAATATTCCAAATATTGCAACAAATAAGCATACCATATTTCAAGTCATTCCTACTTAAGATGACAAAGTTATGCTCTGGACAAGCAATAAATGCTATAAAAATGAAGATCAAAGGGGGAATAACTCAAAATTCGTGCTAGGAAGAGTTATGGTTCTTGTGCACTGCACTCCGTAATTTTTCAACAACCATGCATACCAAATTTGAAGATGTTCAGACTACAGATGACAAAGTTATATTCCGGACAAGCAGAAAATGCTGTAAAAATGACGATCAAAGGGAAATAACTCAAAGACAGCACGAGGTAGAGTTACGGTTCTTTCGCACTGCACTCCGTATTATTGCAACAAACACAAATGCCAAGTTTCAAGTCAATCGGACTGGAGATGACAAAGTTATGCTCCAGACAAAGAACTGGACGCAGCCCGCCTGCCCGCCCGTACGCCATAGGTGATCCCATAATATGCCCCTTCTTCGTCGGGCGTATAAAAATACCCTACCTTGCACGAGACCAAACAAGCCATAAATTCCCAAGTACATGTAATTCTTGTCTTGATACTCCGATTGATTTCTGTTCAAAGGATTTTTCAAGAAGGGGTCATCGGTCCAATCTGCAAGCCAGATACTTGAACCGATACTAGCTCCTTGATTCATGATGAAGACCACAAATATCATCAAGGTCCAAAATCCACCAATGGCAGCAAAGTACTGCATGTACACTCTCCATGATACCTAGAATGTAATATGTTGTAAAGTGATTTAGTACTGATAACCAGTCAGTCAAAATATAAGTGAGTTTCATAATTTCATAATAATTTCATACGGAGCATTTTCTCTGTTCCCACATATTTTCTAGCCTTTCAGGGAAAACATCCACAATTATAGCAACATATAATTTGATTGATTAATTGATCGATTTTTCCATTTATCTCCCATTGCCACCAGTTGCCCCCATTTTAATGTCTCATCTGAGAGATTATTAGTAACTCTACATGGCCAGCCGTTGGGCTCAAACCCACACCCTGAAGTGGCCCAAGACTAAAGATTAACAAGTCCTCCAATTTTTTCAGAAGGCGTCTTCCACAAGGTTGTTAAAAGTTAGAATTGTTTGATATTAGGTTAACTCTTTGCAACATGACAAAATTTAAGCTGGTCCAAACTGAAAGCATTTACAAATGCCAAATAAAGTTAAGGTGACACAAAATCGAAATACTTTTCTGGAAGGATAGAATATGTACAAAAGGAGAAAATGCTGGCTACCAGCATTTTTTTCCTTTCCCACAATGTTTTCAAAACTCTTCTTATTATAGGCCATCAAAATTATGGATGTTTCGTAAAGATTTTAGACTTGATATTTTTTATATCAACAAACCATAGGCCACTGAAACTCCATTGGTGTACTAAAGAATACCAAAATTTTCATTAGCTATTTTTAGTAACAATGTTTGATGATCACCCAATGAAAATTTCAGTGTTCTGTGATAGACCAATGGACCTTCAAAGGCCTGTGAACGAACCTTTCCAGTCTCCATTTTCTCTGCCTCTATAAGTTTATCAGGTTTGTTGGCTGTTTTTTCTTCTACCCAAGTCCCTTTCCCACCAGTGCCCTCTATAGAGGAGATGGATCTAAGAAGGGGTGGTTTCATTTTGTCACTCTTTTTCCTGCCAATCCAAGAAAATCAACCATTAGTAGCATAATCTTCGTTACAGGCCACTTTTAATAAACGGCCACCTAAATTTAGCAACAAGTATTCTAAATGCTTCTTCTGAGAACAAATCACACTTTGTTTACCTGTCACTCATCAAAACTCTTCGCTCATTACTACCGCACAACCCTCTGTTTTAATGACTCTGAGGAAGAAGCTGTTTGAAAATATTGTGGGAAAAGGAGAAAATGCTGGAAACTGGGTATTTTCTCCTTTTTCCCACAATGTTTCCTATCCTATCCAAGACAAGCTCCATCATTTGAGCCACATGTACATTGTCATCTGCAAATGCTTTAAATTTGGACAAGTCTACATTTAACCAGTTGACAAAAGTTTAGACTCTTCTAAATTGAAAACAACTGCAGATGATAAATATGGTTTCAATGACAGTATTGTATTTGTCAATGAGATTGTAGAAAACAAGGTGAATTTAGGAGAAAATACTGGTAATCAGCATTTTCTCCTTGTTTTGTAATGTTTTCAAAAATCTCTGTTTTTTAGGACAACATGTATGTTAGAACAATTTTTCATCCAGGATTTTAGATAGCTTAGTACTGACACATTAGTTGAATATGTATGCCAGCTGATATGTAAAGATTCAGACCTTCAGAATTTGAAATTTCATTCTATACTCATATCTTAACCCTTTACCACACAATCCCAACTTTTAACAACTGTGAGGAAGAAAGCTTTTGAAAATATTGAGGGAAAAGAATAAAATGCTGGTAACTAGCATTTTCCCCTTTTTCCCACAAAGTTTTACACCCTTTCAAAGACACATACCATCATTTGGACCACATGTAATTTATTGTCTGCAAAAGCTTCCCATTTAGAAAATTGTAAAACTTTATTTTTAAGTAAAGAGTTAAAATAGACCGATAGCAATGTGCTGATCAAGGTATCTAATGTATGACAGTAATACCCCTACCTGGACCTTAACCTGGTGGGAACATCATCATCCCCTGATACTCCTGTACCCTCGGTCCCAGACGTTACAGAATCCACTCTCTGTAGTATCTTACTTTTCAACCGCTGCACTAAATATTGAATGATACAAAAAAGTGTATTAAAAGGAATTCCTCAATTAAACACTGAATTTCTTTCACAAAATATGTGAGCCATACTCTGGCATAGGGGGATATAATGCATCTCCGTGTTGCATTATACCAAGTAAGTCATAACATAACATGGATCCATGAAATCTATTTTGCCTAACAACTGACTGAATCATGAGATAGAATGGTCCTTGGACATGCAGAAAATTAACAATAGCATAGAGTTTCGACCAATGTCAGCCTGCACAGTCCATGTAGGCTGACTGGGGTCAATACTTTTTTCAGATACACTAAACCCCCTCTTCATAGAGCATGACTCAAATACAGGTTACAATCAAGGATATAGAGGATATTTGTTTTTTACAGTGAAAGATCGAAATTTATTTCATCGAGTGAACATCATCAGTGATATTTTCACGAGTTGCGCCATTCGTGAAAATATTACCAATGATGTTCACTCGTTGCACCACTTGTGAAAATATTGCCGATGATGTTCACTCGATGAAATAAATTTCGATCTTTCACTGAAAAAAACAAATATTCTATTTATTTCATGCTTTTAACCCTTCCTGGGGGGAACTTAATCAAAATCCATTACAGTTCTTTTCGGTTATTCCCCGTGGCGTACCCCCTCCGCATAGCAACGCATTACAGTATTACATCAAGCGTGAGAAATGTACGGTAAATTACGTCATATTTCCATCTGGTTGTGAGGCACGCGCATTTTACCTAGGTAACTAGTGCGCGGGAACAACTGTTTCCGCCTTCAATTGAAAAGTAAGAATATGAAAATCAGTATTTTCACTGGTCGTAACCATGAATTATCAAAAAATATTTCACTGATATTTCTCGATAACCTACCGGAAAGCATGAAATAATATTCATTACTTTCTCACTTCTTGATAACTCCATACCATTGTAGATTTTGAAAGCCTTTGTTGACAACAAATGAAAAGTGGCTCCAATGATGAGATTTGTCTTTGAATGAATATACAGTTCACTAGGATATTCTCCTTTTGTCACGATGTTTTCAAAAGTCCCCTTCCTTAGGATCCTTAAAAACATGGGGTTGTGAGGAATAGGGTTAGTACTTTGTTGAATTGTGTTCATGAGAACGCAGCCAGTATGGAATTTTCCTACGCTTTCAAGATCAAATTCCATAGTATGAGTAACGTCAAATTTGTTGTCTGCAAATGCTTTCAACTTTCAATTTAGACCAGTCTAAAATTTTGTCAAGTGGTAAACAGCTAAACTAAGATACCTTCTGGGTCCTCCTCTTCCTCATCTTCATTTTCCTGCGTTAGGTACGTTTTCAAGAACTGGGCAAAAGGTCCATCGTGAGACAAAAGTTCCTCATACGAGCCCATTTCTGAGATCCTACCATCCACCATCACAACCACCGTATCAACCATGGGTAACCAATGGACACCATGTGTTACTAATATCCTGGTCTGTAAAGCAATACAAATACCAAGTGTCACAAGTATTCTTGTTTATCCTGTCACTTGCAATATATTCGAGCCCAAAACAGGGTGCTGTATATTTATTTTGTTGTCCGTCAGTTGGTTATATGACCAAAGAAGTGCACACCTGCCAAGTGGGACTACTTTTAAAGAAGCATCCCAAATGATTGAATGAAAGTTTTGGCTGCAAAAATTGTTGCTGCACGTTAAATGTATGTTAATAGTTTCAATATGCATACCCAATTTTTTGTTTTCTTACAATGTTCAAACACTAAAAACAGAGAAATAGTTGTCTTTATAAGACACAACGTTTTTACATGGGTAAACATCATGTTCATGGCGTAATCATACATCATTCATGACATCAGTTTTGCAGCTCCATAATTATGTAGTATAAGGACGCTTTATTAACATAGTTCTTCATCTTTATTCACAGTCAAAAAGATGTTGATATGTGTCTTTTTTCAAGCAATTTAGTATGATATGGATTGTAAATGAGAAACAGCATAAATAGAATAGATAGTTGGTGTCTTGGATAAGGAAAATATATTGGACTCGGCTCCGGAATTTTATCTAATTTGTTTTCCTCACTGGATAAATTTCTATGCCTTGCCAATAAACTTTCCCAATCAAAAGCACCAACCATCCATCCTCACACAACAATGTGGAGAGAAAACCACTGACAACTGCCAAAGATTTTCAGAGAACTAAACAATTTAGGGTATCCTTATTATTTCGAAACCAAAAACATATGTTTTGGGTATGCATTAAAGTCATCAAAACAATTGTCATGAGCAATATGATTGGTAATCATTTCTCTTCACCGTTTGAACTCTTTACCAAGTAGCATATTTTTTGGACAAATTGTCAAAATGAAAGCTCTACCAGATGACCAAAAAAACAAGCAAATCAGAAAATCTGGTCATAAAACCACTGTTGGAAAAGGAGTAAATGCTGTTAGCAGCATTTTTCTGCTTTTTCCACAATGTTTTCAAACGCCATCTTCTTCAGGGTTGAATAAGCACTGATTTTTTTCAGCAATTTTTCTTTTTAATAAATCCTTTTAAAGAAAGTGGTATTCCTTTAAGACTGAAAACAAAGGATGTTCCATAAAGACAAAATTAAAGATTTTTCACAACTAGAAGAATAAATAATTCTAATCATACAGTAACAGTATATTGGCAAAAAGTTTAATTCTTTACTACACATTCTGGAGCTTTAACAACCCTAAGGAAAAAGGCTTTTGAAAACAGTGGGAAAAGGAGAAAATGCTGCTAACCAGCATTTTCTCCTTTACCACAATGTTTTCTACACTTCAGAATTGAAATTTAAGTTTTCTAGAAAAATCTAAATTGTCTTCTGCAAATACTTTGAATTTGGATCAGTCTAAAATTTTGTCATGGGATTTCGAGTTAAATCACTTGGTTTTTTTTTCCATCAAACTCTAGGTACAAACCAAGTTTGACAAAAACTCACCTTGTTCCTAAGAAGCCCTTTAGACCCGACTACTTTGTTAAAGATGTGTTTGCCTACATGTGAGTCCACAGCACTGAGGGGATCGTCCAGTAGGTATATGTCAGCATTGTTATAGACGGCCCTAGCCAGACTTACTCTCTGTTTTTGTCCGCCACTCAGGTTAATACCCTGTATAGGATGTAAAATAGCATATTTAGTTGTTAAAGATGTGTCTGCTGACACCAGAATCTATGATATATGTGAGCATTCTTATACAGCCTGAGCCAAACTTCATTCTATTTCTGTTCATCATTCAGATTGATGGCCTATAGTACATAGAATATGAGACATGAATTGCTGAAGATGTGTTTGCCAGAATGGGAATCCTCGGCATTGAATGGATCAAATATGCAGTGTAGATTTGAGCCATATTCTGTGCAAAAAGTATCAACCCATGTCAGCCTGTGAGGACTTTGCTGACTGATATGGGTCAAACCTTTTTGAGAATTGTATATTTTCTGCATGTCAGAAGACAGTTCTCCTTCATCATTCAGGCGTTTATCAGACAACATGGATTTTTATGGATTCATATTTATGTGATTACTAGCTTGGTTTAATGGATCAGGAAGATGCATTAAATCTCCTTATGCCAGAGCATGACTCATTTATATCAGAACTGTAAAAGACAGTCCTGGCCAAACTTACTCTCTGTTTCTGACAACCACTCAAATTAATTTCCTGTGACTAAAACCTAGCTAAAAGCATCAGTTACCATTATGATAATACACGGTGTCTGCAAAGTAAGGCAACACTTTTGTAAACTTAAAATAAGGCTTTTAACAGATGAAGAGATAAAAATAAAATATATACATGTATGTAAAATATGTAAGTTTTCTGTGTGATAATTTCGTTCAAATTGCATTGTGTTACATACATTTACACAGATCTCAAACCAAAAGTATTCTTTTTGTCATTGGCATCATTTTAGTAATTAATGACGTTTTCAATGTGACAGCCTTTTATTCTCTTTCCATGCCCAACATGTAGGATGAAATTGTCAGTCACTTAAGCACACATTCCGATATCAATCCTTTTGATTTCATGTTTAATGTTTTTTAACAACATGTTGTGCATAATGAAAATTGAATGAAATTATCACACAAAAAAACTTCCATATTTTATATACAAGTATATATATTTTTGTCAATGTTTAACCCAATACCAGATTTACAAAATTTTAGCCTTGTCAAGATTGAAAGCATTTGCAGACGACAATTTCAGTGTAGTTCAAATAGAGCAATCTTTCTTTAATAGGATTGAAAACATTTTGGGAAAAGGAGAAAATGCTGGTTACCAGCATTTTCTCCTTTTCCCCAAATGTTTTCAGAAGGCTTCTTTCCCAGGGTCGTTAAAAGTCGGCATTGTGCAGTAAAGGGTTAACAATGTTTTCTATCCTTTCACAAATAAATCCTATGATATGAGCCACACTGAATTTGTCATCTGCAAAATCTTGAACATGTCTAAAAATATGTCATCTGATAAAGAGTTAAAGTTCAGTCTCACCTTCTCACCAATCTCTGTCAAATCTCCTCCCTGCAGAATTTCCAGATCTGGCCCTAAAGCACAAGCATCAATCACCTGTTTGTATTTATTCTGATCCACATCTTTACCAAATAAAATGTTGTTCCTCAGTGTATCATTCTGGATCCAGGCTTGTTGAGGGACATATGCTACTGAGCCCTGAAACATAGGAAAGCCTAAGCTTCGATTGATCAGCAAATTTTATAGGATCTTAGTTGATTGTATTGGATTGGAGTTTAGCCGCATTTTAATGGCTTAGGTCATATCACGGTGGTCAGTGCACCTACGCATGTGTTTCCTGGCTTTCTCACACCAGTATTGACACAACTTTCTTTACAAGTCACTATTTTCTCACATGCATCAGAGGTGAGAGGCAAACAATCACTGGAAAGAAAGCTTGCCTCAACCGGGTGTCGAACTTAAGTACAACCTCCAGGTCATGAGTCAGATACACTAACCACTGAGCTACCTGGCCGGGCCTGGGATCTTAGATGTATGCTAATGCTGTACATCTTAATATAGTGATCACCATATTTCTAGATGCTGGATAAATATGAGGGTCATCCAAAAAAGAATGGGACTTTTTCAATAGCACACTCAGTTTACAGGCTAGACTTAGAGAAATTGCTACATTCACAGTACGTCCTATTAGCCATTTGCATGTAACATCAGGTGCGTGAACAATGATGTCACCAATTGTGACGTCACATTGTGTGCGGGTATTCGGAGCACAATGGCCATGTTCACTGCTGTTGAACAACGAGCATATATGAAAATCGTGTACTTCAGAGGTACTAAAAGTGTTGGAATACTGAATAGTGTTTGCGGTAAAGATACTCTGCCGAAAACTACAGTGTACCGATGGATTGACGAATTTAAAAAGGGGAGGACTGAAGTTGAAAGCAAGCATAGCCCGGGGTAAGCCGTGATTCAGCTCAGGCAATTTTGACAACTCATTTAAACATGAGATGCATAGCTGCGCGTTGGGTACCTCACTGTCTATCTGATGACCAAAAGCCCGAGCACATGTACATCACTACAAGTCTATTAAACAGATATAAAAAGGAAGGTGATAATTTCCTAAATAGGACAGTTACAATAGACAAGACATGGATTTGCAGTTATGAGCCAGAAATAAAGCTGCAATCATCTGAGTGGTACACACCTGCCTCGCCAAGACCAATAAAGTTCAGGAGAAAACAGGGAAATTTAAAAATAATGATGATTTTCGCATATGATTCTTTTGGTGTTTTAGCTTCAGAGCGTATACTGTTAGGCAGAACAGTGAATAAAGAACGGTACAGTGACTTTTTGATGAAAAAATTATGCTCAGCTATCAGAAAGAAACGCAGAATACTATTAAATACAAAGCTGTTGATCTTGCATGACCACTCTACTTGCCACAAATCTGACAGGGTGATGTCATTGCTACCTTCGTACCAGTGGGACATAATGCCGCACCCGTCCTATTCTCCGGATATGAGTCCCTCAGACTTTGACCGTTTCCTTAAACTCAAAGAACCTCTTTGGGGACTTCGCTTCGAAGATCTAGACGACCTAAGAATCCAAGATGGCCTGGCAAATTCACCTGCTTAACTACAGTTGCCTAGCAATGGGGGTTAGCGACCTTCCAAAACAATAGGAGTCTCTGATAGAGAAGCAGGGATGTTATATTGAAGGAATGTATAAAGTTTAGTCATCATACTACATTACTTTTGCTTTTATCAAAAAAGTCCCATTCTTTATTGGATGACCCTCATAACATGACATATCTGCTGTTGTATAAAACAAGAGCATCACATGCGAGTGCTAATGCTTGGCTGCAGGGATTGATTTTCAGTGAAAATTCCTGGTTAAAAAAGGGGTGAACTATGTCAAGGCTTGCCAAGGCTGTCAATTTTATTTAGAGCCAACAGACATTTTCAGTCAGGAACAGGCACAGGCAAAATATTATGATCTACTGACTGATTGTACGGGGATAGGGGTAGGGAGATCGGGACATGGGGTGGACACAGTTGAGATATTCTAAAGATCCTCGCTTACACGATATGTTACTTTTGAAAGGTACAGTGACAAATAAGCATGCTCTATGGGCAAGTTTTCTTCAGCCATGAAACAAAAAGACATGCTATAAACTTCATCATGACCCTGCCATGTAGCTTTTCCCTTCCCCAAAGCAGAGCAAAATATTCCAAAGATCCTCGCTTACATGATGATATTATCTTTGACAGGTGAAGTTTCAAATAAACATGCTCTGAGAGAAAGATTTTCTTTAGCTATGAGACAGAAAGACAAGCTATAAACCTCACCTTGACTTTCACCCTGCCCTGTAGTTTTTCCATTTCCCCAAGCAGTGCAAAATATCTTAAAGATCCTCACTTACATAATAATGTTACTTTTGACAGTTAAAGCAACAAATAAACATGCTCTGAGAGAAAATTTTCCTAAGCCATGGGATAGAAAGACAAGCTATAATCCTCACCTTGACTTTCACCCTGCCCTGTAGCTTTTCCATTTCACCAAGCAGCGCTGACACCAGGGAAGATTTTCCAGACCCCACAGTTCCTACTACAGCCACAAGCTTGCCTTCTGGTACCTCTAGGTTGATACTGAAATGATGTTAACTATTAAATTGCCTTTCACAACTATAGATGCCTTTGCAGACAGTGTAGTCTGATCTTTGATCTATACAGTGCAGTTTGATCTTTGATCTATACTGTCTGCTTTGCTGAACACTATAGACAAAAAGCGATCATGAAATTGCAATTATCTGGGTTTTATTCCACACAGAAAATGTCTATTAGGTTTATTTGGCGCTTTGAAGGTTAACTCTTTACCACACAACAAAATTTTAGACTTGTCCAAACTGAAACCATTTGCAGATGACAAACTATACATGGCTCGAATCAAGGTTTTATCTTTCATAAAGTAGAAAGCATTGTGGGAAAAGGAGAAAAGGCTGCTTATCAGCATTTTCTCCTTTTCCCACCAAGTTTTCAAATTTAGCCCTCTTCCCAAGGATAATCAAAATGCGGGGCAAGATTAACCCTTCACTGTAAGGACAGATTTTATTCTAACAATAACTAACAGCTAGTGCAATTATAAGGGTTGAGTGCATATTTTTGTGTTGCCATCGAGAAATAAAATGCAATTGCTTTATTACATGGCAAATGACGGCGTTATGTTAAGCCATGTAATAATTAAGGCAATTGCATTTTATTTCTCGATGGCAACACAAAAATATGCACTCAACCCTTAATTGAAAGAGTGAACAAGTAGTTGTTTGTGTAAGGTTTAGAGAAGAAAGCTTTCAGAAACTTTTTGGGAGAAGGTGAAAAGGCTGGTATCCAGCACCTTCTACTTTCCTCCAAAATGTTTACTACTTTTTCAAAGACGAATCCCACCATTTGAATCACATTTAACCCTTTACCAAACAATCCCGACTTTTAACGACCCTGAGAAAGAAGCCTTTTGAAAACATTGTGGGAAAAGGAGAAAATGCTGGTGACCAGCATTTTCTCCTTTACCCACAATGTTTTCTACCCTTCCCAAACCCAATTTCAATTTTTCAGTCACATTTATTTTGTCGTCTGCAAATGCTCTCAATTTGGACCAGTCTAAAGTTTTGTCGTTTGGTAAAGAGTTAATTTGTTGTATGCCACTGGTTTCAACTCTGACATGTCAAAAAATTTGTCATCTTGTAAAAAGCTAACCCTCTACCAACAATCCCAGGTTTTAAAATCCCTGTGAAAGAAAGCTTCTGAAACCAAACATGTTTGCTACCAGTTCCAAGTCAAATTCCATCATTCAGCCACCTTGTTGTCTTCAAATGGTTTGAATTGATAGAACTTGAGTTTATTTATCATTGTCACCGGTTGCTCATATGGGTTACACCCCCTGAAGACCTGAAGACTGTTAGTTTTGTTACGGGGGATAGTGCAAGATACAGGACGAAACTCATCCTAAGTTTTGTTACTGGGGATAGAGCAAGATACAGGATGAAACCCATCCCAAGTTATGCCTGGTTCTTTAACGTGCTTGGTGTATAGCAAATCACACGGGACCTCTGTTTAATATCTCATCTTTAAAACTATGAGTAATTTTAGATGGGACTTGAACCCATACCATCAAGTGACCCAAGACTTGATGTTTACAAGTCTTACGCTCTACTATCTGAGCTATGCGGGCTGGTCTAAATGAGTTGAATATGGACAAATTCAACATTTTATTGTCTGGTCAAGATTTAAGAATATTTAAAAATAGATTTTGGTATGGGAACATTTTATATCACATGTTTTACTCACTCAGACAATGCTGGTTCTATGTCCCTGTCCCAGGTGAATATTCCATTTTCTATACTCATTGCATTATCTGTAGTAAACAAAAAACATATTTAACCCTTTAACCCTGTACCACTTAATCCCAAGTGTCAACAGGCTTTTGTAAACATTGTAGGAAAAGGAGAAAATGGTGGTAACCAGCATTTTCTCCTTTTCCCACATGTTTTCCACCCATTCACAGACAAATTCCATCATTTGAGCCATATTTAAATAGTCATTCGCAAACGCTTTCCATTTGGACAAGTCTAAGGTTTTGTCATGTGGTAAAGACTTAATAAACAATCCAATGTTTTAGCAACTGTAAAATTGTACCTTGGTGTTTTGCACCATTTTCACTAATACATTTTGTATACATGATATCAGTTAAATCATGGCAGCCAGCACAACTATCCATGCTTTCTTAGACCTATCCATGCTTTGTCAGACCTATCCATGCTTTCTCACAAATATCCATGCTTTCTCACAACTATCCATGCTTTCTCACACCTATATATGCTGTCTCAGACCTATCCATGCTTTCTCACAACTATCCATGCTTTCTCACACCTATATATGCTTTCTCACAACTATCCATGCTTTCTCACACCTATCCATGCTTTCACTCAACTATCCATGCTATCTCACAACTATCCATGCTTTCTCACAACTATCCATGCTTTCTCACAACTATCCATGCTTTCTCACACCTATCCATGCTTCCCACACCTATCCATGCTTTCTCACAACTATCCATACTTTCCACACCTCACATGTTTCTTTTACAACTTCTTTGTGCAATATTATTTCCAAACCACTGGCTGCTTTCCCTAATTAGATTCCTTGAAACAATGTCAGTGGTGATAAGGTAATTAATCCTGTCAATATGAATATCATCAGTCATCTGAATGAAACTGATGGAGCTGGGTAATCCAGCCAGCTACCCGCTAGTTTCTAATCCTGTATAGTACCGACCAAGGATTCAACCTGTGGAATAAGGTTTTGAAAAACTTGTGGAAAAAAGGACAAAATGCTGTTAATAGTTCTGTGTTTTTATATCCTTGAAGAAGACAGTGTTCAGAGCATTACGAGAAAAGGAAAAAATGCTTATAACAAGCATTTTCTCTTCTGCTTGGAACGTTTTCTACCCTATCAATGACTCGTCCCTTCCTTTCAGTCTCATTTGCTTTGTATGCTGTCAATTTAATATATTGTATTGAGGATCAGTCATGTACTCAGTCTGTGCATAAATATATCACATACCTGCTATTTCGGTGTGTTGCACATTATCTGGGTCAAGGTCACCTGTTTGCAAAAATTTTCCAATACGGCTCACAGACACTTGGCCCTATAAAAACAACAGAAAAGATAGTAGAACTTTATAATGTGATTCATGCTGTGCAAAGAAGGGCTTAATCCATCTGGAAAAAGTATTGACCTGTGCAGCACCCTCAGGCTGACATGGGTCAAAACTTGATGCTTTTGCTAAATTTAATGTTTTTTTATCCATAATTATGTAAATAGTTACCTGGTATGATGCATCACAGAGATGCATTTAACCCCCTTTTGCCAGAGAATGGCTCATGTATAATACCTTTAAGTATTTTTTGTGAACTTGAGACTGACATATAAATGTCAAGTGCTACCTCCTTCAGGACCTTTCTGGTCTTGCTGCATATGACCTTTGAAATACATGGAAATCATGTTGAAAAAGGGTAAATCACATGTAATGAGTATACTTTCTTTTTTTTTGTAAACATTTTACCACAATCCCCAGTTTTAGCAACCCTGAAGAAGAAAACTTTTGAAAATATTGTGAGAAAAGGAGAAAAAGGTGGTAACCAGCATTCTCTCCATTTCCCACAATGTTTTCTCCCCTTTCAAAGGCAAACTATTGTTTGAGCCACATCTGATTTGTCTGCAAATGTTTTCAATTTAGACAAGTCTGAACTCTTTACCAAACGACAAAATTTCACACTTAACGAAATTCATAGTATTTGCAGATGACAATATAGAGGTGGTTTGAATGGTAGAATTTGTCCTTGAGAGAGAAGAAAACATTGTTGGAAAAGGAGAAAATACTGGTTACCAGCATTATCTCCATTTCCCTCAATGATTTCAAAAGGCTTCTTTCCCATGGCCGTTAAAACACAGGTTTGTTTGGTAAAGGGTTAAATTTTGATGTGTGATAATTAAAGAGTTAAAAAATGCTTCCTGCAAGATCAAAACTCTCACCTGAATGACACAGTTTAGACCTGTTACCTCCATTAGCTAACCAAGTCACCCTTAACAAATTTACTATCATCCACAGGAAGATTTGTGCCAATGCAAACATGTTGAAATATCAACTAGAAACTTGTTTTGATTTTTAGCACAAACCTTCAGTCTCTTTTTCAGTTTTGAAATGATGATAAATATGAGAACTCAGAACTACAATGAGGCATTTACACTGAATCAGAAACTGAACAAGATAATTGGACAGAATTCTGGTATTGACTTTAAAGCAGAGCTCTGGACAACTAATGGCAAATGTTAAACATAAGCACTGCATGAAGGTACAAACGCTCGGCTGTGATTGCTTTTAGTGAAAATTAAAAAGTGAAAATTCTAAGTCAAAAAAGAGGCATAACTGTGTCAAAATACTTGATAGTTACCTGCCCCTGCTGTATGGGTTCCCCTTTGATGGGTAACAAGTAATCTGATTTTGAAGTAAATATCTTCAGTAAGAATAGAGATGTAATAAAATGCCAAAGATTTTGCACAACAATGACGCAGACAACACAGACAATGAAGATGCTAGGCCTATGACAATACCGCAATGTTTTCTTGGAAAACAGCTGAGGTAAGTGACATGGGCTGTATTCACAAACTATTTTAACTTGCATGCTCATTCTCTCAAGAACTTTTTCAGTATCAAAGTAACAACTTCTGACTGGCTATATGGGCAGGCAATCAGATAAATGGTGTTAGCCAATCAGAAAGTGTTACTTTGTTAATTCAGAATTTAAATAAGAAAGCAATTTACAATTTCTGGTGAATACAGACCCAGAATAACATAAAATACAAAAAAAATTTACCTGAGCCACAAAGGATATCAGCATAGGTAGAAGGTTTATGGGAAACCTCAGTATATTGAACAAGGAAATGGAGACAAAAGCCTTCTGGGCATCTAAGTAGTTTTTGTCATCTATAAAAATGTAGGTCCCAAACGTCACCAATATAACCTAAAACAGTGGGAAAAAAATGTCAATTTCTATCTAACAATAATTTAAGTAAATTCTCCATTCACATATTACTTTACGGACTTGAATTCTTCATTAAACAACAAAATTTAAGCCTTGTCCAAATTCAAAGCATTTGCAGACGACAATTTCAAAGTGGCTCAAATGGTGCAATTTTTCTTTGATAGAGTAGAAAACATAGTGGGAAAAGGAGAAAATGCTGGTAACCAGCATTTTCTCCTTTTTCCACAATGTTTTCAAAAGGCTTCTTTCCCAGGGTTGTTAAACGTTGGCATTGTGCGGTAAAGGGTTAATTCTTCACCAGATGACAAAATCTCAGACTTGTCCAAATCACACTGTCACATATTCAACAACCTTGATGAAAAAGTCTTTTGAAAACCTTTTGGAAAAGTGAGAAGATGATATGTTTTCCACCATTCTTAAGACAAATTCCATCATTTCAGCCACATTCAATTTGTCATCTGCAATTCCGTCAATTCTGACAAGTTAAAAATTTTGTTGTTTGGCAAAATGTTAAGCTACTACCCAAGATAACAAATAAACTTGGCATGTACATGAAGATGGTTTTTAACACATGTTTATATTTGAAACTAGGATCTTGGGGCTTGAAAACAAATACCGTTAAATGCAGGTGGTTACTTAAAGCAAGTGGCCCCTTACACAGCTTTGATCCTTCAGAGAAATTCCAACATAATCAAATTTTACCAGATTATTCACCCTTAAGCACACAATCCTGTATTTCAACGACCCTGAGAAAGAAAACTTTTGAAAACATTGTTGAAATAAGGGGAAAATCCTGGTAATTGGCATTTTCTCCTTTTCAAACAGTGCTTTCCACCATCTCAATGAACTTTAGCTCATTTATATCTAGTCTGAAATTTTGATCTGCATATGCTTTCAATTTCATGGTTAACCCTTATCCTGCTAAATAACTAACATGAAACTTTTAAAAGCCGATAGTAAAAACCCAAATTTTGCTATTCCAAAGGTAGTTTTGGGTGAAAGATATCTCCTCATCGAACAGTGAAGATCCAAGATCAGACTGCATGTTCTGTGCTGTCTGATCTCGATCTACACTGTCCGCAAAAGGTCAGTGAGTCACGCTTTGCAGCCTAAGGATTAATCAATTAGAAAAAGGTTATACACATTTATACATGCTTTAAATTTTTGACCAGTCTATAATTTTGTTTTTGGTAAAGAGTTAAAGCTAAATGTATATCAGACAAGTATAAAGTAGACTAGTCCAAACTGAAGCAAGTTGCAGTTGAAAAATAAAATGAGGCTCAAATAATGGAAACTTATCTTTGCAAGGGCAGAAAAGATTATAGAAAATGAGGAGTTGCCGATTACAAGTACTTTCAACTGCCTTTTTCCTCTGGGTCTTAAAAACAAGACATCATTTGGTAAAGCGTTAAATCATTACCAGAAAAGGAGCTGAGGACCAGAAGAAAGAGCTGACAGCATTTAAATAAGCAAACTTCTTTAACACATTGAGCTCTTGATCTCGAACATCCTGCACTTTCTTCTGGAAGGAGGGTTCCCAGGCATACAACTTCAGTACCTGAAAAACAAATGGACCCATCGGCATATATACAGAATGTAAACAAAACTAATTATTAAAGATTAAAAAAAATTAAGAAATGAAGCTTATTTTCAGCAGGGACTAGTGCTCACCATTCTTTCTCATTCATGTCTTTGTTTTCTTAACCCTTTACTACACAATCCCAAGTTTTAATGACCACAAGGACAAAAGACTTTTGAAAACATTGTGGGAAAAAGAGAAAATGCTGGTAACCAGCATTTTCCCTTTTTCCCCACAATGTTTTCATACCCTTTAAAGAAAAAATTTCCAAATTTGTACAACAGTTTGTCTGCTGTCTGCAAATGCTTTCAAACTGGACCAGTCTAAAATTTTGTTGTTTGATAAAGAGTTAAGTGTTCATCAGACAACAAAACTTTAAATGTGTCCATGTTGAAAGTATTTCCAGATGAAAATTTAACCTTTTACCGCACAATGCCGACTTATCAACGACCCTGGGAAAAACCTTTTCAAAACATTGTCGGAAAGGAGAAAATGCTAGTAACTACCATTTTCTCCTTTTCACGCAATGTTTTCTACTCTATCAAAAAAAGATTGCACCATTTGAGCCACTTTGAAATTGTCGTCTGCAAATGCTTTCAATTTGGACAAGGCTAAAAATTTGTCGTCTGGTGAAGGGTTAAAAGTTACTCAATTGCTTGGATTTGCTATCAGGAATTTGCCCTTTGTCCATAATGTCTTTACAAGCTATCCACCAAAGTGGTTCAAGCCTTTACCACACAATTCCAACTTTTAACGACCTTAAAAGAGACAACAGAAGAGTAGAAAATAATATGGGAAAAAGGAGAAAATGGATCAATCGACTGAATGATTCAGTCCGCTGTTAGACAAACTGGATTTTATGGATCCATAATTATATAATTATAATAACTTTCTTGGTGCAATGTACATGTATCACAGAGATGCATTATAACTCTATACCACACAATCCAGAGTTTTAACGCCCATAAAAGAGAAGGTTTTTGAAAACATTATGGGAACAAGAGAAAATTCTGGTAACCAGCATTTTCTCCTTTTCCCACAATGTTTTTTTCCCTATCAAATACAAAAATCATCATTGAAGCTACATTTGTCGTCCGCAAAAGCTTTCAATTTGGTCCAGTCCAAAATGTTTGGGAAAGGGTTAAACCCCCTTATCCCAGAGTGCCACTCAAATTAGCCTGGGTTCCAGTCTGTTCATTTGTTTCCGTTTCTATCATTCAGACGTTACTTTGTCAAAAATGACTGCCTGGGGACATTCGAAAACCAATCACAGCGACATCTAGTTTACCCCATCTCACAGTGGGGTAAAGTAGATGTCGCTACAATATTTTTCGAATGTAAATGACTAAAACTAGACACAGAAATTCCAACAGCCTCGATTTGGTCGCTTCCTGTTTGATGGCCGTCTTTGAAAAACATTGACAACAAAATTTCAAACAAGTATTCACAATGACTTTGAAGGATAGTTTAACAATAGCTGCTAATCGTTTCGTCAGTTAGACTCTGAAAGCTTTTCAAAAGGATGTTTTTTACTAGTTTTGTCGAAGGTTGCGATGATTTTTTGATAAAACAACAGGTTCAGGAAAATCAATTGTCCCCACTGTACTTGAATTAGTCGAAAAATGCGCCAATTCATCATTATCAACATTGTGACATCACGCGGTAAACAAATCTATAATTAGATTACTGGCACAATTCATAATCATGGGGAGATCCTCGAATGTCCCCGTGCAGTAATAACTAGAGCTGTAACTGAATGTGACTTAATACCCCTGCCAGCGCTTTGACAGAAAAAAAATGTCAAGTTCAAGGGGAGATAATTCCTCAACCAGGAGGAGTTAACACTTGAAAATAGCCTCTTGCAAATCTTCAATATATGATCAATATATGTGCAAAGTTTCAATACAATTGAAGGAAAACTGTAGGAGTTCGTGACACAAAATTACTAGTATTTTGTACACAGATGGACACACGGACGGACAGACAGGCTGATTCCAGTATACCCCCGAAAACATTCGTTTTGCGGGGGTATAAAAAAGTGTCAGGTTCAAGGGGAAATAATTCCTCAACCAGGAGGAATTGACACTTGAAAATTGCGTTTTGCAAACCTTCAATATATGATCAATATATGTGCAAAGTTTCAATACAATTGAAGAAAAACTGTAGGAGGAGTTCGTGACACAAAATTACTAGTATTGTATAGAGAGATGGATGTTAAGAAAAAAAAAAAGTGTCAAGTTCAAGGGGAGATTATTCCTCAACTAGGAGGAGTTGACACTTGAAAATTGCGTCTTGCAAACCTTCAATATATGATCAATATATGTGCAAAGTTTCAATACAATTGATGGAAAACCGTAGGAGGAGTTTGCGACACAAAATTACTAGTATTTTGTACACAGACAGACACACGGACGGACACACGGACAGACAGGCTGATTCCAGTATACCCCCGAAAACATTCGTTTTGCGGGGGTATAATAACGGATAGCTGCCCAAGATTGACATCAGACCTAGATTAGGACAGTGTGATGCGAGGTCATTAATAAACTATTACCGCCTGGACCCAGGCTACACTCAAATATACACAAATACCTTAATCCCATTTAGAATCTCATTCATCAGCTTAATTCTTGTGTCTTTAAATCTCATCTGAGCAATCTGTAACTTTCTCTGCTTTGTGGCAATAATAGCATTCAAAGGCATCAACAATATCATTAGCGCTAGACCAGACAATACAGCGATTCCTAACTGTTGCCATAGCAACACCATAGCAAATGTGATCTGAACAGGGGCAGACCACAACATCCAAAGGTAACCTGTAATGAATTTATATAGTACAGTAAAGTTTTGATTGTTCAAACATACATCGATTTCATTCTTTATAAGAGGAACAAATTTTAGACTTATCCATATTGCAAGCATTGGCAGATGACAAATCAAATGAGGCTAAAATAGTGAGACAGGATTGAAAAAAATTGTGGTAAATTGCTGGTTTCCACCATTTTCTTGTTTTTTTTCAACTTTCTTTTCTCAAAAAAACTTCCTCCTCAAGGTTGTTTACATCAGAATGCCTGGTTATGTAGAGGTTAAATCAACCAATGAATAACAAGTATGGCTCTAACATGCATACCCTTCAGCACATAGTTTACCTTCATTTGCAGATGACTTAAAGCTCATAAAAAAATCAGAAAATCAGAAAAAAGTACAACAAAGCTCTAAACCTTTTTTCTGTAGTGCAGAGCAAAGTGTATAACTCCTGTATGAAACTCAATTAAATCTTAAATATGAGCTGATAAAATGTTAGATTTGTTCATACCAAAGCATTTGCAAAGTCAAAAATATTTGTAACCAAATGATTTGAGTCTGTCTCTAAAAAGGTGGAAAACATTGTGGGAATACAAGAAAATGCTTCTTGCATTTCATAGGCACTCCACTGGTATTCCATGGGAACTGTGGCATTCCATGGAAAACCCCTGGCATTCCACAGGAATGTATCTGGCATTCCATGGGAATCCTTTAACATTCCATGGACCTCCTGTCATCCCATGGGAAATCATCTGGCATTCCATAGGAAGTCCCTGGCATTCCATAGGAACTTCTCTGGCATTCCATAGGAACCCCTGTGGCATGTCATAAGTTAGAAAATTTTTTTAATTAGATCTTTACCACACAACAAAAAATGCAGACTTTTCCAAATTGAAAGCATTTGCAGGCAACAATTCAAACCTGACTCAAATGATAGAATGTGTCTATAACAGGGTAGAAAACTGTGGGAAAAGGAGAAAATGCTGGTTTCCAGCAATTTCTCTTTATCTTACAATGTTTTCTAAAGGCTTTTCTATCAGGGTTGATAAAAATTTGGGATTACATGGTAAAGAATTAAAAGGTTTTCTAGAAGAAATTCTAACACATTTTGAGATGATGTTTGCAAGTGGTACTGCGAATTCCAAATTCTGCCATAAAAGTGGCGCATGACTGCCTACAACAGCCTTGACCTACCTGTAATGTCCTGTATTCTTTGACAATCCACTGACATCAAGTTGACAATCTCTCCAACAGTAGAGGTTTTTCTGGCTTGACTGTTCATGGTTAAGGCCTATATTATAGAAATTACAGTACTCAAATATTAAGTTTAATCCCTTCACAAATGATACATTTTACTCTTCCAACTTCAAAACATCTGCAGACAACAAATTCATCATTGGAAAAAATGAGCCTTGGCTTTCTGATAGGGTAGAAAACATTATGGGAAAAGGAGAAATGCTGGTTACCAGCATTTTCTCCTTTTCCCACAATATCTTCAAAAGGTGTCATTTTCAAGGTCGTGAAAACCCTGAAATGTTTGGTTAGGAGTTAATGAGTGGACAGCTACTGAAAATTGTTGAGAAAAGGGCAGAAATGCTTTTTATTCTTGATTGTTCCTGTCATGTATTGCTTACCAGGGCTCTGCCTCTGTGTCTACTGATAAGCCTCATCTATATGCAGTATAAATGAATGGTCATATTAGTTTTCTGCCCTCTTGAACAGTGTTAGTCTTCATGTAATAAAGTACCTTAAGTAGGATGTATCTAGTACATTCATTATCAATAATTGATTTAATCCACTTATTTATTCACATGATTTATCATGAAATTCATTCTCTATGTATTCAGGCTAAATAGAAAATTTTAAAGGAATTATCAACTCCAGAGGAGCACATGAAATAATTCAAATATTTAACTAACCCTTGAAGATACATCTATACTTATTTTCAGCCAGTTTTTAACCCTTTTCATCTTTATTTCATGAAACTATAATCATTCTTGTATCATCATGCAAAATGTTGCCTCTGACAGCTGTAAGGTTGCACAGATTACAAGGGATAGAAAAGGGATAGAAAATACATTTCATTTTTTAGAGGCCTTCAAAGAAAACATTGTTGTTGTTATCTTTTTTAAATGAGGACAAATCTCTTGGGTTTCTCTATCCTTTACACCATATATACATGTATTAGTAATTTATCAGCAAATCAATTTACACAGCTGACTAAAAACTGAGCCATTCTAGACACTTTCTACTTTTGACAGTATTTTTTCTCTCTGGCTGTAATTCTTCAATTCCAAAATTAGGCAACGGAGTTGCTGAAAATCATTTGCGGGTTATAAGAAGTTCAATTAGAATGTTTGCCAATTATGACCCCACAGCATATTAAAATATTTGGGCCATGCTCTTTCAAAAGGAGGTTTAATGCATCTGCAAAAAGTACTGACTCAAGTCAGCCTCCAGTTAGCGCTGGCTAATCTGGGTCAAACCTTTTTGCAATTGGTCACTTTTCTTTGTGTCAAAGGACCATTCTACCTCAGGATTCAGCCAGTTTCACAACATGGATTTTATGGATCCATAATTATGTGATAACTTGCTAGCCTAGGTATAATGCATCATGGAGACGTAATAAACCCTGTTTGTCAGAGTGCAGTTCATTTGACTGGTCAAGCCTGGTTAGTTAGCTTAGTCAGTAATTCAAAGAGACATCAAACCCTTTTAATTTGGCCCAGTCTAAAATGTTGTTGTTTAGTATATAAGTTACCGTTGAAAATGTCATTAAAAAACAAACGAACAGAAACCTAATCACCCACCTTATTATACACAGCTGATATCAGTGAGGATTTAATTCTCATAGCTGCTGTCATACCAATGTGGAAATTCTGGTGGAAAAACACTGACTGTAAGGATGCCACGACAAACAAGGAGGCGGCATAAACATAACCTTTCCATTCATATTCATTCCCTTTGTTCTCAACATACGCAATCAATATGCTGTAAGTAAAAATGTTTATCCATTGAGGTAGAGTTCTATAAAGAAAAAAAAGAAAAACCCCTGTAATCCCTCCTCTATACAAGAGCACCACATGCAGGTGCCAACACTCCACGGCAGCTGTTTCTAGTGAAAATTTTATGTCAAAAAAGGGGCATAATTGTGTCAAAAATAGTTTGATGGTTACCTTCCCTTTTTGTAAGGATTTCCTTTTTGATAGTTAACAACGTCCAACTTTGAAGTAAATATCTTCAGTAATGACAGAGATCTTATGAAATGTCCAAGTTCTTGCACGACAATAAAGATGATGCGAATGGTGCCAGGGCTATCACAATACCTGTAACAGGTTACCTGTTAAAAAAAGTCCATAAAACATGAAGTTCAAAGAACAATGGCTTCACAACTTACTTCAGTACCAATGGATTAACAAACTGCAATCCGTCATAGATCAGCTTGCATCCCCAACCAATCAGAATATCCCCACCATAAACCTTCACGAGAACCTTCAATAAAGAGGGACCAGGAGGGTCCTTCTGTTTTTTGTCTTTAGCCCCTGTCTTGCCACCCTCGGGTTTCCCATTAGGTATATCGTAGGATTTCTTGTGGGAGTGCATCAGCGGGGTTCTTTCTGAGACAGAATTTATATTGAAACCAGTCTCTACCTCTTCCACATATACTTTATTCTTCTGTGCTCTGTATTTCAAGAAAGATTTTACATCATTCATTCATTACCTTCTGAAACAATTTTGTAGCAGACGGCTTTGACAACATCAACTAAAAGTAGGTGTTAAGCCTCTCCCAAACGACAAAATTTTCAACCGGGCTGAATTGAAAACATTTGCAGGTGGGTATCGTGTACATGGTGATTTCTGTTATGTTAAATATTGCGTAAATGGTGATTTCTGTATTAAATAGGGTAGAAAACATTGTGGGAAAAGGAGAAAATGCGGGTTCCCACAATGTTTTCAAAAGGCTTCTTCCTCAGGGTCAATTAAACTCGGGATTATGTGGTAAAGAGTAACGACAAAAGGATCATGACAGCCCTTAGTAGCCTTTTTGACCCAACAAAACCCGTTTTCAATCGCTCTTGAGATATCAAGACAAACATTCGTGAGTATTGGACAGAAAGTGCAGCCTTTAGAGTGTACACAAGAATTTTCCAGGATTTGTCTCAGTGACCTACTTTCTGACCCAAGATGACCCACTTTGAAAAGTGTTGGAGATATCATCCAGACAAAAATTCTGACCAACTATCATGAGTTTTGGACTGGCAATGAAGCCTTCAAAGAGCGTACAAAAGGTTTTTCTAAGATTTGTCCCAGGGACCTACCTTTTGTCTTGATATAACCCTTATGACCCATTTTCAAACTCTTCCAAGACATCACCAATATAAACATTCTAACCATTTTTCAGACTGAAAATATGGCTTCTAGCATGTACATAGGCTTTTTCTAAGACTTGTGCTGGAGACCTACTTTTCTATGACCACTAAAGTGTACACAAGGTTTTTCAGAGAATAGACCTGAGAACTTATTTTACATTTGACATGACCCATTTTCAAACTTGTTCAAAGTATTATCAAACCAAACATTCTGACCAACCTTTATAGGTATTGGACACATATTGTAGCCTCTAGAGTGTACACAAGGTTTATCTAAGATTTGACATGGTGACCTACATTTTTACTTTATGTGACCAATTTTCATACTCATACAAAAAATCATCCAGACAAACATTCTGATTAAATTTCATGAGTATTGGGCTAAAAATGTAGCCTTTACATTGTATGGAAAAGTTTTTCCTAAGATTTTTATCCGGTGACCTAATATTTGACCTAACAAGACCCACTTTTACTTTTGTCCAAGATACCATCAATGGCTAACTTTCATCAAAACAAACTTCAAAATTTTGGACTGAACTAAAATGAAAGCAGTTTCAGACAACAAATAAAATGGTGTTCAAATAATGGGGTTTGTCTTTGATGTGGTAGAAAACACTGTGGGGAAAGGAGGAAATGCTGGTTTATCAGCATTTTCTCCTTTTCCCACAATGTTTTCAAAGGCTTTTATCCTCAAGGTCAATAAAACTCGGGATTGTGTGGTAAAGGGTTAAAAGTCTGTTGTTGTTGGACAAAAAATACCCACTGTCTAGCTCTGAAGTTGGTCAGTTCTGTCTGCCATGCTTTATGAAAGACAGGTAGGACATTTGAGCTCTGGTCTCGCGGGTTCAGTTCCCAAAACTGATCCTCCTTGATCTTCTCCTTGTAGGCTTCAATAACAACTCTGGAATGAAAAAAAAATATAGTCTCAATCCAACATATAAGCCATCATTCTCTGAACATCTGAAAAATCATAAAACATTTATACGTGTACTATGAAGCTCCCTGGTGTGTTTTGACTCTTTACCACTTGGCAAATCTTAGACCTGTCTTTCTTTTTTAACTCTTTACCAGACGACAAAATTTTAGACTTGTCGAAATTGAAAACCTTTGCAGATTACACACTGAGTTCAACTCAAATGATGTAATTTGTTATTGAAAGAGTAGACAATGTTGTGGGAAAAGGAGAAAATGCTCATTATCAGCAGTTTCTCCTTTTCCTACAATGTTTTCAGAGGCTTTTCCCACAGGGTCGTTATCCTCTTCATTGTGTGGTAAAAGTTGAACATTTCTAATTGACATTATATGATGTATTTTAATTTTGGTTTAATCAGCATGTTCCCCTTTTTTAACAATGTTTGCTACCCTTACAATGGAAAGTATCATCATTTGAGCCTCAATTTAATTTGTTGTCTGAAATAGCTTTCAGTGTTAGCAAGTCTGTATTTTTGCCGACTGGTAACATGCTTATAATTTAAACAGGTGTGATCCATATGGAACCAACAAACATAAATCAACGGCAAAAATAAAACTTTTAACAGAAACATTTAAAAGCTTATCTGAAAACAAAATAATGCTACTATAATCATATAAGTATTTTACCTGGTTATCCACCAAAATGAAAGTCTAGATGGGAAAGAAGCTGACACCTCTGGGCATTGTGGCTAAAAAAAAAAAGAAGAGAAATCCAAAGAATGAGCCATGCTCTGGCAAAAGGGGGTTTAATCCATCCCCGTGATGCACAATACCAAGCAAGTCATCACATAATTATGGATCCATAAAATCCATTTTGTCTACCAACAAACTGAATTCTGGGGTAACATGGTCCTTTGACATGCAGAAAATTGGCCGAAAGCAAAAAGTTTTGACCCAATTAAGCCTGTGAGGACTGCAGGCGGACCTCAGCCCATCCTCTTTGCGGATCTATGCATTAAACCCCCTTTTCAGAGAACATGGCTCATAGGCAATGTATATAATCTTACAAAATTATGTACATTGTCGCACCACTAGTGAATATATCACCGATGATGTTCACTCAAAGAAATAAATTTTGATCTTTCACCGAAAAAAAAAAAAAATATTCTATTTATTTCATGTTTGTAACCCTTTTTTTTTTTGGGGGGGGGGGGGGGGGGGGGGGGGAGAGACTTCCATCAAAATCCAGTGCAGTTCTTTTGGTAATTCCCCGTGGCATATGTCATATTTCCATATATGTGGCACACGCATTTTACCTAGGTAACTTTTGTATGGGAAATACTGTTTCTGCCTTCAATTGCAGAGTTAAAAATAAAATTGGTATTTTTCCCTGGTTGTAACCATAAAATATAACAAAAATATTCCACTGTTATGTCTCGATAAACTACCGGAAAGCATGAAATAAACTCTAATATTTATGATAATATAACAATAAAGAAAGAACGGGATGAATCAATGTCTTCAAAATGAAATTGCTACCTGTAAGAAAAGCATTTCAAAGAAAAACAAGAGTACCACTGTTTGGTGCCAATTCTTGGTCACAGGCGCTTATTCTGTGAGAAGTGAAAATGGGGCATAACTGTGTCAAAAATATATTGAGAGTTACTTTACCATGTGGAATGGGTTACCCTTTTGATAGTAAACAACAAGCCAAAGTTTGAAGTACATATCTTGCTAATAACAATGATACGAGAAAATGTCAAAGATTTCAAACAACCACCGCAGCACAGATGACGACCAAAGGGCTATGAGAGTACATGTACGGCAATGTGTTCTTTGAAAACAACCCAGTTAAAAATCAGCAGGATATAGCAAAAAGTGCAGTGAAGCAGTCTAAAATACCTTTCCAAGGTCCTGATAGCCACGTCTCTGTTGCTTCTCAGCAAAACTGGTCAGAACCAGTTGTATCAATGTCACAGCATATCCAATGTAAAATATTGTAAATAGAAACAGTTTATCATTGTATGCCTGAAATGGATACAAAGTGATACAGTTAAGACAAAGCTAGTAACCCTGTACAAAACAACCCTGTAGTTTTGCAACCCTAGGGATATGGGCACCTGAAAACATTGTGGAAAAAGAGACAATAGAGCCATGATGAGTACTGGACAGAAAATGCTGGCCCAAGAGTGCACATTAGATTTTTTAAAGATCTGACCTAAGGAACTACTTTTTGATGTGATGTGACCAATTTTCAAACTTGTCAAAGATATCTTCAAGAAAAAATTCTGACCAGCTCTCATGAGTTTTGGACAGAAAATGTGGCTTCTACAGAGTACACAAGGTGAAAAGTAACAGCATTTCCTTCTTTTTCAACAATATTTTGAACAGCTTTTTACCCCATGTAAAATGTGGATTGCTTGGTTAAGGGTGAACACTTTACCACACAATCCCAAGTTTTAACAACCCTAAAGAAAAAAGCTAATTAAATCATTGAGGGAAAAGGAGAAAATGCTGTTTAACAGCATTTTCTCCTATTCCCACAATGTTTTCTATCTTATAAAAGACAAAGCCCACAATTCAAAACAGATTTCATTTGTAGTCTGCAAAATTAATGCCTTCAATTCAGCCAGGTCTAAAAAAGTTTGTCTGAAATTCAGTTGTCTAGTAAAGAGTTGTATAAGAAAAACATTTTCTTCAGTTTTTGACCCATCAAACCATGGTATTTGAAGACCCATTTTGTATGCTTGCTCTAATCTGTGTAAAAGCTCTACTAAATCTTTACTACACAATCCCGCGTTTTAACGACCCTGAGGAAGAAAGCTTTTGAAAACGTTGTGGGAAAAGGAGAAAATGCTGGTAACCAGCATTTTCTCCTTTTCCCACAATGTTTTTTACACTTCCACATAGAAATTTTAGTTTTTGAGTCACTATTATTTTGTCGTCTGCAAATGCTTTCAATTTGGACAGGCCTAAATTTCTTTTGTTTGGTAATGAGTAAATCAGGAATTGAAAGATCTAGCAACACATATATTTGTATGAACTTGTTAAATAAAGTGGGTCATGCTGATTACTTCTTAACCCTTTGCCATACAATCCCGAGTTTCAATGACCTTACGAGAAAGCCTTTTGAAAACATTGTGGAAAAAGAAGAAAATGCTGGTAACCAGCATTTTCTTCTTTTTCCATAATGTTTTCTACCCTTTCAAAAACAAATGACATCATTTAAGTCACATTCAATTTGTCATTTGCCAAGGCTCTAAATCTGGACCAGTCTTAAATTTTGTTGTCTGGTAAAGGTTTAACATTTAAATTTTGGATTTTGTTTGCTGTTAATTAAGTTCATTTGTTAGACTTGTTCATACTGAAAGAATTTACAGACAACAGTTTAAATATTTTTCAAATGATAGTATACAAATTGAAAACGTAAAAAACATTGTGGGAAAAGAAGAATATGCTGGTTACTGCAATGTTTTCAAAAGCCCTTTTTCTCAGGGTCATTAAACCTCAGGATTGTGTGGTAAAGGGTAATAGGTTGACTCACATGTTCAATGATAAGGGTGTAAAAAGGAATAATTCCCGCCAACGTTGTCAGCAACCAGAAAATAAATAGAACTCCAGATGATATCACACCAGACTTTCTCTCTAACTGCACCAGAAAAGCTGCCAGTAGCTGTAATAGATGAAAAAACAAACATTTTATTGTGATCTTTCTTCCCTTTGTAGATAACCACTTTTGAAGGTGTGAGAAAAGAAGAAATTTCTCATAATCAGCATGTTTCCTCTAGTACCAATATTTTACAAGTATTTGTGGGTTCCAACCTAATTCATGTGAATAATAATATCTTACTTCCATGTTTTTTGGTAATTTATCGAGAAATAATGTTGGATTATATGGTTTGATAATTCATGGTTACGACTAGTGAAATTAACTGTAAGTATTTCCGCAATTCTTCAGTTGCAGTCGGAAACAATAGTTCTTGTGAACTAGTTACCTAAGTAAATAGTGTCTGCCATTCAACCAGACGGAAGTATGACTTACTGTATACGTGGAAATTTTTGCGACGTGGAAATTTTTGCGATTTTGCGAATTTTAAACTTTTCTGTTTGCGTATTTTACTACAAGTATAACAATCAATAATGAGTGTCTTGAATTCGCAAATATTACCGTCCGCAAAATGTCTGTAATCAGTAATTCACAAATTTTTCAACACGCATATATATCCAAGTAAACACTAATCAAAATATTGAAAATATTGACAAATGTATTCAAATTTTTTTGACATTGCATTTTAAAGATGATGATTTCACATAAAGTGACCTTATCTACCATACTAGTATATCTCTTTACTAAATGATAAAATTTTAGACTGGTCCAAATTCAAAGCATGGTAACTTTACACCTGACAAACAGAACATTACCTATTTATAACAACTTATACACCTGACAAACAGACTATAACATACAGTCACTATAGGTACTCACATAAGAAGCTGCCTTGATACTACCAGACACATATACTGCTGTTGGATAACTTTTCCCATTGTCAGCTTCAGCATTACCCAGGTATAACATCTGGACACCAGTCAGGACAAACAATATCAGGGCAAAAAACTGAAAATGGACAGAACAATAATAAGTGTAACACAAAGGATGTATTCTTGAAAGACTGTACATGTACTGTATCAAAAAACACAAAACCCCACATGATACCCACGTTACGGGGGTTATAACATTACTCATTGGAAATGAAGATGTTACAAATTTTGCAACACTCAATACTGTCAATTGTATAGAAACACTTTCTACTTTTACTAGAAACCTTATATACAAAAGCATTGTGACCTGTAAATCCGACATGGTACCCGTGTTATCTGTGGGTCGAAGAAACCAATGTTATATAGTGCGATGTTACTCATATCGATAAAAAGAATACTATGTTAAGATTTTGAAAACTAAGTATATGTACTGTCAATGGTAAAAGAATATTTTTTCTACTGTCATCAAAAACCCCTGTATAATTATGAAGGTTTTAAGAAACACAACAACCAACAAGGTATCCATGTTATTCGGGGGGGGGGGGGGTTTAAAAAACTCCCAAATGGTACCAATGTTATGTTGCATTGTAGAAATCAATGTTATATAGAGGGATGTTACTGATATCAATGGGAAAAATAATTTACAGATATTGCAAAACTAAATTGTATTGTCCATGGTAAAAGAATATTGTATACTGGCATAAAAAGAACTTATATATGAGGGCTTTTTGCCATAAAAAACCCCACAAAGTATCAGTGCTACATATAATGGTTTAACCCTGTACCAAATCACAAAATTTTAGCCTCATCCAAATTGAAAGCATTTGCAGACGACATATTTAATGTGATTTAAAACATAAAATTTGTCTTTCATAGGGAAGAAAACATTGTGGGAAAAGGAGAAAATGCTGGTTACCAGCATTTTCTCCTTTTTCCACCATGTTTTCAAAAGCTTTCTCAGGGTTGTTAGAAGTCGTAATTGTGTGGTAAAGGGTTAGAAAAAACTAAGTTATATACCGGTATATTATGATGGCAGGTTGTTAGTGATATGGATGTAAAAAAGACTTACTGATTTTGCTATACTTAGAACTGTCAATGGTAACTGAACACTGTCTACAGTCACCAGAAACCTGATATATAAAGGCATCATGAGCCATAAAATCCCGCAGGGTACCCATGTCAACAGTGTGTGTTGAAAACATTCTGTGAAATGTGGGTATGAACTGTTTAGCAGTAGGTCTTGATCCTGCAGTAGAAAAGAAAAAGGGGCACATCATGATTTTGTCAGTAATAACAGAAGACAGATTGATCCCTCAACCAAGCCCTTCTGATAACCAGCATTGTTTCCTTTTTCCAGCCAAGCAGCGGTAGCTCAGTTGTTAGCTTGCAGGACTTGAGAACCAAGGGTTCGATCCCTGGCTTGGCCAATTTCTTTCCTAGGAGTGATGATAGTCACTGCAACAGGGTTCATTCCTCTCCGACCACTGACCATTGTCTCCACGATGGTTTATGTGGGAAAGCAGCCAGTGCCTTGGGAGGAAAACTGTGCAGAGTACTTGTAAAAAGAGACTCCATGAAAGCATGGATAGGTGCACTGGCTGCCGTAATTGAAATAATGTTGAAAATGGCGTTCAACACCAAACAATCAATCCTTTCTCCACAATGTTTTCCTCTTTTCAAAAGTTAAATCCCAATCTTTTGAACCACATCCAATTTGTTGACTGGGACTGCTTTCAAAAAGCTTCTCTAATAGGGTCGTTACAAATGAGGATTGAGTTGTAAAGGTTCATACGAGGACTGTTCGATATGTAATGTGTATTGTACCACAGCGTGATAACGCTTTGCACGATTTCGTGGATGATGATAAGCTTGAATAGCTCTATTCAATACCTTTCCAACAGTATAAACATGAACCTTCAGCTCCACATAGTTTTAAACTTATAGTTATTAACAGGCAAGGCAAATGTCTCAAAAGTCAGGGAAATAATTGAAAGTGATGGCAGATACACGATTCGTGATATTGCCAACGCTGTTGGCATATCGCTATCGCGGGTGCATTTCATTTTGAAGCGTATTTTGAAAGTACGAAAGATTTCTGCCAGATGGATACCGCATATATTGACAGATGACCAAAAACGGGTAAGAGTACAAACCACTAAGCAATTGCTCAAAATGTTTCCCAAATTCAATCAAAGACAATTTGCAAACATTTTTACTTGTGACAAAACATGGGTTCACTATTTCAAACCAGTAAGAAAAATTGGAAAAAATATGGCTAACTAAACACGGTAGAAAGCCTGTATTTGCCAAAAGAAGCATAAGCACAAAGAAGGTTCTTTATTGCATATTCTTCTCATGTGATGGTATAGCCGTACAAATTCCGGTGCCGAAGGGCAAAAGTGTTACAGGTCGGTATTACCGAGATGTTATATTAAAAAAGGTCAAGAAATGTTATCTTAAACGACGCCCTGTGTCAGGATTTAGGCATGTTTGTCTACTTCATGATAATGCTCCATCACATACATCTGAGCTTGTGAAGCAATTTTTGAAGTCGGAGAAGGTTACCGTCTTGCCACACCCACCATACTCTCCAGGTCTAGCCCCATGCGACTTTTTCCTTTTTCCAAAACTTAAAAAGTTCTTATCTGGTCGTCGTTACAAGTCCCGAAAAGCCCTTGGCTCAGCCATCAGTCAGTGCCTCAGAGGTCTACCTAAATCAGCGTACCGTGACGCATTTCAATAATGGATTCAGAGATTGAAATTATGTATTTCAAACCGCGGAGAATACTTTGAAGGGATGTAATGTTCATTTCACTATTTGAGTCGAATGCTTTTGAGATATCGTACAATACACATTACATATCGAACAACCCTTGTATGTTTATTTTTTTCTGCATAAAAGAATTTGAAATCAAAAGCTTTCCAGTTTAATTAAATGTTTAGATTCTCCCTAGCTTCAACCCTTTGTTTGCTAAGGGTGACTAAAGTACCTTTAGTGGACATTTTAGATCAAAATCACAGTGCAGATTGTGCAGTCTGATCTTGGATCTACATTGTTTGATAGAGATATTTTTCCTCCCAAAAGAAAACTCTGAAATATCAAAATTTTGGGTTTTACTATTGTCTTGAAAGTTTCATTTCAGTTATTTAGCAGGCTAAGGGTTAAATGCCATTTATATATGCAATTTAGCCAGGTAAAGCTTCCTAACTTTGGCTACACCATTGCTGCTTACCAGCATTTTCTACTTTTTCCACAATGTTTCCAAAAGCCGTAACCCTTTACCACACAATGCCGACTTTTAACAACCCTTGGAAAGAAGCTTTTTGAAAACATTGCAGGAAAAGGAGAAAATGCTGGTAACCAGCATTTTCTCCTTTTCCAACAATGTTTTTTACCCCCTCAAAGAAAAGTGGAACCATTTCAGTCACACTGAAATTGTCGTCTGCAAATGCTCTCAATTTGGACAAGGCTAAAATTTTGTCGTCTGGTCGTTAAAGGGTTAAAATCCTCAGGGTCTTTACCTTCAAGACTGTTTGAAAAAGGGCTTATTTTCACCTATAAAGGTTTAGGTACACAAAACCATTACAAAGAATATATCTGAACCAGAACTGCTTTACTATTTACAGTGTTTTGATATATATCATCTTGCGTTTTTGTTATAATGTGAAAAGGAGGTTTCATGCATCAGCAAAAGATTGCTGATGACTTACATGATACATTAGACCCCTTTTTGCCACAGCACTGCTCATTTATTATGCCTTTATAAATTACGATAACAATGATTTTATTATGACCTCGAGGAAAAAGACTTGTGAAACATGACAGTAAAAGCAGAAAATACAGATAACCACCATCTTCTCCTTTTCTCATAATTTGTTCGACCATTTGACAGACAAATTTCATCATTTGAGCCACATTTGTCATTGCTAGATGCTTTCACTTCAGACAAGTCTGCAATACATTTGTCTGGTAAAAAGTTAAATAATATTTTATTGCGCAAAGTTGGCTAATCTTTATTGAATCTCATCCAAACAGCATTAAATTCTTATTTTTCCCTCCATTAATGTGAAGCAGTGTCATAAGACTCAAACTAGAGATGTGTAGATACAAAATTTCGTATTTAAATCTTTACAAAATGACAAAATTTTAGACTGCTCCAAAGTGAAAGCATTTGCAGACCACAAATTATATGTTGCACAAATTATGAAAATTAGTCTTTGAAAAGGTAAAAACATTGTGGGAAAAGGGGGAAATACTGATTACCAGTATTTTTTTCTCCTCTTTCCTCAATGTTTTCTACAATCCTTTTTGTTGGGGCTATTAAAACTTTGGATTTTGTGGTAAAGAGTTCATTCTTTGCCATCCTAAGCCTGTGTTTCAGCCACCCAAAGGAAAACCCTTTAAAAAAAATTCATAGAAAACTGTTGAAAAATTTCTTCCAACATTTTCTCCTATACCCATAATGTTTTCTACCCTATCAAAGACAAAATGGCCTGCAACACGTAAAAAGAGGCATCCGGACATTTGCGTAGTCTCGTCTCGGATCAACCAGCGCAGTCCGCGTAGGCTAATCTGAAACTACACTTTCCGTTTTTATGTAATTTTCTGTTTTGTACATGTCCACTGAAGGACAAAATCTAATGTAGTCGTAAAGTGCCGTCTCGGATTAGCCTGCGCGGACTGTGCAAGCTGATCCGAGACTACACTTTACGCAAATGTCCCAATGCCCCTTTCGCGTGTTGCAAGCCAAATGGTAACTCGGTTAAAGCCATCTCTGATTTGCTGTCGACAATTTAACTCTTTACCAAACGACATAATTTTAGACTAGTCCAACTTGGAAGCATTTGCAGACGACAAAATTAATATGACTCAAAAGTTGAAATTTGTGTTGAGAAGGGTAGAAAACATTGTGGGAAAAGGAGAAAATGCTGGTTACCAGCATTTTCTCCTTTTCCCACAATGTTTTCAAAAGGCTTTTTTCTCTGGGTCGGAAAAAAATAAAAATGTTGTCAATGTTTGGTAAAAAGTCAAGTTGAACTGTCTCAAGTTTTCTTTACATTACATGGACCTGTCATTTGAGACAGGAATGCAAGTTGACCCATTTAACCTTCTATGAAACAATCCCTAATTTCAACAACCCTAGGGAAGAAGGCTTTTAAAAACATTGTGGGAAATGGAGAAAATGCTGGTAACCAGCATTTTCTCCTTTTACCCCGTTATGTTTTCTACAATTTTAAAGAGAAATGTCTTTTTTGAGTCACATTTGATTTATCGTCTGCAAATTCTTTCAATTTGGACAGGTCTAAAATTTTGTGGTTTGGTAAAGAGTTATCTCTTTGACCAGATGACAAAATTTAAGACTTGTTGCTATTGAAAACAGTTACAGATGGCAAATTAAATGTAGCTAAAATAATGAAACTTTACTTCAGTAAGGTACAAAAACAATATGGGACCTGGTTACCAGCATTTTCTCCATTTCCCACAATGTTTTCAAAAGCCTCCAAAGGCTGTTTTAAAAGCACAGGATTGTTTGGTCAGGAATCAACATTCCTTTGTCACTGCCTGAGATATTGGGTCAGAGCAAAACAAATTCACATAACCCATGACAGCAAGGTTGTTTTACAAGTGATTCACATTAACTCAGTACCGACTGACAAAATTTTAGACTGGTTCAAATTCAAAGCATATGCAGACAACTTATTAACCCTTTACCACACAATCCTGACTTTAACTCTTTACCAAACAACAAAATTTTGGACCAAACCAAATTGAAAGCATTTGTAGACGAAATTATTTATGTAGCTCACATGATGATTTGTGTCTTTGATAGGTTGGAAAACATTGTGGGGAAAAAGGAGAAAATGCTGTGTACCAGCATTTTCTCCTTTTCTCACAATGTTTTCAAACATCCTCCTCTTCAGGTCGTTAAAAGGTGGAATTGTGTGGTAAAGGGTTAAACTACCCTGAGGAGAACAGTTTTAAAAAAAAAAACATTGTGGGGAAGAAAGAAATGCCGCTAACCTTTTCTGACAATGTTTTCTATCCTTTTCTATTGTTTCTAAAACAATTTTCATTTTTTGAGTCACTTTTATTTTGTCATCTGCAAATGCTTTCAATTTGGACCACTATTAAATTACGTTGTTTGTGTAAGGGTTAAAGAAACATCTTTACTCGTTTTCCGCCAGTTTTTAACCCATTTCATCTTTATTTTATCAAACTAATAATAATTCTTGTATCTCCATGCCAAATGTTGTTCCTGACAGTTGCAAGCTTGCATAGATTATGACAGATAGAAAATGCATTTCATTTTCTTGGGGCCATCAAAGAAATCACTACTGTTACGTTTCTGGTTTTAAATCGAAGATTTCTGATATAATATACATGTATTTATCCCTTAGACCGTATATCACGGGTAGGAAACTTCATATTCAGAGCCAATGGCTCTGACGAGAAAATGTTGTGTTGGTCTTCCGTTTCTGAAGATGTCGGCTGAAAAACAAACAAAAGACAGGTAAGATTGTCATTATTTGTAATCATGTGTTCTTATGTCTTTGAAATTCCAAACAAGAGGGCCATGATGGCCCTGTATCGCTCCACTGGCTATTAAGTAAAAACACTACAAGCCAAACATTACAATATTCAGCAAATTGATTTCAAACACGAGGACATGCAAACATTTTTCTATCTAATCCTACGAGAAAGTTGTGATCCATGGGCAAAGCCAATTTTGATCGCAAAGCTATAATTATTTGAATCCTGGTGGAGGTCCACAATATAAAGCTCCATACCAAATAATTCAGTTCTTGAATGTTATAAACAAGAAGATTTTCAAATTTTTCTCAATTTGGGCACCCTTGATAGAGACCCCCTAGATAAAGCTAAATGCAAAATTTGATAGCCCTAGCCCTTATAGCTAGATGCGAAAGATTTTCCTATATAAGCCCACCCATGTAAAACATGTTACCCCCCGGAGCGAAGTCAAATTTGACCCTCGGCTATAATTTGGACACCCTTGGTACAGGTCCACTAGATAAAGCTACATGCCAAATTTGGTCGCCCTAGGCCCCATGGCTAGGTCAAAGAAGAATTTTAAAGTTCTCCCTATATAAGCCCATGTAAAACTTGTTATATAAGCCCATGTAAAACTTGTTACCCCCGGGCAGGGCCTAATTTGACCCCAGGGCTATAATTTGAACAATCTTGGCAGAGGTCCACTAGATAAAGCTACTTGCCAAATTTGGTAGCTCTAGGCCCTATGGCTAGGTACAAGAGGAATTTTAAAGTTCTCCCTAAATAAGCCCATGTATAACTTGTAACCCCCGGGGCGGGGCCAATTTTGACCCCAGGGCTATAAATTGAAGAAACTTGGTAGAGGTCCACTAAATAAAGCTACATGCCAAATTTGGTAGCCCTTGGCCTTACGGTTTCAGACAAGAAGATTTTCAAAGATTTTCAAAATTTTTCAGTTTTGTTGCCATGGCAACCAGAGTTTTTGAAGGAATTAAATTCTTTCAAGAAATTCTGAAGAGGACCATGGCAGGATCATTTCTGTGAAGTTTCATCAAAATTGGATGGGTAGTTTCAGAGAAGAAGACGTTTTAAAAAAAAGTTAATGCACGGACGGACGGACGGACGGACGCACGACGGACAACAGGCCATGACATAAGCCCGCTGGCCTTCGGCCAGTGGAGCTAAAAAAGAGAATGTCATGCAATGCTCTGGTCTTTCAACGTGTTTTCTACACTACGGAAAGTTGTAATAAGTGTACGATGTTGTCTGAATCATTTGTGGCGTGGGTTGACCTTAGCTAAAATAATATGTCATGGACCTAAATTCAGTCTATTATTGCCATATAATTTGCAATTAAAAGAGAGTCTTGCTGTCCCAAAAGCATGAATTAATGTCTTGAAATGTTATATTCACTGCTGGTAAAGAATTGAAAAGAAATAGCACAAAAATGATGAAAATAAAGAAGGGCTCCGATTACGTGGACCGGCTGTGAATATGTAAGTTGGCACCGATTGATGAGGGCTTCCTTTCAAAAATTTAGTTTTCTGTAAAAAGTTACTTAGGAAGCAGGCTTTGTTTTTCCGTTAATACCTTTTAGTCCAAAATGTAGTACTTTTGTTGGATGGAACATGACCGAATTTATGAAAATACAATTTGGACTGGTCTTGTCATGATTGAAAAATCCTGTCGAACATTAGTCTATCTGAATTTTGAAAATACTTTTGTGTAGCTTTTGATTAACAGAATGGTCTATACATGTATATAGCGTGTGTCATGCTTTCGTCGTAAGTGCAGCCCACATGTAAGCAAAAAAAAAGAAAAATATTTGGCATCTTCGGAAGACTATCTGGTCTTGAAACAGTCATTAAAAAGCTAAATGGAAAATGTACCGACCGTAGCAGACGTTTGCACTTGTTTCAGAAATCTCGCGCCGACCCCTCTCCATTTCTAACGTAGAAATCATTCACTTTACGCCGTAATTAGATTGAGATTCTAGCTCCAATATCATGATATATTGAGTGTGTAGGCCTATGCAAATTAGCTGTTTTGAGTCATTATTTATGAGAAAAAGGCAGTTTGAAGGGTCTTTAAGCGGATTATGTAAACTTGGCACCTTCTTTGTCGTGGGTTTTCGTGTTTTGCCGTGCCGAGTATTTTTTCGAATAGTTTAGGGAATTTTCATGATGTATTTTACGCGTACGTCTGCTTAAAGAAAGCATTAAGTCTTAAAGTTTCGAAAAACCTTGCTCCGAAAAAAATATCCGATGTCCGAAATCCTTTTAAGCATGTGCAGACGAAATGGATACGAATAAAACGGGACAATACGCAGGTTTTTTTTTTTTTTTCAGAATTTTACTTTTTACTTAATCAAAAATACTCGGCACGGCAAAACACGAAAACCCACGACATAACAGGTGCCAAATTTACATAAACTGCTCAAAGACCCTTCAAGCTGCCTTTATATTCTAAATAATGACTCAAAGCAGGTAAATGCATACACACTCAGTAAATCATGATATTGGCGCTGCAATCTCAATCTAATTACGGCGTAAAGTGAATGATTTTTCTACATTAGAAATGGGGAGGGGTTGGTGTGAGATTTCTGAAACAAGTGCAAACGACAATGTTTAGGACATTCATACATATATCTAGGACGGAAAAAGAAAAATGAATAACTCAAAGTTATTCATTATGAACCCTTAAAGTGCCTGTCACAACTTTAGTTGGTTCTGCAGGCAGTTTAGATCAATATTAGACTGCACAAAACGTGATCGTTTGTTTGTTTAAATGATGTTTGTTTATCATTGGCTTAAAGATAACTGATATGTGACATTTTCTGATCTAATATGCATCTAGTTAATTGAACATTGAAAGATCTGAGTAAGTACTATCAGAATCAGGGATCTATGAACATTTTTTCGTCTTGACGTGCTTGTGAAATACATTCTTTTTCGTTGTTAAAAACGTGTATATACATGTACCCCACCCACCTGACATACTGTTGTGTAGTGTTAAGTATTAAAAAGAGTTAAGAGAGTTCACACATATACCCTGAGGCATGTATTGCGAATAGGTCAATTGTATTTCTCACGTTTTGTAAATTTTTTTTTCTATTCATCATCTCTGCTATGGTCGGTACATTTTCCATTTAGCTTTTTAATGACTGTTTCAAGACCAAAGAGTCTTCCGAAGATGCCAAATATTTTTCTTTTTTTTTTTGCTTACGTGTCAGCTGCACTTACGACAAAAGCGTGACAAATGCTATATACATGTATAAACCATTCTGTTAATCAAAAGCTACACAAAAGTATTTTCAAAATTTAGATAGATTAATTTTCGACGGGATTTTTCAATCGTGACAAGACCAGTCCTTTGTATTTTCATAAATTCGGTCATGTTCCATCCAACAAAAGTACTACATTTTGGACTAAAAGGTATTAACGGAAAAACAAAGCCTGCTTCCTAAGTAACTTTTTACCGAAAACTAAATTTTTGAAAGGAAGCCCTTATCAATCGGTGCCAACTTACATATTCACAGCCGGTCCACATAATCAGAGCTCTTCTTTATTTTCATCATTTTTGTGCTATTTCTTTTCAATTCTTTACCAGCAGTGAATATAACATTTCAAGACATTAATTCATGCTTTTGGGACAGCAAGACTCTCTTTTAATTGCAAATTATATGGCAATAATAGACTGAATTTAGGTCCATGACGTATTATTTTAGCTAAGGTCAACCCACGCCACAAATGATTCAGACAACATCGTACACTTATTACAACTTTCCGTAGTGTAGAAAACACGTTGAAAGACCAGAGCATTGCATGACATTCTCCTTTTTTGGAATTTCAAAGACATAAAGACACATGATTACAAATAATGACAAGCTTACCTGTTTTTTGGTTGTTTTTCAGCCGACATCTTCAGAAACGGAAGACCAACACAACATTTTCTCGTCAGAGCCATTGGCTCTGAATATGAAGTTTCCTACCCGTGATATATTAGTAATTTATCTATGTCTACAGAGCTGACTAAATTTAATATACACTGATTTTTTATGGACTCATGCATTAACCCGTTACCAAACAATTCTCAAAAAACCTCAACTATGTCAAATATCCAAATGTTATAAGCATGTTTTGATGTATTCAAAATCTTTACTTTAACTCTTTACCACATAACCCCGACTTCTAACAACCTTGAAGAAGAGAGCTTTTGAGAACATAGTGAGAAAAGGAGAAAATGCTGGTAACCAGCATTTTCTCCTTTTCCCACAATGTTTTCTGCCCTATCAAAGACAAAATTCATTATTTGAGCCACCTTTGATTTGTCGTCTGCAAATGCTTTGAATTTGGACAAGTCCAAAATTTTGCTGTTTGGTAAAGAATTAAAGGGTCATTCAAACATGGGACTGTGTGACATTAATGTGCCTTTTACAACTTAGTTGCTTTTGTAGCCAGTGAAGATCAAGATCAGACTGCACCAAATGTGCAGTCAGATCTTTTATCTACTCTGTCCACTCTGATGAGACAATCTGGACAAAAGTGACCTTGATTTTGTATTCATTTAGGTCTTATTTCAGGATTTATAATGTCTGTTGGTTTATTTGACAATCTAAGGGTTAAAAGGAACAATTACTAAAAATTGGGACATTATTTGAACAAGATATAAAATATTTACATTAACTTAACCTCAACTTCAAGTTCAGTCGAGCAGAAAAAAAAAATGAAACTGCACATACAGTAGATCTCTCCCTATTCAATCCGAAAAACTAGGTCCTCTATCAGAGGACAAAGTTTTAAGCATGTCCAAATTGAGACCATTTGCAGATGCCAAAATAATTTATGCTTAACTGATGAGACTTGGCTTTGAAAGAGTAGAATACATTGTGGGAAAAGGAGAAAAAGCTGGTAACTAGCATCTTCTCCTTTTCCCACCATGTTTTCAAAAGCCTTCTTCCTTAAGGTCACTAAAACTCAGAATTGTTTGGTAAAGGATTAAAACAACTTTCAACATTATGATCATCTATGTGGCAAATGTAAACCAAGATCAGGCTGCACAAAATATGCAGTCTGACCTTTGATGCATACTCTCCCCACAGCTGAGGCATTCTGAACAAGAGCAATTACATAAAATTACATTAATTTGGGTCATAACTCTTTACCAAAATACAAAATTTTAGACGAGTCCAAATTAAAAGCTTTTGCAGACAACAAAATGAATGTGACTCAAAACCTGAAATTGGTTTAGGACGGGTAGAAAATATTGTGGGAATGGGAGAAAATGCTGAGTACCAGCATTTTCTCCTTTTCCCACAATGTTTTCAAAGCTTTCTTTCTCAGAGCTGTTAAAAATCGGGATGTTATGGTAAAGGCTTATTCCTCCACTGAAAACATGAAGTAGGTTTAACCCTTAACTTCATAACCCTGACTTTTAACAACCCTAAGAATTAAAGCTTTTGAAAACTTTGTGCAAAAAGGAGAAAATGCTGGGAACCAACCTTTTCCCACAATGTTTTCTACCCTTCTGAAACAAATTTCAATTTCTGAGTCACATTAAAATTTTGTTTTGTCTTCTGCAAGCCGAGCCTAGTAGCTCAGTTGGTAGCGTGCAGGTCTTGAGAACAGAAGGTCGCTGGTTCAATCCCCTCAGACAATTTCTTTTCAAGGATAGATGATAGTCATTGTGACAGGATTCATTCTTCTCTCACCACTGACCATTGTTTCAATGATGGTTCAACAATGGTTATGTGGGAATGCAGCCAGTGGCTTGGAAAGACTATTGTGCAGAGTACTGGTAAAAGAAACTCCAGGAAAGCATGGATAGGTGCGCTGGCCACCACAATAACTGAAATAATGTTGAAAACAGCATTAAACACCATACAATCGATTGTCTTCTGCAAACTCTTTCAAATTGGACAAGTCTAAACTCTCATTGTTTGGTAAAGAGTTAACTGGTGTTCTAAAGGTTAACTCTTTACCAGATGACAAAATCTTAGACTTGACCAATTTGAAAGCATCTGTAAATGATGAATTAAACGTGTTTCTAATGATAAAACTTGTCTGTAACCCTGTAACACACAATCACAAGTTTTAGCGACCCTGAAGAAGACTAAGTTTTTGAATATCACAGAAAAAGGAGAAAGTGCTGGTAACCAGCATTTTCTCCTTTTCCCCAAATTTTTTCTATGCTTCTCAAAGCAATACATATTTTTTAGCCACATTTTAGTCAATTTTTTGCTCTGCAAATGCTTAGAATTTCGCTAAGGAAGACAATGCAGACATTATATATGAGCCACGCTCTGTGAAAAAGGGGCTTATGCATCTGCAAAAAAACATCGACCCAGGTCAGCCACTCATTATTTGTAAAGTGTAGTTTGATTGATTGATTGAAATGTGTTTTACGCCGCTTTCAACATTATTTCAGTCATATCACGGCGACAGCTCACATATTCATGTGTTTCCTGGGTTTCAACAGTACTAGGCTGGGGCTCTGAAGTGTCTTGCCCAAAGACACTCCATGTAAAACCCAGTGGATCAGGTGAGGCTCGAACCCGGGCCTCCAGGTCAAGAGTCCTACACTTGAACAGTGAGCCACGCAGGACACCCCCCCCCCAAAGTGTAGGACTCGTGACCAGGAGGCCCCAGGTTCAAGCCTCACTGGATCCACTGAGTTTTTCATTGGAGTATCCTTGGGCAAGACACTTCAGATCCCCAGCCTAGTACTGGTGAAACCGAGGAAATACATGAATATGTGAGCTGTTGCCATGATATGAATGAAATACTGTTGAAAGCGGTGTAAAACACTATTCAATCAATCGATCTACATGGTAAACTACCAAATCCAAACTTGAACTCAATACCTACCCAGATGGGAGAGCCACCACAGAACTCATCAAATGACTGCACCATTGTTCAGAAAATGTTAGGAAATCTACAGAGGTTATTCTCTTATTTGTACTATTTCCTGTGTGTTTCAAGACATTTTCTACAATCTGGAAACCTTGCATGCAGTGGACTTCGGCTGAAAAAAGGCAAAGAGTATTTTTTGTTAGATACTAAACAAGAAATCTTCGCTCAACCCTTTACCAGACTAGTATTTTTTTTTACTCTTCCAAATTCAAAACAGCTGCAGATGACACATTTCTCTTTTCCAACAATGTTTCCTAATTAGCCTTTTCTGTCAGGGTCTTTAAACCTCTGGATTGAGTGGTTAAGGGATAATCCTTTACCAGACAAGAAATTTTAAACTTGTCCAGACTGAATAACTTTTCAGATGACAAAATATATGTGGTTGAAATGATGGGATTTTGTCACCAAATGGGTACAAAACATCGTGAGTAAAGGAGAAAATACTGGTTACCAGCATTTTCTCCTTTACCCAAAATGTTTTCAAACCCCTTGTTTGTTTTTGGTGGTTTAGCGCTTCAAACTTTGAAATGATCAAATTGACTTGTCAACCCTTCCCACCCCCCCCCAAAAAAAATTTATTCAAATTTCTTAATGCATCAAGTATGATGAAATAGATGAAATGGAATCATTATATGGAAATGAAATATGAATACAGAGATACAGATGGACAAAAGACAAACTGAGAAATTACTTGTACCATGCAATGAATCTATTTGTCAATAATGATATATTACTATCTTTTCTGTAAGTTATAAAATTTCACTGTCAAAATCAACAATTGTGGTTAAATGAAGGTTTGTTTTTCATTTCTAGATTTTGAATCAAGAAGGTGTATATAAGGTTCTTTGGAACTATTTTCTTCTTAGATGTGCACTCTTGCCAAGGTAAAGAGTTCCTGTTCACTGAACTAAATGTATGTTTGTTTGTATCAGAGTTTGATGACATTTTAACAGCTTAGGCCATACCACGGCAGTCAGTACACTTACACAGGTGTTTCCCTAGGCTTTCTCACACCAGTACTGAAACAAATTTCTTTTCAAGCTTTTCTAACATGCATCAGAGGTGAGAGGTGAAAAATCACTGGAAAGAAAGTTTGCCTCAACCGGGTATGGCGCTTTCAACCACCAGGTTACCAGTGAGATACCCTAACCACTGAGCTATCCGGCCAGACTACACATAAATGGAGGTTTTAAGATAATCATTTCAAACTGTAAATCTTGAGATGGAGTTATGTGATAAAGGGAATCTGTCATAACCTGTGTTGGCTTTTGAAGAAATACGAAATTTATAAAATTTGTCTTGAAAAATATTATTCAAGTTCCTAATTGGCTAACTTATCAAACATTATTCTATGCTGGTTCTACAAATACAAAATTGTTATATACAAAGCCAACTTAAGTCCGTGTAAGTAAGTGTGACCTTGACCTTGGAGGTACCTGAACAAATTTTCAAATGGTACTTCTACTGGTAAAGGAGAAGATTATTATGATTATTATTATGAAATCCATCCATAAATGTACAAGTTGTAGCTCTGACAAGCTCTTTTGACATTTCCAGCATTTGACCTTTATGTGTGCCCTTGACCTTGGACCTACCTGAACAAATGCTTCAAATGGCACTTCTACTGGTAACGGAAAACACTTGTGTAAAAATTATTTTGAAATCCATCCATAAATTAATATAGAAGTTGTAGCTCGGACAAGCTCCATTCATGACAATTTCATCATTTCACCTTCAAGTGTGATCTTGACCTTGGACCTAACTGAACAAATAGTTGAAATAGCACTTCTGCTCATAAAGGAGAACAACTGTTCCACATTATTTTGAAATCCATCCATGAATGTAGAAGTTCTGGTCCAGACAAATTCGGAAGGATAGACGGACGCACCCATGCATACATGCGCATACAGACGCACATGTATACACCATAGCGTCATTGTGACAACTATGTCTCACTCACCTCAGTCAGGCTCGACAACAATAAAAGAGGTAAGCACATTTCAAAAGATGCACTGATTTACATCAAATGTTTAAATGATGTCCATTTTTAACTTGCAGTGTACCACTCTGCATAAATTTTGAAAACAACGCTATCAGATATGGGTCATTGACATGACTATCACACAATCACCCATTGTAACAACCCTGAAGAATAACGCTTTTGAAAACAATGTGGAAACAGGAGAAAATGCTGGTGACAACAAGTCCATACAAGAGAAAACATAGAGACAAAAGGAGCAGTTATGTTTTCAATGTTCTTACTATTTTTTTCAAAATTTGTCCAGTTCAAGAAAAAAGGTCATGTTCCAGAGATAAACATGTTCAGATTTAGTATGGTAACTAATTGCGGAGTCATGTTTCACATCATGTGTACACTGTTATGCAATGGTATGATATTTCTGTTGTCAAGACTTGACAAGGGTTAACGCTTTACCAAACGACAAAATGTTCGAAAATTGAAAGCATTTGCAGACGACAAACTGTAGCTGGCTTAAAGGATGAAATTTGTACTTGATAGGGTAGAAAACATTATGGGAAAAGGAGAAAATGCTGGTTACCAGCATTTTCTCCTTTTTCCTTAATGTTTTCAAAAGGCTCTGTTTCTCAGGGTCATTTAAAGTCTTGATTGTGTGGTATAAAGTTATTTATTTACCAGATAACATATTTTAGACTTGACCAAAATGAGAGCGTCAGTCAACCTTTATCTTGCTAAATACCTGAAATGAAATTTTCAAGCCTGTAGTTTTGTTATTTCAAAGGTATTCTGGGGGGAAAGATATCTCTTTACCGGAGAGTATAGATACAAGATCAGACTGCAAGTAATGTGCAGTCTGATCTTACTTACATTGTCCGCAACAGGTCCCTAAGTCGCACTTAGCAGCCTAAAGGTTAATGCAGCATTAAATGAGGCTCAAATGATGGAATGTACATGACCGTGTTTCTAAATTGGAAGAAAACATTGTGAAAATACGAGAAAATGCTGGTGTTTAGCATTTTCTCTCTTTCCCAAAATGCGAGAAAATGCTGGTATATAGCATTTTCTCTCTTTCCCAAAATGTTTTCATACCCTATTGTCAAATAACTGCTCTTGCCGAAGTCCTTTTCCTTCACATAAGCCAAGCCCTAGTAGCTCAGTCAGTGGCCTACAGGACTTGAGAATAGGGGGTCGCCGGCTTGGCCAATTTCTTTCCAAGGATTGATGATCGTCATTGTGACAGAATTCATTCCTCTCCCACCACCAAAACCATTATCTAAATGATGGTTATGTGGGAAAGCAGCCAGTGGCTTGGAAAGAATACTGTGCGGAGTATTAGTAAAAGAAACTGCAGGAAAGCATGGAAAGGTGCACCGGCCGCTGTCATATAACTGAAATAATGTTGAAAACGGCTTTAAATACCATATAACCAATCCTTCACATAACATTCTTTCACAAAGACATCATGGAAATGGTGCTTAGCGTTGAGAGAGGAATGCACCCTGTGCCAGTGACTATCATCAACCCTTTGAAAGAATTTTGCTAAGGTGAAATTGAGCAAGCAAACCCAAAAGTTTCAAACCTAGTACATTACAGACTGAGCTACTGAGCTCTGAAAAAGGAAGTAGTATGGTGTTTTGATTCAGTACATCAGCCCTGTGTTTGTAAAAAATGTTGACAACATCTCATGCTCAGCAACAGTGCTTGAGTTTTGCTTATGCATAAAATTTGAGCCATGCTCTGACAAAAGGAAGCTTAATGCATCTCCGTGATCCATGGTACCAAGCAAGCCAGCACGTACTTATGGGCCCATAAGATCCCCTTTTTTTTAACAACCAACATAATCATGAGATACACTGGTCCTTGGACATACAGAAAATTATCCAATAGCAAAAAGTTTCAGCCCAGGTCAGCCTGCGCGGATTGCGCAGGCTGACCTGGGCTGATACTTTTCGCAGATGCATTAAGCCCCCTTTTCACAGAGCATGGCTCATTGTTATAAGTATAGGCCCAGAACATCATTCAGTAGTTTCTTCTTTAGTAACAAACTGAAAGTAGACTACTATGAGAAAAGAAGTCATCTGTGACACCTAAAAAATCAATTAAACCCTTTACCATGTTATCCTGAGTTTTAACAATCTGGAGAAAGAAGCCTTTTGAAAAAATAGTTGGAAAAGGAGAAAATGCTGGAAACCAACATTTTCTCCTTTTCCAACAATTTCACCTTCACTATCAGGGACAAACTTTGTCACTGGGCCACATTTAATTTGTCATCTGCAAATGATTCCACTTTTGACTCTTTACCAAAGGACAAAACTTTAGAGTTGTCCAGATTGAAAGCATTTGTAGTCAACAAATCATATGTTACTTAAAGTATGACACTTGGCTTTCATAGGTTAGAAAACATTGTGGGAAAAGGAGAAAATGTCGGTTACCAGCATTTTCTCCTTTTCCCGCCATGTTTTCTAAAGGCTTCTTTCTCAGGGTCGTCAAAAGTAGGGATTGTGTGGTAATGGATTAAACATGATCGATGGTTTACCTTTAATCATTTACCAGACGGCAACATTATAGAATAGTCCAACTACAATGTAGTATGGTAAGCATGTGCAGATGACAATATCAAATTCGGCTCAATTTGGTCACCAGCAGTAATTTTGATGGAATTAGTCTAAAACATTGTGAGAGATGGAGAAAATGCTGGTCCTCAGCATTCTCCTTTTACCACAAGTTTTTCAGAAGCCATTTCCATCAGGCCAAGATCTTTAAAATAAGTGAAAGTTTGGCCAAGGGTTCTAAAGCGCAATTAACAAAAAAGATCTTCACAATTTTTGAAACAATTGAAATATTGTTATTTTTTTTTTAACGTTACTTTTGGCAAAAATATGTAACAAACAAGTAAACTGTGTAGATTCAAGATCACTCTACAAATTCTGTGCAGTCTGATCTTGATCTACACTGTCCACAAAAATAACTCTTGGTGGATTCAACACTCTTGGGGTAACCCTTTACCATACATTCCTGACTTTAAACAACTCTTAGACAAAAAATCTTTTGCAAACATTGTGGGAAGTGGAAACCAGTATTTTCCCCTTTTCTCACAAGGTTTTTTATCGTACGAAAGACAAATTTCATGTTTTGAGTTACATTTGTTGTCTGCAAAAGCTTTCAATTTGAACAAGTCTAACATTTTGTCATGTGTTAAAGAGTTACATGTGCAAATAGATCAATTTTAAATTTGAAAAAGTCTAAAATTTTGTCGTCTGGTAAAGAGTTAACCCATTACCACACAATCCCTACTTTTGACGACCCTGAGAAAGAAGCCTTTAGAAAACATTGTGGGAAAAGGAGAAAATGCTGGTAACCAGCATTTTCTCCTTTTCCCACAATGTTTTCTACCCTGTCAATAAACAATTGCACCATTTGAGCCACACTGAAATTGTCGTCTGCAAACACTTTCAATTTGGACAGGGCTAAAATTTTGTCGTCTGGTAAAGAGTTAAATGTTTTTGCATTTTGTTGTGAAATGTGATCAACATGGTGAGAGAGAGAATTCATAATTCTATGGTCTTTTTCTTAGAGATACATCCTTACAGCTAAAGAGAAATTAAACGCTATTAAAACTTGCAAGTTTGTAGAATTACAGAGCTGTGTAAAAATAGATTTAAATTACCAACAGATCTGATGCAAGGGATAGAAAAACACTACAGATTTGTCCTCATTTAAAACTGGAAACAACAACAGGGTTTGCTTTGAAGGCCTCCAAAACATGAAATGCATTTTCTATCCATCATAATCTCTGCAATCTTGCAGCCATCAAGGGCAACATTTGGCATGAAGATAGTCAAGAATGATTATAATCTCATAAAATAAGGATGAAATAGGTTAAAGATGCCCGTCTACAGCCGGTGAGCAAAAACACTGTTAAATTTCAAGCAATTTAGAATGGTACAGAAATCAGCCCTTTGTGTAAACATGGATAAATTACTGACACACATGGTGTACTTGAAAAAAAGAAACACAGAGATTTGTATTAGAAACCAAACATTGGTCAGAAGAAAACTGGCTCACGATCGGAGCTGTAAACGATGGCGGTGCGTCACGGAAATTTATCATTGGTTTCCGCCTAGAGTCGGATACGGTGTAATTTGCATATATAGGCCGTGACCTCCGTCTGAAAATCGAGGCTGCAACAGAGAAGCCTCCATTTTCCTTCGTTTACCTCATTAGACACAGGGCGAAGGTCAAATATAGTCACATGACAGAATGCATGATCATCATACGAATCTACCCGAGTGTATAACGGACATATCGAAATCTTCGATTCAAAAACCGGAAATGAAGAGTCTGTTTACATGGAAAGCCGCAACTCAGCGAAATGCATTTTCTATCGACCGTAATCTAAGCAACCTTGCAACCGTGAGGTGCAATATTTGGCATGAAGATATGAGAATGACTATAGTATGATAAAATAATGACAAAATGAGTTAAAACTGGCTGAAAATGAGTATCAGGGCCTCTTTAAAAACTGGCTGAAAACTGCAAAAAAATGAGTATAGATGGATCTTTAATGAAAACTGAGTTCCAATGATCTTGCACAACAAATATTTTCCTTGCAGAGGGGCTGAGCCCGGTAGCACAGTCAGTAGCATACAGGACTCAAAAACTGGCTCGGCCAATTTCTTTCCGAGGATTAATGATAGTCATTGTGACAGGATTCATTCCTCTCTCACCGCTGATCATTGTTTGGACGATGGTTATGTGGGAAAGCAGCCAGTGGCTTAGAAAAAATATGGTGCAGAGTACTAAAGGAAACTCTAAGAAAGTATGGATAGGTGCTCTTGCCACCATGATATTACTGAAATAATGTTGAAAACAACGTTAAACACCATGCAATCATTCAAATCAACCCTTGTAGTTACTTGCTTAGAAATTCAGACAGTCTCACCTGAGCTGCATATTACTGTTAACCCTTTACCATACAATTCCAAGTTTTAACAACTCTGAGAAAGGAACCTTTAGGAAACATTGTGGGAAAAGGAAATAATACTGGAAGCCAGAATTTTCTCCTTTTTCCAAAAGAATTGTTACCCCTCCAAAAACAAATTTCAATTTGTGAGTCATTGAATTGTTGTCTGCAACTGCTTCCAATTTGGACAGGTCCCAAATTTTGTTGTTAGGTAAAGAGTTAATTCTTTACCAGACAACAAAATTTTAGATCTGTCCAAATCAAATTCACCTGAACACTACAGATTCAATGTGGCATAAATTATGTCTTTGAAGGGTAGAACAATTTTGTGTAAAAATAGAGCAAATGCTGGTTAAGATTTGCTCCTTTTCCTACATTGTACAATGTTTTCAAAAACCTTTTTTCCAAAAGGTAGTTAAAACACTGGAATGTTTAGTAAATGGTTAAATCAATATGCATGCATTAATGATTTATTATGCTATACAGCAATATGCAATTATATCATGATGCTGCTAATGGTTTGCAAAGATTTAATTTCAGGGCAGGTTTGATGTCTACACTTTGTCATATTCTTTGAAGATTCAACCTGTCTGCTATGATGCATCACCCATCTCATTTACAGGGGAAAAGTAGCGTTTATACCGAAGCTGTTTTAATAAATGGCCGGTGCATAGCTTACATGCTAGCTGATCATAGCAGAATAAATCACACCAGGTAGCGTTTTATTGAGTAAACGTTTGTTTTATTGTGAAATTAAAAGTCGTTTTGAAAAGTAGTCCAGTTCTGTACCCAGAATACCCAAATCAGATATATATACTGAACCAAAAAAGAAACTTCCCCTGTGTTTAAGTGCAAATGCAATGTTATTAAAAAAAATCAAAATGTCAGATGACCTACATATATTCAGGCGAACGATTATGTGTCCGATGAAACAAATTTTAACTCGATTGAAAGCATTTTGCAGAAGAAACCCGCTGAAAGCGATTTTCACGTGCATGCACGGACCAGTATAATTCGTGTATATTTTTTGAAACCTTTCAGTCTAATTTTATAGACTTTCATGTCAATAAGAAAAAGACGTTGAAAAAAATTAAATTCTTTTTAGTTTTCTTTATTTTTGATATGCTTAGAATTCCGCAAAATTTACGCGAACGTGCCATTGGCATGCTTAATGCTGGTATGCCGATGAATGTTGTTGCTATGAATATTGGATGTTCTACTCGTGCTATTGGACACCTTAGGCAACCTTTTCAAGCAACAGGGCCTACGGAAGATCGACCACGTAGTGGACGTCCTCGCGTCATGACGCATGGCCAAGACCGCTATATTCGGAACACCCACCTGCGCAATCGCTTCCAAACTGCCACAGCCACTGCTGCTAACACCCCTGGTACACATAACAACCGTATATCTGCCCAAACTGTGCGCAATCGCATGCACGTCGTCCATACGTTGGTTGTGTTTTGACGCGACGTCACTACGTAAATCGTGTTAATTGGGCACGTACACACCAACGCTGGCTTAGACAACAATGGAATAGTGTACTTTTCTCTGACGAGTCGAGGTTTTCCATTCATCGAGGTGATGGCAGGGTTCAAGTATACCGTAGGAGAAATGAACGTTATGCCGACTGTTGCATACTTGAACGAGATCGTTTTGGGGATGGGGCTTCTGTCTTGGTCTGGGCAGGCATTGCACATGGCTTTCGCACTAATCTCGTCGTTATCGAAGGGAATTTAAATGCCCAATGCTACCGAGATGAAATTCTTGCGAGGCACGTTATCCCACTGTTTCAAAATAATGCCAATATCACTCTTTTTCAGCATGATATTGCCACAAGCCATACAGCTAGGGACAATGTGAATTTCCTCAGGGCGAATAACATTGCATTTATTAATGACTGGCCTGCCAAAAGCCCTGATCTGAATTCCATTGAACACCTTTGGGATAATTTGGACCAGGCGTGTTAGACGTCGCCCTATTCCACCGTCAAACGTCATTCAGCTAAGACAAGCCTTAATTCAGGAATGGAACAACATTCCACAAGCCGAAATCAATACACTTATCCGTTCTATGCACCAACGATGCCAGGCAGTTCTTCATGCTGAAGGTGGTCATACCCGGTATTAATTTGTGATTTTGGTGAGCGACCCCTTCCGCATTTTAACTACCATTTCACTACTTTTGGATAAACCCTCAGCAATAATTTTTTTCACACAAAGTCGCAATAAAATATTCTTTCAATGCATATAAATCTAGTTTAATCCTGATTTTCATATTTGTGTATATCTGCACTTAAACACAGGGGAAGTTTCTTTTTTGGTTCAGTATATATGTGTATATTTGAAGAATGCCATCTAGCGGGGACAGGCGTATGTTTTTCCCATGATGCTTTCAAAGCCCCCTTCCTCAGGGTCATTAACTCTTTACTAAACAATAAAATTTTGGACCCAACCTACTTGGGAGCATTTGCAAACAACAAAATGAATGTAGCTCAAATGATGAGTTCTGTCTTAGGGTAGGAAACATTCTGAGAAAAGGAGAAATGCTGGTCACCAGCATTTTCTCCTTTACCAACAATGTTTTCAATAGTCTTCTTCCCTGGGTGGAAGTTAAATTTCGAGATTGTTCGTTAAGGCTAAAACAAAATATATATGTGGTTCCATTTACTCGACCATGTCTAAACGCAGACCCTAAACATCTTTTTTCACAAGTCGATTAAAAATACCACACTGTAATGTCCCTATTAACACTACCTAGACAGTAATGTTATCGTCATCCTCAGAAAATTCCATGTCATTTTACCTATTCGCCCAAGTGTGTTTGTTCATAAAAATGATTGAACCCTTTACCAAACAATCCCGGATTTTAACAACCCTTGGAAAGAAGCCTTTTGAAAAACATTGTGGAAAAAGAAGAAAATGCTGGTAACCCAGCATTTTCTCCTTTTCCCACAATGTTTTCTACTCTATGAAGGGCAAATTCCAGCGTTGAAGCCATCTTTAATTTGTCGTCTGCAAATGCTTTTAATTTGAACCAGTCTAAAATTTTGTCGTTTGGTAAAGAGTTAAAAAAAATGAAATAATTTCCTGACCTACTGACTCCAATTCTAAAAAGTATCTAACTGGAACCACATATAATTATATAAATTGTTTTGGCCTAGAGGGTTAAAAACATAAGATAAATTTATATCAACATTTATTTCAAAAGCATTCTCCACAATTTTGCAACAATGTTTTCAAATCTGTCTGCTGCAGTTTCATTTGACCCTTTACCAAACAAGCCCTGGTTTTAATGACTCTGGGAGAGATGCCTTTCGAAAACATTGTGGGAAAAGGAGAAAATGCTGGTAGCCAGCATTTTCTCCTTTTCCAACGATGTTTCCTACTCTATCATGGACAAATTCCGCAATCTGAGCCTCTTTTGATTTGTCGTCTGCAGATACTTTCAGTTCCCACAAGTCTAAAATTTTTGTTGTTTGGTAAAGGGTTAATGATGATCCTAACTCTTTACCACACAATCCCGACGTTTAACGACCCTGAGAAAGAAGCCTATAGAAAACATTGTGAGAAAAGGAGAAAATGCTGGTAACCAGCATTTTCTCCTTTTCCCACAATATTTTCTACCCTATCAAATTCAGAAATCATCATATTAACAAGAGTTGATTTGGTGTTTGCAGATGCTTTGGATTTGGTCCAGTCCAAAAATTTTTTGTTTGGTAAAGAGTTAATAGTTATTCCTAATAAACAATCCAGGGTTCAAAAACCTTGTAAGAAAGAAGAAAATGCTGGTGTCAGTAATTCCTTCTTTTTCCACACTGTTTTCAACCTTTTCTACATGCTAAAGGCAAGTCTCATCATCTGAGCAACATTTAAAGCATTAATAACTGTTTGCAAATGCTTTCAACAGCAACAGTTCTAAGGTACTGTTACCTGTGAAGAGTAAACTCTTTACCCAAGAACAAAAATTTAGGCTGGTCCAAATTGAAAGCATTTGCAGAAGACAAATTCAACACGACTCAAAAAAAAATGGGATGTCTGTAAAAGAGCAGAAAATATCGGGAAAACAGAGTGTTTTCAAAAAGGTTTTTTCCCTCAGGGTTCTTACTCGATTAAAGCCCAAACAGTGTGGTAAACGGTTAAGAAAACAAAAGAACATCAACAATTATATTGGGTCAGTAACTAGGTCAACAACTGCAATAAGTTACTTCTGTTTTTATAGTAATTGTTATTTTTATGACAGTCACACACAGACAGTGAGACATACTGAATAATGTTCACCACCCAGAGGTGTATACAATAGTATTTTGAGGATGAACACCTTAACAGATGACAAAATATTGGATTAGACTGGTCCATTTTGAAAGCATTTGCAGACAACAAATTAAATATGACTCTATTATTTCATGCTTTCCGGTCGGTTTTCGAGAAATATCAGTGAGATATTTTTCGATATTTCATGGTTACGACCAGTGAAAATACCGATTTTTATATTCTGACTCTTCAATTGAAGGCGGAAACAGTTGTTCCCGCGCACTAGTTACCTAGGTAAAATGCGCGTGCCTTACAACCAGATGGAAATATGACGTAATTTACCTTACATTTCTCGCACTTGATGTAATATTGTAATGCATTGCTATGCTGAGGGGGTACGCCACGGGGAATAACCGAAAAGAACTGTACATAATTTTGATTAAGATCCCCCAGAAGGGGTTAAAAGCATGAAATAAATAGAATATTTGTTTTTTACGGTGAAAGATCGAAATTTATTTCATCTCGTGAACATCATCGGTAATATTTTCACGAGTGGCGCAATTTGTTTTTTACGGTGAAAGATCGAAATTTATTTCATCTCGTGAACATCATCGGTAATATTTTCACAAGTGGCTGTGCCACTCGTGAAAATATTACGGATGATGTTCACTCGATGAAATAAATTTCGATCTTTCACCGTAAAAAACAAATATCCTCTATATGTTTTGTCTATGAAAGGTTGGAACATGGCAGAAAAAAAAGGAGAAATTAATGCTGGTTTAAAGTAGACAGTTTACTCTTCACCAAACAATCCAGAATTTAACTCTTTACCAAACGACAAAATTTTAGACTGGTCTAAATTGAAAGCACTTGCAGACGACAAAATAAACGTAACTCAAAAATTGAAGTTTGTTTCCAGGAGGGTAGAAAACATTGTGGGAAAAGGAGAAAATGCTGGTAACCAGCATTTTCTCCTTTTCCCACAATGTTTTCAAAAGGCTTTTATCTCAGGGTCGTAAAACCAGGGATTGTTTGGTAAAGGGTTAAATGCCACTGAAAAAAGAGGTTTTGGAAAATATTTTGGGAAAAGGAGAAAATGCTGGTAAGCAGCAGTTTCTCCACTTCCAATAATGTTTTCTATCCTTCCAAAGAATCATCACTTGAGCTATAAAATGATTTGTTCTCTGAAAATTCTTTCAGTATGATAAAGTCCAAAATTGTTTTCTTTTGGTTAACCCTTTACCAAACAATCACTAATTTTTACAACCTTGAGGAAGAAGGCTTTGAAAACATTATTGGAAAAGGTAACCAGCATTTTCTCCTTTTCTCACAATGTTTTCTAACCTATCAAGGATAAATTTCATCATTTTGGGCCTTCTTTGATTTGTCACTTGCAAATGCATTCAATTTGGACCAGTCTAAAATTTTGTCGTTAGGTAAAGGGTTAAGAGTGAAACAAGAGGGCTGTGATGGCCCTGTGTCGCTCCACTGACTAGTAAGTAAAAACCCAACAAGCCACACATTACAATTTTTGGCCAACTGGTTTCGAATTAGAAGACATATAAAGTTAAGACCCCAGGGCAAAGCCTTTTTTAACCACAAAGCTGTAATCATTTGAATCCATAAGATAAAGCCCCATACCATACAATATAATTACCTCTTTAGCTCATGATCAGAAACAAGGAATTATTAAAGTTGCCACTATACAAGTTAATGTAAACTTGTTATTTCTCGGGCCAGGCTGATAAAGACCCTAGGGCTATTATTTGAATGACTTAGGTAGAGACTTAGGTAGAGGTCCGTAAGATAACTAAACATGCAAAATTTGGTAGCACTATGTCTTATGGTAAGAAAGTAACCATAAAACTTTTGAAACCTGGGGCAGGGGCCAAACTTAACCCCAGGGCTATAAATTTGGACCATCTTGGAAGACCCCCCCCCCCCCCATAAAGCTACATGAAAAATTTGGTAGCCATTGGCTTTAAGGAGCCCTAAGAACAAGGAGATTTTTAAAGTTTTCCCTATGTAAGCCCATGTAAAAACAGTGGTGGAGCCAAATTTGACCCCGAAGCTATAATTTGGACACACTTAGTAGAGACCCACTAGATAAAGGTAATGCAAAATTCGGTAGCCTTACGGCTACGTACGAGGAGATTTTTAAAGTTTTCACTATATAAGCCCATGTAAAACATTTGGTCCCCAGGACTGGGCCAATTTTGAAGCAAGGGCTTTAATTCCGAGATACTTGGTAAAGGTCATTTGGATAAAGCTACATGCCAAATTTGGTAACCCTGGGCTTTTTGGTTTTAGACAAGAACACTTTCAAAGATTTTCAATATTTTTTAGTTTTGTTGCCATGGCAACCAGAAGGAATCAAATTATTTCAACAAATTATGATGAGGACTATGGCAGGAACATTTTTGTGAAGTTTCAGGTAGTTTCAGAGAAGATGATTTTTGACATAAGAGTCAACACATGCACGGACAGACGTACATACAGGCCCAAGGACACACTACAGGCATCGGGCCATGACATAAGCCTGCTGGCCTTTGCCCAGTGGAGCTAAAAGGCTTAGCTTCAAGTATTTCTCATTTTTGATACTTGAATTGTGATTGGAGGTTTGTCAAAAAATAATCCCTTTAAATTTTTCCCTTTACCAATCAACCAGAGAGCTTTGTTGGTAAAGAAGAAATGCTAGAAACTAGCATTTTCTCCTTTTCCCACAAAGTTTTCTAACCCTTTTGAGGACAAATATTAATGCTTGTGCCACATTCAACTTACATGTATCTGCAAACATGTTGTTTGGTACAGGGATCTAATACACGATCCCTGTTTGGTAAAAGGTTAATAAAAAACTAAAACAAAACACTTTACCACAACCATGAGTTTTAACGATCCCAAGGAGAGGACTATCTGAAACATTGTGGGAAAGAACAAACAGCATTTTTCCCCTTCTCTGCTCCTCCGTAAACAAATTTGGTTTTTTGAGTCATATTTCTTTTGTCGTCTGCAATTTAAGCTTTCGAATTCGACAAGTCTATGATTCTGTCGTTTGGTAGATCTGGAAGATATAATTGCAAAACGAAATATCAACTGGACAATCTCTCTTTTATCCACGACCCTGTTGGAAAGCGAAAGGTGTCGTCTGAAGACTGCAGTGTATAATGACCCCAATAAAATATACAAAAAATGGGGTTCACAGCACATATTGTAAATTGCAGGATTTATTATAACAGAAAAATAATTGTTCCCCAAGAGAAGATTTTTAATCAAATATAGAATAGATCTTAAAATGTACAATAAGTATTTATTGAAATAAATTACATACCTTGATAAACTACAATCAAAAGATGTTCTAATTTATACCCTCACACAAAATGAATGTTCATTTATGTGATTTTTAAGACGTCAACCAATATGCCAAGGTAGTTCCCTCAATCCAGGTAAATCCTTCACACACCGCTCGACCGGATCACCCAGTGTTGTTTGAATGTGAGTATTTATTTACTTGCATAATATACAAGGGTTCCCTGGACCTAGATTCAAAATCTAGGACACATTTTAGAAGGTAAATTTGGACATACACCTCTCACCAACGACCTTTAACCTCTTAACTCTTTTGCAGGCGAGAAAATTTTTGGACTTGTCCAAATTCAAAGCATTTGCAGACGACAAGGTCAAAGAATAGGATTCGTATTCGGGAAGGAAGAAAAACGTAATGCGAAAGGAAGAAAATGCTGTTGTCCCAGTATTTTCTGTCTTTCCCACGATGTCCTCAAATGCTATATTTATTTGAAAGTGACTATTTACCCGACCGTCGTGTACGCACTGAAGAAAATTCATATTGCGAGTACGACTGTCGTGTACTCAATGAAGGAAAACTTCTTGGGTGCCCGACTGTCGTGTACTTAATGAAGGGAAACTCGTTGGGTGCCCGACGGTCGTGCACGGACTGATGAAATTTCGTCTTGGGGGCACGATGACGTGCCCGCTATTTCCGATTTCTTCATTCAGTACACGATGTGGTCGTGTACGCACTGAAGAACTGGAGTCTTACGTACACGTATTAATGGATTGGACCAAAACGCAGACTGCTATGTGAACCAGCACGGCGTAAACCGTCTCAGTGGAGCAATAGTCATTTATACAGGGTGTCATGCAAACACACACAAAACAACTATTAACATATTCTTGTCACTGCAAATTTAACTAGTTATTTCCCACAGCACATATAGTATATGTAGCTGAATTTCAATTGTATCTGCTTTAAATACTTTTTGGGATACCCCTATATAGATAACTCTTTGAATACATGTAGGCCTACTCAAATGAATTAGTAATACTTTTTATCTACAATTTGTTGCTAAAAAAAATTGTGGGTCGAATTGACCAAAATATGGGTCGATACGACCAAAAAGTTTCGAACTGACTGGGTGTAGAAATGACTTGGTGCCGAAACGACTGAATACCATTGTGGCAAATTTCAAATAGATCTAATTCCGATGGAAACTGTAGGAGGAGTTGCGCACACAAGAAATTCCAAACGGACGGACGGACGACCGGGTGTACAGTATGAGGTAATACGAGCCTTCGGACGTATAAAAAGGATGCCAGCTACGCTTGTGCATTCATTTGTTCTGTAACACGTTGTATAAATGACTATTGCCGTGTGCTCCAATGAGACTGTCTACGCCGTGCCGATTCACGTAAAAGTCTGCGTTTTGGCCCAACCCATTTACACGTGTACGTAAGACTCCAGTTCTTCAGTGCGTACACGACCGCGTCGTGTACTCAATGAAGAAATCGGAAATTGCGGGCACGTAATCGTGCCCCCAAGACGAAATTTCATCAGTCCGTGCACGACCGTCGGGCACCCAACGAGTTTTCCTTCATTGAGTACACGACAGTCGGACTCGCAGTATGAAATTTCTTCAGTGTGTACACGACTGTCGGGTAAATATCATCGGCCTATTTATTTTTATCTCAGGGTTGTTGACACCGGGATATTGCTGTACACCTTTCAATCTAATTCGTGTGTATGAAGTAATTTTCCTCATTATTATACTGTAGTCGGTTTTAACTCCTTAGTAATCAAACAACAAACGTTTTTCACTCTCCCAAATTCAAAGCATATGCAGACGACAAAGTACAAGTAGTTCACATGATGATTTCTGTCTTTTCTAAGGTAGAAATTAGAAAACACTGTTGGAGGGGAGAAAACAGATAGAAAAAGAAAAACTGGTTCCTAGATCTAGCATTTCTCTCCTTTCACTGCAGTGTATAAGAGGTCTAGTAGCTTTCTTTCTCCAGGGTCGTTAAAACACGGGATTGTGTGGTAAAGGGTTAAACTTGTGTAGTAAAATAGAGATAGGCTATTTAGAGGTTTAAATATCCATGAACACACATACCGGAAAAGGGAGAGAGTTCCTGTTTTGAGCAAACCATTACCTCCCTTTATCATTGTTTGTTTTCTAAAACGGTGTGCTGTAAGTTGACCGTGGGCTCCAAGTGGCAATGGGTTGAAATTTAACTCTTTACTAAATGACAAAATCTTGCACTTGGCCAAATTCAAATTAGATCTATTCGCAGATGACAAATGGAATGTAATTCTTTCAATGGAAAATGTTTATGATAAAGTGAAAAAACAACAGAGTGGGAAAGGAAGCAAATGCTGGTGACTAGTGGAGCGTTTGGTAAAGGGTTAGTTTAAGGTTCAATACCCAAAGAAAAGATACTGGAAAAAGAAGAACGTTCTTGTTTTGAGCAATGTATTACCTCCCTTTATCACATTGTTTCCATCAACGGTGTGCTGCAAGATGACCGTGTGCTCCAGGTGGCAATGTGTTCACACTTAACTCTGTTCCAGACGACAAAATTTTGCACTTGGTCAAATTCAAACCATTTGCAGATGACTAATAAAATGTGGCTTTCATAATAGGAAATGTCTCTGATAGCGTGGAAAACATGGTGGGAAAAGGAGAAAATGCTGGTCACCAGCATTTACTCCTTTTCCCACATTGTTTTCAAAAGGCTTCTTCATTAGGGCCGTCAAAACTCTAGATCGTTTGATAAAGGGTCAATTAAACAATACCCAAGAAAAGATACTGGAAAAATTAAGAAGAAAGTTCTTGCGATGAACAATGTATTACCTCCCTATATCAATATTTTGTTTTCAAAAACGGTGTACCGCAAGATGACCGTGGGCTTCAAGTGGCCATTGCTTAACATCTAACTCTGTACCAGACGATGTAATTTTGCAGTTGGTCAAATTCAAAATATTTGCAGACGACGAATAAAATGTGGCTCTTATAATGGAAAAAAATGTCTTGGATAGGGTGGAAAACATGGTGGAAAAAGGAGAAAATGCTAGCAACAATTCTCTCCTTTCGTCTTTAGAGTCGTTAAAACTCTGGATCGTTCGATAAAGGGTTAATTTAAGGTTTGATACCCAAGAAAAGAAACTGAAAAAATTAAGAAGAAAGTTCGTGTTTTGAGCTATATATTACCTCCCTTTCATTACCATGTTTCCAAAAACGGTGTGCTGCAAGATAAGCGTGGGCTCCAAGAAGCAATGGGTTCAAACTTGATTCTGAACCAGAGGTCAACACTATGCACTTGGCTAAATTGAAATCATTTCCAGACGACAAATAAAATGTGGCCCTCATAATGGAAATTGTCTGGTATGTTGGAAAGCATGATGGGAAAAGGAGAAAGTGCTGGTAACCAGCACTTTCTCCTTATTCCAACCATGCTTTCAAAAGCTTTCGTCCTTATAGTTGTTAAAACTCTGGATCGTTTGGTAAAGGGTTAATTTAAGGTTTAATACCCAAGAAAAGGCATTGAAAAAAAAGAAGAAAGTTCTTGTTTTGAGCTATATATTACCTCCCTTTTATTACTTCGTTTTCAAAAACGGTGTGCTGCAAGATGAGCATGGGCTACAAGAAGCAATGGGTTCATATTTGATTCCGAACCACACTACAAACTTTTGCTCTTGGCCAAATTCAAACCATTTGCAGACGACAAATAAAAAGTGCCTCTAATTATAGGAAATGCCTCTGTTTTGGTGAAACATTGTGGGAAAAGGAGAAAATGCTTGTGACCAGCTATCCGTTGTAATCTGTGCAACCTTACAACCGTCAGGGGCAACATTGTGCATTGTGCTCTTCACCCAACATGTTTTCTATTTAGTACAGAAAACTGTCCCCGAAGGTGATTTTAATTTTTGACTCATAACTGAGATTTTCTAATCCATCATAGACAAAAACTATTCATGAACACTCGTTGAGTTTTCCTCTATAAATTGTTTCAATTTGGACAAGTCTGATATTTTGTTGTGTAGTACAGTTAAAACTTGGTTAAAGAAGAAAATTATCATAGCTCTAATAAATAAAAAAATTACAACGAACAAGTTCGTTGTTCAAAATGATATCCCCGCCATAAAAGACCTTTTTTTTTAATTGAAATATATAAGACGTATAATTATCTTTTGCATCTACACGTGGCCTTATTGTTATTATTCCATAATGAGATAATACGTTAAATCCCTATTGTGCATAACATAGCATTTCATTAAATGAAAACAAATAACGAAAATATATATCAAGCCCCCTTTTTCCATATCACGGCATTATATGTAAGGGTTGAAAAAAAAGTATCAACTCACAATCCAAAGGAAAACATGCATGAAGTTTTATCAGTTTTCGTCACGGCTTTTAGAAGATATCTGTCCGTGCGGGAATTTCTATCAGTTTTCGTCAAGGATTTTTGAAGATATCTGTCCTGAAAACGGACGAACAGACGGTCATTGGTCCATGATGAAATTATACATTAACCCCCCTTCTTCCATGACATGAACTTTCATTAAATAAAAACAAATGATGCTTGTCGGTGATTTGTGATAAACAATATAAATATGAAATTTCACAACATTTTGTCCTGTAGTTAAAGAGATATTGGTCCATAATGTAAATATACATCAAAAGTACATTTAAAAAAAAAAAAGGCATTAAAAAAAAAAAAAACCCGTAAGGGTATATAACTGTGGTGTGTAACTTGTTGTACTGCATTTCCTAAAGGTGGTTGAAAGATGTGACAAGTTCCATGTAAAAACTCTGTATAATTTCAAGGTAAGACTCAAAACATCCAAAATTTACGGGACTTAGTAACTAAAAATTGCTCCCAGTTGGCCATTTTGTATCCAGTTTTAAAAAAAGGTATATCGGCAGAACGGGTTTTTATATACACGTAAAAAGTTTCACGAAATTCCATCCAATGGTATTTAAGACATTGTCCCGGACGGAGACACGGGTGGACGGACGGACAACGCTAAAACTTTTTATCCTGTTACATGGTGAAATATCGACCGTGAAAAGGGGTGCCGTGAAAACTTTGTGTTTCACGGTCACTTGCTTTGTGACCGTGCTCATTTGCATAACAGCCGGAACTACTTTTGACCTAGTATTTCCTTTCCTTTTCTCGACGGTTTTATATCAGAAAATTGAAAATGCAGAAAATTAAAAAAAAAAAATCAATATGAAATTGACTCCATAGCGCACAAAACACACATAGTTTGGTACATGATTACCAACACTCTACATCCCTTCTTCCTTCCTTGGTGCACTTGAACCTGACTAAAAATTTTCTTAAAATCCAAGAATGAACAACGTGAAATGTCAAAACTTGAGCTGGAAAAGCTAAGAAAAATATCTAGCAAACTTCGTTACGTGCATGAGGAAAACTGTCGGGCATGAGTATGAACCATCGACACTGAAATTATTGTGTCAAACTTATGCAGAAAGCTTAAACTTATCCTTTGGCCTGTAAGACACGACACAATTTTTGACTTGTCAATAAAAAGAGCATTTATAGAGGAAAAACTAAACATGGCTCAAGTGATAAGATTTGTTTTTGAAAAGGTAAAGGATTAAATAACTACAACAACACGTATTATAATTTTAATGTTTATGTACTGTACGACGTTTCGGCATTTGCCTTCTTCAGGAGTACATAATAAAATCAAAACTTTTTTTTTTTGAAAAGGTAGAAGACATTGTGGAAAAAAGAGACTGTTATTCGCCATTTTCTTCTTTTCCCACAATATTTTCAAAAGGCTTTGTTCTTGAGGTCGTTAAAACTCGGGAATGTGTGGTAAAGGACCAAAAGGCAAAAAATACCCTCATCCAATCATGAATATTTAGCTCAACACAAGAATTCCAAATAAGCAAGGATATCTTGTTAGCCAAACTAAAATCTCTGAAGAAACAAAGGAAAGAAAATGAACCCAACAGAGCATGTCCTCTTACAAATGATGAGATCAACCATCTGTATGAAAAGGGTGTCCATAGTATAAGAAGCTTGTTTATAATTTTTTTATGGCTCAACAATTGCCCTATGTTTGGTATGACTTTAGGTAGGTTTTTCAAATGTTACACCTAAAAAAGTCCTTCAGAACATTACATGAAGTCAAAATGAATATAAGAAATTATGTGTAACTATGGTAGGCTTAGACAAGTACTCTAAGCCATAAATGTTGTAAATCCTGTGAAAAAGTTGTATTTGTTAGGTCTGCACAACTGCCTATTAATTTCAATTGGCAGGTAACTGGTTTAACTCTTCCTTTTACATTATTATCTGAATCAATATGCATCAGAAAACTGATACTCCAGCAGTAAAAATAGCTCAGACCCCCGCTGAGACTTGAACTCAGATCTCCTGGTTTCCCAGGTATTTTACTTTTAAAATACAAGGGTTTTGAGCATACAACTTAAATATCAATTTTCATCTTTTAGACTGATTCAGAATTCTAGAACAGAGATTTATTGTTTTCAAATATTCAAATTCATACAAATTTGGCATTTCACAAATGAGTTAATTTGTCATTTAGTGAATAACTGTAATGACCAGTTCCAGCTTGGAAAGGGTCAAAATGGCCCACTTTCAAAACAGCCTGGTCCATAACAGCCCACTGTCATGGGCACCGAAAAGGTCCACTTTAGACCTACTGTTATTTAAATCAATTTTATCAGCATAATTTATATTTAATAACTTTCAAATTCTTATTTATTTTTGAAAAATGAATTTTTTTTCAAGAGCTTTTGATTTCCCCAATACTTGTGTTCAGCATTCTTCACCTCTGTTAAATGTGATAAGAGCTCCTCACCCCTTACTTTCTTTTCTCATGAAGGTTGGTGTATTTCGAATATGTTACTTTAAAGTATAGAAAAACTAATGTGGCCGTTTTGTTATCTAAAAGGCTGTAGGCAGGTAATAATTTTTCAACAGTTACAGAGAAAGAGGGGTCATTTTGGTGCAAGGCCGTTCTGGAAGTGGGCCGTTACATGACCTCCATGACCTGTTCCAGTTGAATTTAGTATACCAATATTTTCAAGTTGTGTTTGTAGAACTTATTGACAATTGAAGTAAATACCAAAAAAAAATCCAAATTTTAACTGCTCCAGAGAAGGAAATCTTTTACAAACCTTATCTAAACACATTATCTAATTCAAGTGAAGTTGGGTGAATTAACCCATTACCAAACAATCAAAAGTTTTAACAACCCCTGACACAGAAAGCTTTTGAAAACATTGTGGGAAACGGAGAATCTTCTTTTAACAAATTTCATGTTTAAGATAACATTTGTCATCAGTTAATGCTTTCAATTTGGTTCTATGAAATTGTGATCTTAAAAAATACAGTTTGCAATATTGCTTTTTTCCAAACAATGAAACTATTAATGAGCTACACCAATAGAAACTAAACTATGATTCCTAATGTAAAATTGTGAACTTGGGCTTGGTATTCATGCAGGAGACATGTATGTACACAACTGTATTCATGACAGACTATTTATGTTATTACACACATGGTTTGTAGGCTAACTGTTGCTTGAGAAATTCACTATTGATAGAAGTGTCAAGATTTGATTAAGCTTTGAATATAAACTTACGGTTTACATCATCCTATGCCTGATTCGTTGAATTATACAGTAGAAAATGTGTTGACTCTATGTTGATTCAGTTGCCTTCCTCCTTCCGTCGACAAGTATTTCACATGAATTCTGATAGTTCAGCACACAGGCGAAAACACTGTTTACATACGGCAAGGTCAACACGTAGATCTAGTAGTTTACACGAATGTGTAAATCGAAGCGAGGGCGAAACTGAACAGTTGTTGTTCTAGAAAGTAATATGGCGTTTATAGGTGTAGTCTAAGAAAATAATTTGTAAAATTGAAATTTCCTGATGAAAATCAGATCTAAAGAAATCGTAAGAAAATATCAAGGACTATTTTTGTAACCTTTATCAGCGGAAGAGTTTTCGTGCATATTAAACCCCCCCTCAAACTTCGATCAACCGCGAAATTCAAAATGCCTTTTTTTTTTCCCGTTGTTTTTTTTCCCCCTCTTCTTCTCTTTCTCTCTCGCATTGTAACAGGATAAATAGAATAATAGGTTCGTGTCTGAAATGGGTCAAGTTTTTCGGGCTCGGCTTCGGAATTTATTAGGTTCGCCTGCGGCTCACCTAATAAATTCCTACGCCTTGCCCGAAAAACTTGACCCGTTTCAGACACTAACCTATTATTCTCTATATCCCTCCGTCTTCGTCGAAGAATAATAAACAGTTGTTTTTTTTTACGGTAGGCACAGCTTCAGATCAGACATCGCAGAACTTGCAGTCTGATCTTGGGTCTATATCGTCCGAATTTTTAACCAATTCTGTAAGTAAAAAATATTTCCAATTTCTGTGGATTATATTTTTTGCCGCCGTAAAAACTGAATTTATTGGTCTTCCAACGAAACTGGCTAGAAAGTACTGTGAAAAGAGGTGGGTGTGTGTGTTTGTGTGTGCGTTTAATATTTAATTATTCCCCTTTATTATTTATATCAATATTGATCCTCTTTTATCGATGGATATAAAAATATTTACGTCTGAAATAAATCATAATGATAATATCTACATATATTTATCGAACATTAATTGTTAAGAATATTTAATACTATTTTTTGTGCAATTGTGATAAATCATAACTATACGCATCATAAAATTGGTTTTAGGTTTTGTTTTGCAATCGTATCATATAAGTACTGAATGTTTGAAGTATGCATACCTGCAGAGCTGCAGGGTCTTGTAAGTCTTTTTACATTCAATGTTTGAATGCCCTAAAGGCAAAGAAAACGATTAAGTACTACATTTCCACCTATCGGAGTCACAAAATCCTTCACACAGAAGGAATTAGATCTAGGCGAACCTCGGGTGGGCTGTTCATCAAGCGCTATTTTCCGCAAGGTGGTATATTTCAAACAAACCAATCTGAATTAGAGCCAGACTTTTCAAAGCACCTACTGATGCAGCGAATTTCAAAATAACACATACGTTTATACACTAATCCGCTTCCTTGTACCATTCACCGAGCCAATTAGCTGGTATATAACCCATGCACCAGTCACTTATAAGCACAGCTCGTAGAAGCTTGGGAAAGAGTCTCGGTATGTTGTGGACGATATTTTTGTTGTCAGTCTGTTACACGAATCGCATTTTCCCCATATCTATTTTTAGAAACTGTGTAAATAGATTTTGCATACGCTTTAGTTGGCACCATGTATATCCTAACTCGGAGGGAAGTCTGCTCAATTAATATCACTGTCACTGTGGTTTTCTATATATGGCCTGCACCACGCGAAAAGAGGCATTCGGGCATTTGCGTAAAGTGTCAGTATCGGATCAGCCTGTGCAGTCCGCGCAAGCTATATAATCCGAGACGCCACTTTACGACTACATTAGATTTTGTTCCACAGCAGACTTGTGCTAAACAGAAAATCACATAAGAACGGAAACTGTCGTTTCGGATTAGTCTGCGCGGGGTGCGCAGGCTGATCCGGGACGACACTCTACGCAAATGTCCGAATGCCCCTCTTCGTGTGTTGCAGGCCGTACAATATGTGTGGATCCAAGAGGGGTACCGTGGGTCAGGACCTCCTCCCCCTTAAAATTTTAGCAAAGATGTGCGAGGGGTATTCTGAAAATTTTGAGACTGAGTTTATATCTTCTGAACTACAAGTTAAAGATATTCATACTAACAAAAAACATAAAATATATGAATATGTGTGCAAACGATGAATTCTATCGAATCTATTTCATTAACAAAGTACCTCACCACAACAACGCACCTTCAGCTTCACAGAGCACTTTTAAATATGACATATTTCATTTTTGCCAGTCCTTCTGTAAGTAACAAAAGTGGCACCAAATCGTGCTAATGAAATAAGAGCATCACATGAATCTTTGTTAAATCTGCGTGCAAAATATTGACGTCATAGCACAAATAACGGCTACACAAAATCAAAAAAGAAAGAAACATGTGACTTATAATGACAACACATTTTCTCCTTCTCCCACAATGTTTTCTGCCCTTTCTCAGGGAGAAATCATCATTCAGGCAGTGTTTAATTTGTCTTCTGCAATGCTTTCAATTTGGTCCTGTCCAAATTTTTGTCATTTGGTAGAGTTAAACTTAAGCTCAAAAAAAAGAAATTTATTTCACAAAGATAAAAGAAAGTACCTACATATTAACATCATAAAAACAGTGTAACATCTTAACATGAAAACAGGTGACACCTGTAACAGACAGTTTGCCAAACATTGATGATGTCACAGTCAAAGCGAAGCTGTTCGATCTACGGTCACAGCGTCTGAAAGAGACTCAGGGAATAGTTTTACAGGGAATTGTATCATCAATATGGGTAAAATGCTGGAAACCGTCAACACTCTTATCAAAGAGTGTACCTTTACAAACTGATGGATGGTTGATTTACCGTACAAGAGTGAAAATAATAAAGGCCCTGCTATGAAGTTGCAATTTTACTGCAGGACATGTAGAATCCAAGATGATGAAGATGTATGATGAAATACCAAAAACTATGCAAGTATTTATCAATACTATCCTCATTGTGCAACTGGGTACAGTAACAGTTACAACAGATCTCAAGAGAGACATTAGTAAAGTGTTTAAAAAGACGAGCGGCTACAAGAAAAAGAGGCAAACTGTCTAAGCAAGACTTCAAACTTGAGCACCTCATGATGTGGGAAAGGGGCCACTCTATATTAGTCTATATGTTAACCCTTTACCGCATAATCCTGATTTTAAATGTCCCTAACACAAAAGGCTTTTGAAAAATTTGGCAGGGATAGGAGAAAATGCTGGTAACTAGCATTTTTTTGTCTTCCCAACATGCTTTTTACCCTATCATGGACAAAAATCATTCATGAACGCTCGTTTAATTTGTCGTCTGTAAATTGTTTGAATTTGGTCAAGTCTAAATTTTGTCGTCTGGTAAAGGGTTAAAACTTAACCAAAAAAAAAAAAAGAATATGATAGTACATCTAGATCTATTTAATGTACATAAAGATGTTTTATAATGAATAAATTGTTTGAACGCATATGTTTTGCCATAAGCGGAAGAGCGAGCTTTCACGGAAGACATACATCCAGAACAGACTTCGTAGAACGTGCTGCCTGATCTCGGATCCATATCGTCCGAATCTCTAACTAATTCAGTAAATTAAGAATATTTATATTTTTTTGTGTGCGTGTGTATTATCTATATTTCTGGCTACTGTAAAAAGCTCTCTCTCTCTCTCTCTCTCTCTCTCTCTCTCTCTCCCTCCCCCTCCCCCCGTGTTAATTATCCCCCTTTAATATTTATACCAATATTGCTCCCTTTCTCAATCAATATAGAATATATTTCCGTGAAAAATAAATAATGAGGATAATATTTACATAATTTATCAAGCGTAAATATTGGGACTATTTAATACTATTTTTTTGTGCCATTTTTACAAATTAAAACTATACTCAAAGTAGAATTGGTTTCATTCTTTAACATACAACTTTTTGAAGACGTTGCAGGACACGGTTTGAATCTGCAGAGCTGCAGTGGTCTTGGTCGACAGTACGTCGATTTGATAATTTTTAAACGCCCTGGTGGCCGAGAATGTACAAGTATTGCAACTGCAGCTTCCGGAGCCACAAGAACGATTACAGGAAATGAGATAGGCAAACGTCAAATGTGCTGTTAATGAAGCGGCATTTTTCGCATGGCGGCGATTTATAATACATACCATTCTGATATGGGCTTGCAACACGCGGAAAAGGGCATTTGGACATTTGCGTAAAGTGTCGTTTCGGATCAGCCTGGGCAGACTAATCTGAGACGACATTATACAGAGCTACATTCGATTTTGTCTCACAGTAGACTTGTACAAAACAGAAAATTACAAAAGAACGGAAATTGTCATCTTGGATTAGCCTGCGCGGGATGACATTTTACGCAAATTTATGTCCGAATGTCCTTTTTCGCGTGTTGCAGGCCGTATTGAGGGCAATCTGGGTACAGAACCGGACTTTTCAAAGCACCAACTGATGCAGCGAATTTCAAAATAAAATATACATTTACTCACTAAAACGCTTCCTGGCACGATTCATCCAGCCATGATTAGCTAGCATATAACCCATTCACCAGTCATTTATAAACACAACAAATAGAAGTTTGAGAAAGAGCCCCGGTATGTTAGGGACGTTATTTTTGTTCTCAGTCTGTTACACAAATCGCATTTTCCCCATATCTATATTTAAACAGTGTAAATAGATTTTGCGTGCGTATTAGTTGGCGCGTGTACATGTATATCTTAACTCAGAGGGAAGACTGCTAAATTAATTAATTTATCACATAACCTCCCTTGTTTTCAGTGTAATATACCCATTACGAATTTTCTTTTATCACATAACCTCCCTTGTTTTCAGTGTAATATGCCCATTACGAATATTCTTATCTCATACGAGGGTTGTTCGGAAAGTTCGTAGAATTTTGTTATAAATCACACAATATTCTCAGTATTACAAAGAATTTTATACCTACTTAAACCTCAACATCTCTTCTATAAATTCTATGAAAACCAAAACGATGCTCTACATCACACGAAAATTATGTCTATTTAAAATGAGCATGTTAGAGGTACCCGGAGCACGCCGAAGTCAATATGACGTCGCGTAATCATCAAGCGTCGTTTACATCAAGCGATCGTCGCACTTTCTCAACATAGTCACCAGCAATATCTACGCATTTCTTATGTCTGGTCATCCATTCGTTGTAAGTCTCAATGTACCAGTCCTCAGTTAGTGACGATACAACAATTTGAGTGTTTTGTAAGTTCCTCTACTGAATCGAATCGCTTTCCACGCAAGCTCGCCTTCAACTCGGGAAAAACCAAATCTGGACTGTATGGCGGATGATCCAATACTTCAAAACCAAGTAAACTAATCTCAAGCTGTGTAGATTCTGCTCTGTGCCCCGGGGCATTATCCTGATGTAGAATTATTCTGTCCAGAGACATGTGTGGGCGCTTCTTTCGAACTGCATTAACGAGATCTCGCCTAAGCACCTGAAAAACAACCGAAGCACAACCTCACCATGCATGTTTAAACAAGGCAACATTAGCTTCCTATTAATTATAAAAAAATGTAGGCATACAATTTTTAAACCAAAACACGCAAAAATAAAACCCCTACCTTAGAATAGTATGCGGCAGTGACAGTCTGATCATCTGGTACCCTGTGCTGTAAGATCATCCCGTGCCGATCCATGAAGAAGATGAACATGTGTTTGCCTGCACTTTTCTGTACACATGCCTTCTTCGGGGGAGGTGAATTGGGGGTTTTCCAAACGGAAGACATAGCTTTGGTCTCTGGATCAAAGTGGTGTAACCAGGTCTCATCCGTCGTGATGATCCGATCAGGAAAATCCTCGCCTTCAGATTCGTAGCGGTGAAGAAACTTCTGTGAACAGTGTACGCGGCGCTCCTTTTCATTTTCCTTGAGTAATCGTGGTACCCACCGAGCACTCACTTTCGACATGCCAAGTTCCTCAGTTAGTATACCATGTACTGTTGAGCACGAAACACCAAGTTCATTAGCAATAGTTCTGACGGTGGTTCTTCTGTCGGTCTGAACCATATCCTTTACCGACTTCTTAATCGAACAAGTTACGACTGCCGATCGACCACTCCTGGAATCGTCATTAATAGATTCTCTTCCGCTCCTAAAACGCGAATGCCATTTGTAGACAAAAGCTGGACTGCATTTATCATATGCTCCTGTTGATTTTATCATTCGCAGTGTTTCTGTTGGCGACTTATTAAGTGCAACACAGAATTTCACCACACTCCGCAACTCAACGCCACAGTTCGACGTCATGATTTTTCCGTAACAACTTCCGCAGATAGATTACGAAAGCACTATAATTTTGTTTCGGAACAACGAATTGTTTTGAAATTTTCAGGAAATGACGTAACGTTGTCGAATTATCGCTTGACGTTTCCGCGCTTTTTTGACGTTGAGCAAACATACGGAAATTAAGCTTATTTCTTCAACGACATAATCCAAAAATAGGTATTTTACGGACTGCTCCGGGTACCCATGATGACGTTGCTACGACAACCCATATATCTGGTTTCTGTATTCGATTTTCTATTATTTCTTAAAAAATTGCTTAAGGATAAGTCAAGGTTCATGCATATCAAATTTCATGTATATTTGATGAACAATTCTAGAGATATAACAAAATTCTACGAACTTTCCGAACAACCCTCGTACAAGTTTAATATCGCTATCGTGTGACGTCATTTTTGACGTCAATTCATACGTATTTCGTGGAAGTGAATGGGTTTTATGGATATTACCGCGTGTGCATCTATAGACGGTTTTGCATCTTCTTATCTATGATTTTTAAAATATCGTTATGTGATAAAAAGAATCTGACATTCGTTGGCGTATGAGATAAAAATTTTATTAAACTCGTCAAGAAAAAATGTTATTAAGCTCGCAAAAGGCTCGCTTAATGACATTTTCCCTAGACTCGTTTGCTAAAATTTTATCTCAACGCCAGCTTATGTCAGATCCTATATATCTCATGAATACATGTTTAATATCACTATTGTGTGACGTCATTTTTGATGTCATTCTGTACGTATTTCATAGAAGTGAATGGGTTATGGATACTACCGCGTGTGCATCTATAGATAGTTTTGCATCTTCTTATCTATAATTTGTAAAATATCGTTATGTGATAAAAAGAATCTGACATTTATTGGCGTTTGAGATTATTTAACTCCTCAAGAAAAAAACTCGTCAAGAAAAAAATGTTATTAAGCTCGCCAAAGGCTCGCTTAATAACATTTTCCCTAGACTCGTTTGCTAAAATTTTATCTCAACGCCAACTCAGGTCAGATCCTATATATCTTTGTGGTTTTCTAATATGAAAAACGCTAAGCCTCAATACGAGCGACGTGAATGATTTGTGGTACAAATATCTATTAATTCGAATGACGAGCTATATTCTACATCTTGAAATCAAAGGGTTTTGAGTTCGAATTCCGGCTCTGCCAAAACTAATTTTGAGCGTTGTCAAAAGTAGAAAGTATTTCTCTGTCGTAGATTTAGATCTATACATGTGAAATAGGGCGAACTGTCCCCGATTTCCTTAACAAAAGAAAAACAGTTCTTGGACAATTTCGTTAATTTATGTCCAGAAAAATAGCTTAGAATGATTATTGGTTCACACACTTGTAAAGACCATTTTATGGGAACATTTCCTCACTGCATGTAGATCTAGATCTACATAAGAGAGACTTTGATTTTTACGAGAAATCGGTCAGTAGGTTGGGAAGAATGTTGAGCAGATTACTGGTAAAAGGAACTTCAGGAACGCATGGTAGGTGCACTTGCCACCGCAATGAATATACACACAGAAGGAAAAAAAAAACCAAAACAAACAGAATCTTTCTTTCATTTCTTCTTTAGTGCACAGGTCTACCCATATTTTACCTGGACTTTCTTTGAAAATTAGTGTGTAGATCGCTGTTTAAAATAAGATTATAATGTAGCTTTCCTTTTTCATCCCATCTGCTTTCCTACACGTCCATCATTGAAACAGCGATCAGTGCACAGACAGGAATGAAATCTGTCGCAATGACTAGATCTAGATCTATCATCAATCCTAGGAGATAAATTTGCCGAGTTATCGGATAGATATTCAACTTATGGGGAAAAAAACCGCCAAACTTTAAAGATCTATCAACAAGCTTTCGTAACATTAAACAAATTATATTTGAGCCATGTTGCGGTAAAAGAGGGTTTAATGTATCTCCGTGATGCATGATACCAAGCAAGTAATCCATATTGTATGATAACTGACTGAATCAAAAGGCATGCATACTGGTCCTTTGACATCCAGAAAGTTGAAAAATAGATCTAGCAAAGAGTTTTGATCGAGGTTAGCTTGCGCGGATGGGTCGATAGTTTTTGCAGATGCATTAAGTCCCCTTTTCATAAATCCGGCTTTCTCTGAAAATTGTATTTTGAAACAGTCAAAAAACTAGTTTAGTCATGATTTCTTCGACACAATGTTTTCCGCGAAAGAACGGCTTGTGCCGCGATGATGACGTAAGAATAGTATGATTAATGACGTCATTATTTGCTAGCATAGATCATTGCGTATGTTTATACACAAAAAGACGTCTAACACGCTAAAAGTAAGTAAGGAATTAGATGATCTGTACTCATTAACCTGATAATGATTTTTAAATAATCATTCGATCGGTAGATAATTATTGTCATTTTTGACCAATCAGGTACTTGTGCGGAAGATTGACATGTATGTATACGTGTGACGCTGTGCGACTAACCGAAGACACTCAATTTTTAGTCATCCCTATTTAGATTTACAAGGGTGACAACCTACGTCATAGCAGAGGTGTCGGAAACATTTTGAATAGCCGCCATTTTGTGCGCAAAGTGCAGATTAATTACTTTAAAAAGATATATGTATCTAAAATTTACTTAGAATACCTACTTCATCTGGTGACGGTAAATATATTTGTCCTATTCGTGAAATCAAAATGCCATGAAACAATGTTGTAGCTCTAAACACTTCAACACAATTATTCTTAACGGCATTGTCAACAGTCTATTTATACATAGATATCGGGTACATTTCTGCAGAAATGCTACAATTTGTTGCTACTGCATTCGATTTCCCTCATTTGCTTTTATAATCACAGATGCAAATTGCTAATATACCATTATTTTGTAATTTGCAATGTTTGCTACTCCTCAATCAATGCGGGATTTGATGCAATGGTGTGAATTAGGTCGACTGGTGTCGTAAACACTTGCAAAGGCATTGATGTTGTATACACACGAAAAGGGTGACGGGCTGACAATCACGGAAAGCGATTTTGAGACACTGAGATAAAATCAATAGAATCAATTGTTGTGTTGTTGTAGGAAAATTGATCGGACGAAATGAGTCACCAACAAGAGTTGCGAATTGAAGAATTACATGTACACAAGCACTAGTGAACAAAATCAGTTCGAATATTTCAGGAAAATAACCACATTCTTATAATTGGTTGTTGATATTTAATTCGTTGGAGTGTTTGTTAACATATGTAACAATGCCTTGATTGTATTTCTCAAATTTGTCTTAATATGATAGATATAATTGGAATACGAAATGTTATCCTTGAATAGTCTGTGATACGTAGTCTGCGGTCGACCTTGATTGTCGTTATTTCGACTTCACTTTTAATTTCACAAATAACTACTTAAGTCGACTTGAAGCTTTCTTGCCAAAAAATCATCCAAATTTTAAAACGAGTGGTTTCAGAAAAGATTTTCTTAATATTTAAGAAATTCTGTCCCAGTTGTAAACAAATACTTTTAAAACAAGGTTACAGAATGATATGGTGAGAAAGTGACCACATTGAAAATAAATCAACATCATTCTCATGATAATCTAAATGTGGTTGCATGATTTTTTGGTAACAAATATCAAAATCTGATATGTCGAATTAATGAAATCTCGAAGTATTTCAGACAGCCACTTTGATTTCGATATAAAGGGAATGAACTATAGTTTGTCCCATTATTATCAAGTTTGAACATCGAGACTTTAAACTCTCCTTACCTTATCTCATGGTATGTCCTTGGGCAAGACATGTCAGAACCCCAGCCTACTACTGGTAATACCCAGGAAGCACATGAGTAAGTGAACTTCGCCGTGATATAACTGAAAGATAGTTCAAAACGGCGTAAAAGCCCATTTAAAAAAAACACACACACAACAACAACAAATATGTTGTACATGTTTATTAGTAATGCAGACAAGTAGGAAGCAATTCAATATTGCGGGGGGGGGGGGGGTAGGGAGATATTCTTGGTAGATTGTTGTGTTGCACGACACACTAGTACATGTATTTCATTTACGCTTATTGTAAAAATTATTGGCCTTTCTAAACCCCCCCCCCCCCTTCCTGTTCCTACGGGCCTGTAATGTCCAATCAGTCAATGCTTTTTCAAATTCCCGTAGTGAAAACGAAGTCTTACAGTCGTTTCTCGGATAAATACTATCAAAATGATCACCATATGCAAATGTTTCTTGATAGAATTTAGTATTATCATTGTAAATATTACAATTTCGGATGAAGTGTATACGACATCTATTGTTAAATCGCACATGTGTCACCGGCTTCGAAAATTGTGCGGAGGTAATTGCAAAATCAACGAAACTAGTGAACAAAATATTAATGTATACTAACGAAGAAAGTTGTCAGGTACCATATGCACTGCTTTGTTTGGACAGATCTTCAATAACAATAATGTACAAGCTGAAAAACTTACCTTTTAAAACGAAAATGGCGGATTTAAAATGTCTCCGATGACGTATGCTATGACGTAGGTTGTTACCCCTGGATTTAGACTAAAACCCAGAACGAAGTCGGAATTTTATCTTTAAAAATCTAGAACGGTGTTACCGCAAAATGAGCTTCGTTCGTTATAATTATGCAACATGCGCAGATTGGGGGGGGGGGGGGGGGGGGGGGGGGAAAGAGTCATGACCCCTCCCAGAAATTTTCGCAAAGAGATGTACGAGGGGTGTCTGAAAGTTTTGAGACAGTCTTTATGTCTTCTGAACTACAAACTGTTGCATGGTAAGGATATTCATACTTACAAGTAGCATCAAATCTTCCGAATGCAGTGATTTTTTTACAATTTGCTATAAGTGAGTCCTGGGACTCGCTGGGATGAAAAACTATGAGTCTGAAACCAACTTTACGAGTCCCACCTTTTAACTCATTACCAAACGGCAAAATTTTAGGTTTGTCCAAATCGAAAGCATTAACAGACGACAAAATAAAAGTTATTGAAGTTATTGAAGATTTAGAATTCGTTTTTAGAAGGGTAGAAAACATTGTCGGAAAAAGAGAAAATGCTGGTTACCAGCATTTTCTCCTTTTCCCACAATGTTTTCTAAAGGCTTCTTTCTCAGAGGCGTCAAAATTAGGGATCGTGTGGTAATGAGTTAAACCCCATTTTAAAAAAAATATTGTTCAAATTGTTAAAAATCTGTATGGTCTGATTTATGAATTGTCTGTCATGAATTCTCTTCACTTTCGTAAGTTAGCCAACTAAAAAGTTTAAGCCAGTGTGACTTGAATTCTCTCGGTTTCGAACTGGCCGGGGCCGAATCCACGCCGATTGAACTGCCGATGATTTCTCATTATTCTCGACATTTTTATCGGTATGTAAGTCACTATGAATCGGCAGGTCAGACTCTTGTGATTTCGTAAACAAACTAGTTAAAGTTTGTTGTTTGTGATCGGATTTTGCCTTCTTTTTTGGTGGCATTGCTTACGCATTACATCGTTTAGATATAGATCTACGCACTGGAATTTTTTCGACGAAATGGAAATCGTCTGAGGTTATCTAAATCGCCCGGTTATAAAAAAGATTCAAAAAGTAATTATTTGCCGATGAGGACATGAAATGATAGTTGTTCATTCATATTGACTACAATTTTCTGCATTTAAGTAAGAATATGCCTTGGAGAGGATCTATAACGTACGTGCTGGATGTCGATATTCCGTGTACCCGAATAAAAAGAAAAACGGAAACCATTCCATAGACTAGATTACTTAGGCTAAAAATAGACCGGAAAATGAAGGTACCAGTCTAAAGTAGAAAAATTACCGGTGTTTCGATAGAAAATGTAAACACTTTAATTGATCGGGATCAAACGAAATTTTGCAAAAGGCATTGATATCAAAATCAGTGCGTCTCGAAAATACACATATCTCAAAGTTTTGCGTCCTCGGCAATTTCTTTGCGTCCCTGACGCAGGACGCACAGGTAAATGAAACACTGCGAATGTATGTGCAAATAATAAATTCTATCAAATCTTTATAAGATCTATTAACATTGTGCATCACCAAGACAACGCACCTTGAGCGTCACTGAGCACCTTCAAATATGAAGGTTTCTGATATATTTCATTTCTGCGAGTCCTTCTGTAAATAACAAAAGTAGCACCAAATACTGTTATAATTTATGAGACATCAAATGAATCTTTGTTGAATCTACGTGCAAAATATTGACGTCATAGAACGAATAACGGATATGCAAGATAAAATCAAAGCACTGAAAGTCCTGACAGACTAGCGAATTTAAAATAAGTGGCTGTGGTAAAGATAAAACTTGGTTGGTTTATACAAGACTGAAGAAAAATTGTAAAATTCAGGTTTGAGTCCATTCCAGTTCCGCCGGCTCATTCCGGTAATTAAGTTCCATCCGGATCCAGTTCAATCCATTGATTTTACCCAACACACTTGACTCCTACCTTGGCAAAATAAGAAAAACTATGAAAACCTTGTTTGTTAACTTTCAGTTAAAAACAAGTTATTTTGTTGAAATGATATCCCCCCGCCAAAAAAGACTTTTTTAATGGAAATATACAAGAGGTATCGGCTTATGCATATACACGTGGCCTTTTTGTTATTGGTCCATAACAAAATTTTACAGTAAGACCCCTTTTTCCATACCATGGCATTTCATTAAATGAAAACAAAATAATGCTTGCTTGAGGCTTATGATAAACAATATAAATATGAAGGTTCATAATATTTTGTCCAGTAGATCAAATTTATGAGATATTGATTCATAAAGGAAATATACATCAAGTCCCCCTTTTTCCATGACACAGCATCAACTGAAAAAAATGATAATATCAGTGGACTATCATGAGAAACACATGTACAAAGTTTCATCAATTTTCAAAAAGGATTTTAGAAGATGTCCGGACGGACGAACGGACAGATGGACACTGTAGATTAAGATCAGACCGTACAGACTGTAGTCTGATCTTGGATTCACACTGTCCGATAAGGGTATATTTTTTTTCTCCAAAATATAACTTTGAAATAGCATTATTCAGGTTTTTACTATCAGCTTGATAGTTTCATTTATTTATTTATTTATTTATTTATTTATTTTTAGCAGATTAAGGGTTAAACTTAAACTGGATTATATAGTTAATCAATAGCACAAGTGTAGTAAACTGTTTAACTCTTTACACAACGAAAAATTTTCTCTCGTTCAAACTCAAAGCTGTTCCAGACTATAAAGGTAAATGTGGCTCAGTTGATGAAACCTGATTCTAACAGTGCAGAAAGCAACGTGGGACAAGGAGGAAATGCTGGTTGCCAGCATTTTCTCCTTTTTCCCGCAATGTTTTCACAAGTCATCTTCCCCAATCTCTTTAAAACTTTTGATTGCGTGGTAAAGTGTTAATATACAAGACGTAAAATAAGAATTTAACATGTCATTTTCTTGACACACAATGATCTAAATAATGAATGACTGAAGGAATGACGAGGGTTCCCTGTCCAGTGAGGGTGAATGTTGCTGGGATTTGCTGCAAGTTACCTAGGTGTATCTATTTTTAGATTCATTGATAATATTGCTGTACTGTAGGAATACAAGTATATGTATGAGCCTGATTTGCATAGGTCACTTAATTTACATATAAGCAAATATCTTGTACCTTATCAATGCCATATTTTTTCAGTCTATTACTTTCAAGTAGACATGTTCAAAACGGGATGGTAGAGAATTTGTGGTTTTTGTCAAAATTGTCATATATAACAGAATTAAGATTGCTATTTGAAAGAATTATTTTTCTGTGAAGCAGTATTTGGCAACTGTGAGGTTTTTTGTTTACATTGCATCTGAGTCAATCTGGATGCCTATAGACTAGCTTCGCTAGTCTAAAAAGAAAGAGGTGACTTAAAAATTCACGACAACAAAAACACCGACGTAAACGTCAAAAACAGAACATCGAGCCGTGATAAAACCTATGTGTTCAAGAGCACTTGTGTCTGGGTGGCACCGAAGATTTACGGGCGGCAGTAATAGTACAATAGACAAACACCGGAGTGGAAGGCCTTATTCAGCGAATGTGAAATTGCGGCTTTGAAGAAATTGCTTAAAGTCTCAGTAGCGTCCAACTGAATAAACAACCTGTTTATAAAATAAAAGTAAATTTCATTTCTACCATGTAAAAATATGGCGATTATTATGAATTTCACGATATGTACAGGTGCAGTTCGCAAAAGTTCCAGTCAGTGGCAGAAAAAAGAATTTTGAAACTAGAACAGATCCTACCATGCCGCATTATCTGTTTGTTTACATCGATGATCGCCGACGATTAGCCGACTTTTCGTCGTAAATGTCCGCAGTGACGTGTTAGTGACGTAAACACCACGTGATCATTCAAAGCGTCGAAACAAACCCTTCATTCACTTGATCGTTTTGTCCCAATTCTAGGCCTTAAAAACGAAGTTTATCGACATCGTTAACAGAAACAACAACACAGGCTGATCATCGCTTATTCATTTATCATCAATACAGGAAGAGTTTACTACATCTAAATAAGAAAACAGGTTCAGAATGAGCAATCTTACTCTCCCATGACATTATGTTGGAATTGTAAACAATAGTCCTATCTACTACGTCATAGCACTAATGAGATGCAATGTTATCACGTGACGTTCTCGAAGACCTAGTCTGAATATACACGAGCGATAACAAAGGTTGTCTCGATCGTGAAATCGGCGGGCTTCTCCATGCATTTTCGCTCACGTATATTATGGCAACCGATAAAAAACTGACACGTTCGAGTTTTTTCCGATCTTATATATGTGTGGTTTGTGATGGGTTATCCAATATATTTTCGAGTTATAAACGGTGAAAATTACCCTTTTTTGGCTTTACAGGGGCTTTAAAGAGGATAGAAGACGGACCGTGAATACGGGAGTCACTTAAAATGGGAAACTGTGACTTACTTACTGATGAAAAGGGGTTAAATGTGTCAATGGTCCTTCGCCTCCTGTCGACCGATAAAAAGGTTGCACTAAACTACGGCGACGTTGTCAAACTGCTTCCTGTTGAATTACCATTGTATATTCTCGTGCTTTTAGCGATGAATTGGCTTGTCCGATTTTAATAAAATTTTCCAAACAAATTCATCAAATGAACTTTTTATCATAACCAAACTCTGGATCGGACGTGTAGATTTCATTTTGTTCAAGTAGTGCCTAAACTTTTGGAACAGCCCTCATAGTTGTCAGATTTGTCCGATTGGGCCACTCTGGGACGGGATCCATATTGCATGTGGTCAGTACTTAACTCTTTACTAAACCACATAATTTTAGACTGGTCGTAGTTGAAAGCATTTGCAGACGACAAAATTAACATGACTCAAAAATTGAAAATTGTTTTGGGAGGGTAGAAAACATTGTGGGAAAAGGACAAAATGCCGGTTACCAGTTCTGTGAAAAGGGTGCTTAATCCATTTGCAAAACGTATCGATTCTGTTTAGCCTGCGCAGTCGATGTAGGCTGACCTGGGCCGAAACTTTTTGCCCTTGGTCAATTTTCTGCATGTCAAAGGACCAGTGTACCTCATGATTCAGTAGGTCGTTATACAACACAGAGTAGGGATCTATGATATGTGTACTTTGATGACTTGCTTGGTGTAAGTAATCACGGAGATGCATTAAGCCCCCTTTTGCCAGAGCATGGCTCATTTATATCATTCCATTGAAAAGTGTAAATTATTGTGAAAATGAAAATCTGTTATTGCTTAGCCAATCCATGTGTTATTTGCTGGCAGACTAACGAAATCCAAAACTAGGTTATAGGTTGCCAGGTCGCTCTATCTTTTGTTTACTTTTTACCTGATTTGAGCATTAAATATTCTGCCAGCGACTACTACTTGGATCGACTGTGCAATATCACGTTGTCATCTTTCAAATATTTTCCATATCTTTAAATGGTATAGTTCAAATCTAAATGCTTATTACCACCCTACTGTTTACTTTTGGCAGCTTGGAGGGGGGGGGGGGGGGGAAAGCTTTACATTACTTGTGAGGATGTGTTTCGCAATCGATGGAAAATAAGTATGTCGAAACTAAAGCTTAGGGTTGTTAGGTAAAGGAATAGTACTAATTCAAGTTAATTATTCAAAAGGTCACATGACAGTGACGAAGCATGAAAACTGATTAATGACGATAAAAATAAAGATATTCGCCAAACTTATCTACACTCATTGCCAAACGACAAAATTTTAGACTTGTCCAAATTCAACGTATTTGCAGATGTTGCTCAAATCGCAAGATCTGTGTTAGAAAGAGAACAGAAAACATTGTGGGTAAAGGAGAAAATGCTGATTATATCTTCTCACATCACCTGGCGGAAGATAATGCCTTATCATTGACAAATTTCCACCCTGTGAACGCCTTTAGGTTGTCGTCTGCAAAGAATTTGAATTTGGATCCGTGTAAATTTTGTCGTTTGGTAAAGAGTTAACCCTAAGGCTGCTAAGCGCGACTCACTAATCCATGTTTTGCGGACAGTGTAGGTCAAGATCAGACTGCACAGAACGTGCAGTCTGATCTTGAATCTACACTGTCCGATACAGAGATATTTATCCTTAAAGTATATCTGTGAAATGGCAACATTTGGGGTTTAATTATCGACTTCGAAGTTTCATTCCAGTTATTTAGCAGGACAAGGGTTGAAAATGGCAGGCGACCACGGGCCCTGGATGTTAAAATTATAAGAATGTTTTGGAAAAGGAAAACACTTAGATCTTCCCTTCATCAACATCAGTGGCTTAAAAGCCCAACAGCGACCAAAATTAAACAATGCAAGTGTTAAAATTAATGCATTCAAGTTTCAATGATACCATATAAAAGCGTGTGCGTGTGTTCTATTTAATTATCTCCCTTTAATATTAATATCAATTTTGCTTCTCTTTTCTCAGTAGATATAAGATATTTTTAAATCAAAAAGTGTAATCATACTTAAACTTACATAAATTTATCAAGCAGCAACAAATTCGACATTTTATGTCATTTTTTGCTATTATTTTTTTTTGCAATTGTGACAATAAAAAATATACGCAATGTAGAATTAGTTTTTTATGTTATTATTTTCCTGCAGAAACTTAACTTAAACTGCAGAGCTGCAGGGCATTAAGCTTAAAATTACTAGTATACACTATTACACACAATGATTGAACGCTCAAGAGGCGGAGAAAACGATGTTCACCTAACCCAGTCATAATAACATTCACAGGTGAGGACATGTGGCGAATTTCGGATGATCTATTGAACATTGGTATATGTCCGCGAGGCAGCATTTCACAAATACGTGTGTACCGTCGTCTGCGCATGTCAATCCCATCGAAGGATATCGCAGTTTTATAGAGTAAATGGTTATTTTATTTTAAAGTCACAGTAAAGTCAAACTGAATAAAAATCCTGTTTATAAAATAAAAGTAAATTTCGTTTTTACCATGTAAAAATATGGCGATTATTATGAATTTCAAGATATGTACAGGTGCAGTTCTCAAAAGTTCCAGTCAATGGCAGAAAAAAGAATTTTGAAACTAGAACAGATCCTACCATGCCGCATTATCTGTTTGTTTACATCGATGATCGCCGACGATTAGCCGACTTTCCGTCGTAAATGTCCGCAGTGACGTGTTAGTGACGTAAACACCACGTGAGCATTCAAGGCGTCGAAACAAACCCTTCATTCACTTGATCGTTTTGTCCCCATTCTAGGCTTAAAAAACGTAAGTTTATCGACATCGTAAACAGAAACGATGACACAGGCTGATCATCGCTTATTCATTTATCATCAATACAGGAACAGTTTATTACATTTAAATAAGAAAACAGGTTTAGAATGAGTAATCTTACTCTCCGATGACATAATAACGAGCAAAGCTCGTTTTGCGGTAAAACCGTTCTAGATTTTTAAAAATGAAATTCCGACTTCGTTATGGGTTTTAGTCTAAATCTAAATAGGGATGACTAAAAATTGAGTGTCTTCCGGTTAGTCGCACAGCGTCACACGTATGACAATCGTTCGCACAAGTATCTGATTGGTCAAAAATGACAATAATTATCTACCGATGGGATGATTACTTAAAAATCATCATCAGTTTAATGAATACAGATTATCTAATTTCTTACTTACTTTCAGCGTCTATATCTCTATAAACATATGCAATGATCCTTGCTAGCAAATAATGACGTCATTAATAGTCATTTTACGTCATGCACGAGCCGTTTTTTCGCAGAAAATATTGTGTCGTAGAAATCATGACTTAACTAGATTTTGACTGTTTCAAAATACCATTTACAGAGAAAGCCGGATTTATGATCTGTAAAAAGGGGGCTTAATGCATCTGCAAAAACTATCGACCCCGGTCTGCTTGTGCAGTCCGCGTAAGCTGCATGTCAAAGGACCAGTATGCATGGCTTTTGATTCAGTCATTTATCATACAATATGGATGTATAATTATGTGATGACTTGCTTGGTATCATGCATCACGGAGATGCATTAAACCCTCTTTTACCGCAACATGGCTCAAATATATTTATTTGTTACGAAAGCTTGTTGATAGATCGAAAAGTTTGGCGGTTTTTTTTTGTCATAAGTTGGATATCTATCCGATAACTCGGCAAGTTTCATTCCTAGGATTGATGATAGATCTAGATCTAGTCATTGCGACAGAATTCATTCCTTAATCTACACTGATCACTGTTCCAATGATGGACGTGTAGGAAAGCAGATGGGATGAAAAAGGAAAGCTACATATAATCTGATTTTAGCGATCTACGCACTCTGATTTTAAAGAAACTCCAGGTAAAACATGGGTAGACCTGTGCACTAACGAAGAAATGAAAAAAAAAAAAAAAAGAAGAAATCTGTTTTTGTTTGTTTGTTTTTTTCCTTTTGTGTGTAGATCTATATTCATTGCGGCGGCAAGTGCACCTACCATGCGATCCTGAAGTTCCTGTTACCAGTACTCTGTTCAATATTCTTCTCAACCTACTGACCGATTCCTCGTAAAAATCAAAGTCTCTCTTATGTAGATCTAGATCTACATGCAGTGAGGAAATGTTCCTGTAAAATGGTCTTTAAAAGTATGTGAACCAATAATCATTCCAAGTTATTTTTTTTCTGGACATAGATTAACAAAATTGTCAAGGAACTGTCTTTATTTTGTTAATGAAATCAGGGACAGTTCTCCCTATTTCATATGTATAAATCTACGAAAGAAAAATGCTTTCTACTTTTGACAACGCTCAAAATTAGTTTTTGCAAAGCCGGAATTCGAACTCAAAACCCTTTGATTTCAAAATCTAGAATTTAGCTCGTCATTCGAATTAATAGATATTTGTTCCACAAATCATTCACGTCGCTCGTATTGAGGCTTTGCCTTTTTCATATTATTGGAATTGTAAACAATAGTCCTGTCTACTACGTCATAGCTCTAATGAGATGCAATGTTATCACGTGACGTTCTCGAAGACCTAGTTCGAATATACACGAACGATAACGAAGGTTGTCTCGATCAATGGCGTGCCTGAAATCAAGGGACTTCTCCATGCATTTTCGCACACGTATATCATGGCAACCAATGCAGTAACTGACACGTTCGAGTTTTCTCCGATCTTATATATGTGTGTTGTGATGGGTTATCCAATATATTTTCGAGTTATATACGGTGAAAATTACTTATTTTTTACTTTACTGGGGCTTTAAATGAGAAGTAACGGTAGTCGTTTTGAAAAGAAGTCCCGTTCTGTTCCTAGAATGCCCAAATCAGATCACAGGGGCTCGGCACATGATAATTTGTGCTAATTTATGCTTAAAGACAACATTTCGATAAAAAATCCGATCGATAAAAAATCCGATTCGGATTTTTTATCGAAATGTTGTCTTTAAGCACAAATTAGCACAAATTATTATGTGCCGAGCCCCTGTGAATCAGATAGGTATACATTTGAAAAATGAAAAAAAAATTGCCACCTAGCAGAAGGTAATGACAGGGATACCTACCTAACTTAGTATGACTTTTTTTGCATTCAATGCAGTGTTAAAAATTATGAACAAAACAGCTTAAAACGATGGAAGGGTTGCAAACTATTCCGAGTAAAGGGTTTACTTGAAAACAATTCTCATGCAAGCACTGTAACTGTGGTCGTCTATTGTTTGAATAGTAAAAAGTTCAACTTTTGAGGCCTTGATCTCGTTTTTTATTTGGGTTTTATTTTAATGATTCAATATTGGAGACTTTCACACACTTGTTTACACTTTTGATTTCTTTTCCACGCACAACCATAGATGTTTTTTTTGAACCCAGTCAAATTCTGGCTCACATCATGTGGTATAGCGTACAACAATAATTGAAGAAGGGTGTATTGTATACAGTGGTTATGTTCCATAAACAAGCTCAAAAGTATTGTTGTAGATGAATTTTTACGGTCAAAAGGACACGGTGTCTTTAAGACTACCACTCTATGAGTGTGACCATAATATCATTAAGTTAATTTTTGGCGAACTGAAAAAATCGTAGCGAGAAACGATTCAAAAACAAACCATGAAAGACCTTTAAGTCTAGAAGTGTCAGGTGGTTTGGAACACAAATATCAACGGAAGTGGTAGTAGATGAATAAGGAGAGATCCACGACAGGTTCTCCCAACCACAAAACTCCCAAACTTTTAACCATCCAACCACAAAACTTTTAACCACTTTTATGCTTAAATATCATCACTATATTTAAGCATCTTCCTTTAAATTACCGAGTCTGAAAGTCTGAACGTCTAAACGTTTGGGTGAAAGTCTGAAAGTCTGAACGTCTAAACGTTTGGGTGAAAGTCTGAAAGTCTGAACGGCTAAACGTTTGGGTGAAAGTCTGAACGTCTAAACGTTTGGGTAAATTACCCCATGCATCTGTGCGCATGTGGAATTAAATCATTTATCATAAAATGTCCTAACGCTAATGTATACACACCATCTTTAAGTATATGTCTTTTATCATCGCTCGAGGATAATGCTATTTTGTTTATTTCCTCAGTATGGAATTGATGTCCTCTACTTCTAATTACATTCATTGTTCTATGTTGTTCCTTTCCTAAAAACAAACATTTTTTATAATCCTCATGCTTAATACTATTTTTTACTACTTGCTTTTTCACCCCCTTACATTTTCTGCTTTCATTTCCATCAAACATTTTGTAAGAGTATAGTTTAGCTCTAAGCCCAACAAACTCCTCAATAATTTCTCCTTCAGCTTCATCTTTAAACATTCCAATTACTTTTTTGTTACACCCAGTCAAAATACCTGATGGATGGTCCATAGGATAATTACTTGTATCAAATTTCTCTAACACATCATCAGATATATCCTTATAAAAATCTTCAATCTCAATTTCATACATTAAACTATCAGTATCAGTAAAGAGAAGATTAGCTTTATCACCATATTTTGCTTTAATGTAATTATAATGAAAATCATACATCAAAGTTTTACTTAGATCTAATATACACATTCCTAAATAAATCGGTTTATTAAATACTAGTTTTGTTTTTTTCATTTGAATAGCAATTAAATCTTCATCAAAAATGTTACGATGATAAAAATTTGGTTTAGCAGCTAACTTTTCTGCCTTTAAATTATTATTAACTAATCGTACATCAACTCGTTTTCTGATATTTTCCGTGGTTTTACCATAGACTGAGTTGTTCATAAGTTTAAAAAAGTTTTTCTCAACCTCATTTTCTGCTTTAGCTCTGAGCTTTGTATTCAAATCAATATAAGGTTTAAGCCATTCACTCTCTTTAAACTTGATACCCCTATAAATCTCTTTAATCTTTAAACCTAAACTTAAATATAATTTTAATGTTTCATGATGAGTTACATATTTTTCCTTATCCCATAAATTAGGAATTAATTTATCAACTTTGTTTACTTCTTTTCTTTCTGGGGCGAGAGGAAGATCATTATGTAAATCATGCAATTTCTCAGGATACTCCAAATCAACTTCTAAAATACATGAATGATTTTTCCAATTTTCCAATTCATCCTCAATCATCCATTTAAAACCATGTGTAGGAAGAGGTTTACTCATTGCCCATCCATAAAGATTATTGGCGTCTAAGTATATAATATATTTTGAAGGTTTACTAGGATCATACTTTTCCACCATATACTTATTATTTGCTTTTGCATATTTTTTAGAAACCATTGATACTCCCCCTCTAATCCCTTTTTCAAACATTAATAACATATCTATATTTGATATCAACTCTAAATTTATTTTTGTAATTTTTAACATAGCATCCCAAGATAAGCCCGGTGATGTATAATACCATGCTGGATCTAATTCATAATTCTTATGACAAACATTCCTAAAGTTCTCAAAAATATCTGCTAAGCGTAAAACATCACTTTTATTATATAAATCATGATAGTCTTTAAAAGTTTTCATCTCAAATGTTTTCCAAACTTTTTGTGCATGGTTATAATCGTCATAACTAATATGTTTATCTCTAAGTCTAGAGTAAAATTCTTCTTTGGGGGTAGTTTAGTTTCTTCTAATCTTTTAAATGAGTCAAGGTATTCATACGGAAAAACCCCCTTTCGAGTAAGCAAATTAAAATGCTCTTTTTTGTAATATCTCGCTAAATTTATAAAATCTTTTTTCTTCAAACTGCCCGCTAAATTTTCTAAACTATCAGACATAAACTTCATACTATCAATAAATATAATTTTATAAGTTTTAGTTTTAATTTCTCCATCTTTATTTGTATACTCTATAGGTAATTTTTTGGTAAAACTTATATATTTTTCTTCATTGTTAGGAATACAATCAATATCCCCCTCTGTCCTACTAAGATTTTTTATGAATTTTTTTATAAAGATATTTTATAAAAAAATCATATCCACTAAGATTATGAAATAATACAGGTGTAAATTTAGGTCTTTTGTATTTTAAATTACATGTATTATGAGCAGCTCCTCTAAATTTTCCTGGATGATTCCTTACTTTAGTATCGTCCTCAGTAAATGTTTTTTTTACATATCCAACATTCAGTTGATCTATCAAAAAATACTTTATCTTTTTTTGTAAATATCATTTTCTTGGATGGTATGCTATCAATTTCTTTAATATCTCGTTCTAAGTATGGTATAAATTTTTGTGCAGCATTTTCCCCTGTATATTGTACTATTTCTGAAGGATATACATCCTCAAAACATGATTTGATGTAATAACAAAAACCTGAGGGTTCATGTAAATGATATTGTTTTGTGTAACTATTTTCCGGATTAGGAGCGCAGGTATCTATCTTATATAAAATACATTCAAAATCAGCGTAAATTACAAAAGGAAGCTTTTCTTGTTTATAAAAAAATTTTAAATTCTATAAAAGACTCCTCTTCTGGTAATACTATTTTAACTGCTTCATGCTCATTACAGTATTCAATATGCTGTGCTAAAGACTTTTCTTTGGAAAATGCATTTAAACATCTTGGGCAAAAATGTAATTTCCCATTATGCTTTGAATATTGAGATGACATCAATCGACTAAAATCCTTAATTAAACAATAATGGAAATTTCCTCTTCTCTCTAAAAGCAAAAGATTTATATGATGTAGTCTTTTAGTAAATTTAATAATTCTAAGCGGATAAACATCACTATTATAACCAAGTACATTTATGGATATTGTTGGGTTTTGCTTTTCAAATTTATTTATATCTTGTAAAGAAACAGGATATTCTATTTCGCTCATATCTAATGTATTTTTTAAAGGTATCAGGTCATTAATCCTTTCAGGTTTATCTTTTCTAGGATTTAGATGTCTAAGCACACAACATATAAAACATTCATTATCATCTTTATTTTGAATATTAATAACACCACCTGTATTTCTTATTTTTGGGAGTGAAGGAAAATATGAGTTAACTCTTAATGGATTATATCTTACAGTATGTAGTCGTAGTTCAACTATATGAGAAAACGTCCAATAGGCATGGTCCATTAGATATGTTGCTATGTCTTCTAAGATTCTTTCTGTCATAAGATTATACATTTCATTTTCATTACCTCCCTCTAAATTAATTTCAGGATAACCAGAATGGACATATCTTAGTTGAGTTTCATTGGTATCACTTCTTCTCAACATACATGTTAAAATAAGTTTAACTTTTGTTTGACGATTATTCCTTAAAATGTCTGTCATACCTCTTCGAGAATATTCTAAAAACTTTTGTGGGTAAAATCCTTCTCTACCTTCTACTTTATATTCTTTAGTGAATCCCCGTAAAGCAGATCGACCTTCTTCAACTACAAACGGTCGCCTTGGAGGATAATTTTCTCTAACATGTTCATTTCATCCAACACTTCTGGTATCTGTGTTGTCTCCACATTACCGGTTAGCCAATTACCAAAATCAGTTATTCTTCTTCGTATGGGTTCCGGAATAACGGTTGAAGCTAGTCGTCTTGCTCCAGAGTAAACATTAGACGCGGCTCGTCTAGCTACATTTGTAATTCTATTAAGCAATCTCATTTTTTATAATAAGTATAATTTCTTAAGTTATTTTTTACTTCAAAATTTCATTATGATCGTATCATAATGAAATTACTGGATGCTAATCTTATATTTATTTTTTCAAACTTTTCCATTACAATTTGAAATCGTTTTAGGACAACGGTCTATAAACTTACCTGCCAATAAATTGATGGAAATCTTTTTATTTCTCCAGTTTCAACATCCTCTAAAGTAACAGATCTAGGATTATACATAACAGTTTTTAATCTATCAGACCTAGGATCTTTTTCCTTTTCTGGTTTTGGTTTAGATGGTTTAGGGGACTCCTCTGGCGACAAACCATGTTCTTTTACCAACTCAATTAACCGTTTTTTATCCCAGAAAGAGTAAAATTTTATATTATTCTCTCTAAGAACTTTTTTTAAATCTGAAACCTTTATCATTTTTCATAAGAAGGAAAATCTTAATACACAACAATCATTTTATTTCCATCAGACTGAAAGTGCAGTAACCTATCGCTAATAAGAACAGCATATGCCTCAGTGTTTGCAGGTACATTTTGCCCAAAAAAAGCCTTAATTTTAATATCAGTAACAGAATATTTTATCCTTTCACTCTGCTTTGTAACATCAAACAAAAACAAAGGATAAAGAGTTTTATACTCTGCGGGGGTAAAGTTAGGATTTGATACTAACTCATCCATGTTAAAAAATTCAAATATAAATAACGCAGCATCCCCATACACTCTATTAAATTGATGTTTAGCAAATGAAATACGATAATCAGCCGCGGGATATCTAGTGGAATTTAACTCAGCATAAATATTTTCAACGTTTACATTATCGAATAAAGCTGGATTTTGTTCTTGGTCGTTTTTTTTACCAGTCTGAAAACCAACAATAATAAAACGCGGCATCTCAGGAGATGATTTAACAGAAAGTCTCCAAGTAAATGATGTTGACTGAGTAACTGTAATAGAGTCGCCTTGTAGCATTCTATATCTTACTGGAAATTTTTCTTTTTTCTCGATAAATTTATAAAGTTCCATCTTCGGCATGTCTGCGGGCATCACGTGTGGCATAAACCATGATACTTTATTCAATATAATTTTACCAGGATCAGCAGCACCAGCTCTAAAGATTGCATCATTGTCATTAGTTCTCGCTAAGGTGAGAGTTTGTTTCATTCCATACAAGACTTTTTCATAGTCTTCACAAAAACCAAATATATGCTTCAATGGAACTCTAAAGCTAAACGATCCTTTTGGATAAGAATTATTGATAATGTATACTTTTCTTACATTAAAACCAATATTTTGAGGATTTGGATTAGGTGTTGTATCCTTATACCACAATTGGTTTAACCCCTGCGATTTAGAAAAGTCATCAGGATATTTCAACAACCCAAGCATTGTAGTAGCCTGACCAGGAGTTGTTAAAGATTCAATCATCTGATTGGAAAGTTGATAACTAATATTTTTAAAAAGATACATGAGGCCGTTGTTTGTTATAGAAACGTTATCAGCATTTGCGTAAGCTGTATCATCATGCTTTATTAAGCGACCTTCTATAAGTAAATAACTTTCACAAGGATGCGTAAAAATATCTTGACATTCGATCTCAATCCTAATTTCTCCTCCTGAATTGTTGAGATTTGCCCCTGCGATCGGTTCATACTCACGGTGTTCATACTCATAAATACTATTATCTTCTGGACTTGTTTCTCTAATATTAAAAATTTCCATTTTTTTATTGTTATTATAATTTAAATTAAAAACAATTTAAATTATACCACTCACTGTTTATATTGTTTTAATACCAGACCCGCTGTTTAATTTTTTAATCAAGTCTTGAATAGCAATGGCACTACCATCTATTAAGCTGTTGATATTTTGTTCTGTAGGTGTATCATGTATTATAGGTTTAGCGGTATATTTTTCTAAAATTTTTCGCGATTTTGGTGTTAAAGCTTTTTCAACTAATCTCTTTCCTGCATCTACAGCGGCGCTTTTCCCAACCTCTAAAGTCTTTTTTGCACCTTCCTTAGCAACACTTTTTCGCACATCAACAGCAGAAGACGCAATTTGGTTAGCAAGTCTACTAGTAAAAAGATTTGTAAGAAACTTACTTATACTCTCAAAAATTCCCCTACCACCATATGAATACTTTCTTTTAAATCCTCTTTTTCTATATCTAATCATTTTTTATAGTTTAGACATTATTTTTTTTATAACAGTTTGAATTTATAACACCTTGCCTTTTTAATTCATCACATATGCTAACAACCCCATTTCTTACACCTGTATTGCCTGCTGCTTTACTTGCCAACAACAAGTCTAGTCTTTCTATTAATGCGTTAGGGTCACATGGGATAACAACCCCGCTTCCTTCATACTTTTTCCTATTATACCAAATGGGACTGAGTATATTTTTCCATTTGTACGCCGCATTGCTTTTGGGGTACTTACTGTTTGGGTCGTAATTACTATGAAGGGCATTGGTTTTTACCATCAACCTCGCGTAATCCTCATAATCACCAGCGTCATGAATACTATCATCAGGTTTCTTAGATATGATTAACTCCCATAGACCTGGGGTTCCTTGATATTTTTCATCACAAACAATAATATTATTATCTATAATAACAACTGGTTTGTTACCAATACAAAAAACACCATTCTTATCATATAGTCCATACTATGTATCAGCTTCAGACTTAGTAGTAAATTTTCTTAAGTAACTCTCTGCTATTGGTCCAATAAATTGTGTATCTTCTTTTCCTTCTGGTGGTCCTTCTATAGATGATTTATCATAAAATGTGATAGATGGAAAGGCTGGAAACTTAATAGCCTGTGGTAAACTTTCTATACCTTCTTTAATAGGTTTAAGTCCTTCTGTAATCTCCTTTGTTGTAGCTTTTTGTGTGTCTGTGATAAGTTTAAAAAACTTAGAAAGATCAGTTTGTAAATTTCTTTCACCTGTTCTCTCAGCTAGTAGACTATCCCGAATGTTCTTTTTTGTTTCAAGATAATCTTTTACAATTAGGTCCCTTTTTGCGGGATCAGTAATTTTTAAAAAAGACATTTTTTATTTCTAACATATATATATATTTTTTTAATCATAGTTTCTATTACAATTTTCAACGCAGTTTTCAACGCAGGTTTCAACACGTCTCATAACTAATAATATTATTGTTATATTTACGAAACTCATTTTAAAAATTTTTTTATAAATAAAATGAATGATATTTGTATAAACTACATTAGAGCAACTAGAAATATATTTGTTGAAGTATGTTACGATAAAGGTATTAAGTTAAAAAAGATTGTAGACTTTTGTTATGAAAATAAAATTTTTACTAAATTTGACTATTACCTTATAATTAATGATGATATTGAAGAATATGAAAATGATTTTTCTGAATGTAATAAAAAAAAATTAAAACTATTGTTAGTTTATTAATTGAAGGAAGAGTTATGTTTTTGAAAGATTATTTAGATGATAATTGGGTTAATATCAGCAATAAATAAATAATGGTATTATTTATTTATTGATATATTTAAAGATAAATTACAAGAAAACTTAACTTTAAAATTCTTCTTTACTCTTTTCAACCAACTTCCGAAAGGACTCACGAGCTTCTTGCCTCCCCCTTTCTATCAATATCTCTTCCGTTTCAGTACTTACCTTCTTTTTTGTCTTTGAACGAATTTCTTCTTTCATAACTTTATATTTTTCTAATTCTTCCAAAATCAGTTTAAACTCTTCATTGGTAACCTTGTTATCACTCAAGGCTTTAGATACACGAGACGCTATAGTATTTAGCTTTGTACTCGCTATAGTCATTATCTTTTCGTGTTTTTCTGCTATAGTGGTAGAATTTTTAACAGTATGTTGTCCAATTAAACTTAAAAGCCCTGTAACTATGCTTGCCGCTTCTAATGCGAGTGCTGCTGGTATCGCAGCAACTGTTGACAACAATATCATTCCACCAGCTCCTGATGCTAATGTATTTGAAGCTAATACAGTATCTACATTATCTATTATTTTCGTTGTTCTAAAATACTTCTTACTCAGAGCTTCTCTTTTCGTTATTTCTCCTTCTAAAAAATGTTGTATTTCATTAATTTTCTGTAACCTATAACCCTGTCCCTCATCAATAGGAGGAGCAGAAGGCAATTTCGGATAAATATTCTTTTTCATCTCCATTTTTTATTAGAAAGATATTTTAAACTAAATAGCAAACGAGGCATAAAAGTTGGTTTTCCTCAATTTTTACATTATTCTCACCCGAATTGTTCGTAATGGTAATTATAATATCCTCTGCGTTTTCAAGGTTAACCTTGTTTTGTAAACTACACCACTTTTCTTTTAAAGAGTATGCTAATGTGGTTAAAACAACTCCTCTAGTTATCATAAACCCAAACCCTAATCGTATTTGTTTTGTTTGCTTGGGTTTGAGTGTAATTTCTGCTTGACTAAAAATTTCCCAAATTGTTGTATTTACTTTTCTCGGTGGATGCTTTACATCATGAAATGGTTGCCAATGAATCGTTTTTGGTTGAGTAATCTTAGGCTTTACAACAAATTTATAAACAGACATTTTTTTGTAAAATAATATTATTATTTTATAACACCAAGATATATAGGTTTTATTTTGGGGGAATATTTTACTACATGCCTCCAAAAAAACATTCGATAATCTCTAAATATTTCACCTAAATAAACTGTAGGAATACCCAAGTCACTATTAATTTCAGAATCGTCACTATCCTCTATTGAATTAATACTATATATTTCACAAGTACTATCGAATGTATTTAAAATAATTTGGAAAAGAGTAGTAAGTTTCAAGGTTTACCAAAGCTATTTCATACACCCTATCCTTTTTCAGTTGAAATGGTGGATGAAACCTTGTACTAAAACACGTCTCGTTGTTGCTTACTATAATTTGGAATGATGTTTTTTGGTTAGTATTTTCTACAATTTGTTTTAAAAGATCTTCCATTTTATATAATATAATTTTTTAAATCTGGTATGTAAAAGTTGTCAAAGCCATCTCTATACTTTCCCTCATCTTTTTTACTAGTTAGATCGATGATAACAAAACCGTGTGGTCTTTCCCACGTCTTTTTACAAAATTTTCTAAACTTATCCCTAGGCATATCTTTACCAATATGATCGTTATAAACATGATTAATGTTTTTACCATCTTGATGGAAAAGACAAATGAAATTTGCGTTTTCTCTAATAGTTTGCCTAGGTAACCTAAAATAATTTTGTGAGAGGTAAAAACAGTCAACATTACTATACCTTCCACGAATGTAATAACATTCACATTTATTTTGCCTTTCTAAAAGTAAATCATCAAATATCATTAAATTTTTATTTTCTGAACTTAAATCTCGAGGATCAGGCACATCTCCCGCAGTTTCATAAAAACTACACTTTATATCTGATTTATTTTAATCGTTTTAGCCCATTCTTCAATTAAAACTGTTGTTGAAACATTTTTTTTCTGTATCTCATCTCGATTATTAAACAGCTTTAAATAGTTTCTTTTGGTATTTTTTCTTCAAAAGCTTTTTTAATTATGCGATAATCGGGTTGAAAAAAGACTTTTTCCGAAAACACACAACTCGTTATAGTCAAGCCAATCCGGTCTGAGCAGTAGGTTAAGTAAAAGAGTGGTCTTACCACATCCTGATTTACCTATGATTAACCGTCTAATACTTTTTGGTAAAAGAGGGTGATTAAATCTCTTTGATACTACTTCATTCCGTGATAAATCTTTAATATCCATTTTTTATAAGTTTTTTTTATTTTTTATAAAAAATGTATTGTGTTAAATGTAAAAAAGTTACTGATACAACTAATATAGAATATGTTGTTACTAAAAATAAAAGAAATATGAAACGTGGATTATGTGTGGTGTGTGGAATAACTAAGAATCAGTTTGTTAAGGCATCAGATGTAAAAAAAGGTGGATCAGTGCTAAAAAAAGTTATAAATAATTTATCTGTTGAAATGCATCTACCTGGTCATAATTTTACGGGACCCGGAACTAAATTAAAAAAAAGACTCAACCCAGATTTAACACCAAAAGAATGGAGCAAACCAATAAACCGTGTTGATAAAGCTGCTTATCATCATGATGTTTGTTATTTAAAAAATCCTTCTACTAAAGTTAGAAATGAGGTGTGTGATAAAAATATGTTAAAAGAGTTAGGGAAAAAATGGATAAGTCCATCGTTAGTAAGATTATTGGAACAAAAATGAGATTTGGAATGGGGGTAAAAAAAAAATTAAGCATGTTAAATTCATCGGAAGAATTATATAAACCCGTAAAAAGAAAATTTAATAAAAGGAGATTTAGAGTAAACGGTATTGATAACATATGGGCGGCAGATTTAGTAGACATGCAAGCATTTTCTAAGTTTAATCGTGGTGTAAAATTTCTTCTCGCTGTCATTGACATCTTTTCCAAATACGGATGGTTGATACCATTAAAAGACAAAACGGGAAAATCTGTTACTATAGCATTAAGGAGTATTTTTAAGGAGAGAAAACCTGATAAAATGTGGGTGGATAAGGGTAAAGAGTTTTATAACAAAGATGTTAAAGACTTGGTTGAACTGTATTCTACCGAAAATGAAGAAAAGTCTAGCGTGGTTGAGAGATGGAATGGAACAATGAAAGAAAAAATGTGGAAGTATTTTTCTGCTCACTTCACAAACGTTTACATTGATGTGTTACCGGATCTCGTTAAAGAATATAATAATGCGAGACATTCTTCCATTAAGATGACTCCAGTAAATGCTAGTAAAAAAGAAAATGAAACCAAAGTTTGGAGAAATCTTTACCCCGATTATCTCAAAATAAAAGATATAAAACTTAAGTTTTCTGTTGGAGACAAAGTAAGGATAACTAAAAAGAAAAAGACTTTTGAGAAAGGTTATACCACAAGATGGACTGAAGAGGTTTTTACAGTTTCTGAGGTAAAACATACATCGCCTGTAACATATAAAATTGAGGATCTTAATGGAGAAGAAATAAAGGGTACCTTTTATGAACCTGAGCTACAAAAAAATAGTCAGGAGTTGTATAGGATGGAAAAGGTTATTAAAAAAGGAAAAAAGAAATCTCTAGTAAAGTGGAAAGGTTATCCTGATGAGTTTAATTCATGGGTTGATAATAAAGAAAGTGTAAATATTTAAGTACAATAAAAAATGACAGATATTGCAATTGAAAACGTAATTTTACCAAACAGACCGTTGAAAAATTTCGAATTAGAAAATGCGGCAAAAAGATTAAAGATTCCTTCTTTTAGGGGAGTATTTCTACGAAACACTCTAACGAAAAAGTGTAGAAAAAAGGAATGTGGTATACTAAACCTTGATGACACGAGTGGGTCTGGTACACATTGGGTTGCTTGGTATTTAAACAATGAAACTAAAAATTAACTTTGATAGTTATGGTATACAACCACCTATTGAAATTCGAGAGTACCTAAAAAGACCAATACATTATAATACTGATCAATTACAACAAGCTGGACAAGTATTTTGTGGTCATTTATGTTTGTACATTCTTAAAGAGTTGGGCTCGGGTAATACATTTCAAGAAGTGCTAAATAAATTATTTTAGTATTAAAAAATGCCTGTTGATAAATTCGGAGGAATGGATGATGATAAAACTAAGGGTGACGGTGTGTCACTCTCTTATGTAAATGATAATTTTTTACGTAAAGATGGAACAACCACCGTCACAGGTTCTATAGATATGTCTGGTAATACATTAACGAGGGTTAGTAATCCGGTAAATCCTCATGACGTTGCGACAAAAAATTATGTTGATGAGAATTCTGGGTTGTTTCTCGAAAATGGAGGATATCATGTTAATGGATATTTAAATATGGGGTTTCATAAAATAAGAAATCTTAAAGATCCTGAAGAACAACAAGAAGCAGCAACAAAGAAATATCTGGTGGAAAAATTTTAAAAAATAGTGGGTATCGTCTTAATGGATATTTAAATATGGTGTTTAATTCAATTAGAAACCTTAAAAATCCTGAAGTAGATCAAGACGCTGCAACTAAATATTATGTTTATCGGATTGGTGGGTGTATAACTAAAGAATATGTTGATAAAAGAATGAATGAAGTACCTTTAAAAAATGGATCTTTATGATTTACAAGGATTTCCAATTACTTATAAAGAAAATATTCCATCAAAACCTAATCCTAGACATTATATAACTTTGAATAAAATGTTAGCAGCATCTAGAGTTGCTCCACTATATGTAGAAGATTATGTAATAAATAGGGATGAAGATGGTGACGGTGTTATTAGAAGTGGAATAGATGGAGGTATTATGTTTATTGCAAATCCTATCTTTCAATTACAATATAATTATTTACATCTTCATGAACCTTATAGGGATGAGCATGCTGCAACAAAAAATTATGTAGACAAAGGTTTTAAAGAAAGTAGGGACTATATAGATGATCTTGTTAAAAATATTAGAGGTGGTTCAGGTGCTATGTATAAATCTTTCTCAATGAAAATAAATGGAGAACTATTAGTAAAGCAAAATATTGATATGAATAATCTTAGAATACATAATATTGCAACTCCTATGTATTCGAAAGACGCTGTAAGTAGAGAATATATGGAAGATTTTTTTAGAGCATATAAACCACTTTCTTCGGGTAGTATAAACATAAACAAAAATAACATTTTATTCTCAAAACCTTGCAAGTTGTGTGAGAATTATAGCATAATAATACTTTTGTTGAAATAATCAGATCCATTGTCACGTGAAAAAAAAAAGAGAGAAAAAGATCAAGAAAAAAATGATCGATGTTAAATTAGGCTCTAAACGAATTGGGGAAATTTAAACACAGAGATGATACGAAAGGTTAGATGATTAGGGAAAAGTGGAACAGGCATAAAAAAATTCATGTAAATGGATGGGTATTTGTGATGAAATGTCGAAAATAATACACCGTTATCAAAATGTATATTTTGTTGTTTTACGTGCCAAATGTATGGTGGCATATTTCTGCCACGAGATACGAGATAGCTATCATGATAATTTTACAAAACTATCGCGATAAATTAAAGTTTCCTGGAAATTTCATCGAGATAGTAAAAGTTTCCTGAAAAAATATCACGATAAACTTAATATTTTAACGCAAAATTTCTCAATCGTGCACGAAGCTAACATGCAAGATAAAATTATCGTGATAGTTCTACCTGTTTCTCGATATCTATAAATAGAAAATTTATCATTTGGATGAACTCGGTAGTTTTTGACTTCACAAGATTGCAGTAAGTAAAAGTTCGAATAATTAATAATTGTAGCTTAATTGGCAAATTCATATTTATAAACGTCTAAAGGCTAATTCACACGGTACGTTTAATCAGCATATTAGGCCTGTCTTATTTCAAGCCATATCTGTTTATCACGTTTACACGGCATGTTCACTAAATCTGCCTGGTTTTAGCCAGTTCACCTCTTCAGTGGGGGTAAATCACCTCATGTAATTTGATGTTCAACGTTTCACAAGATGACAAATTTATACACATGCCCAAATTTAAAGCATCATTGCGGACGAAGAATTAAATGGGCCTTTAATTACTACCATAGTTTGTAATCTGTCTTTGAAAGGACAGAAAACATTGTGGGAAAACTAAAAGAAAACGTTTTGATTAGCACTTTCTCTTATTTTTTACAATGTCTTGAGATGTCTGTTTTCTCAGGGTCGTAAAAAGCTCGAGACTGATGAAGGATTAACTCTTTACCAGACAATAAGCAGACCTCAACAGATATTAGCAGCCCACTTAGCTCAGCTGAAAGAGCGCAAGACATGTGAACATGATGTTTCAGGTCACTTGAGGGTGTGGGTTCAATTCCTACGACCAGTCATCTAAAATTACTAATAGCAGGATGAGACGTTAAACCAAGGTCCCGTGTGACGGTGCTATACACCGAGCATGTTAAAGAACCAGGCGTTACTTAGGATGGGTTTCGTCCTGTATCTGCACTATCCCCCGTAAAAATACTAACAGCCTTCAGGGGGAGCGTCTCCCATATGGGCTACTGATGGCGACGATTTATAAATGCAAATTCAATCAATCGACAGGTATACTTACTGTCAAGAAAAAGGGCTGGCATCTGGCATGCTAAGCACTGATTGGTCTGTTCTCTTTGAAAAAAAAAAAGTAAACAACGCGGGTTTGAAAATGCATTTGGAATGAAACCTTTTTTTATATTCAGAATTTTGAAAAATAAATGTGGGTAAAACGAGAAAATGCTGGTTACCAAAACGCTGTAGGCCATTGGAAATGCATCCCCCGCATACTGGTAACTAGCATTTTATCCTTTTTCTACACCCTTTTCATTCATTCAAAGATGAATCCTACACTTTCTTCTTTGTCTGCAAATGCTTTCCATCTCCAAGATTTTATTTTTGTCTGGTTGTGAGTTGAAGAGTGTGCTGTCAATTGATTACTCCCTTTAATAATTATACACCTCCTTACTTCTTTTTCTCATTAGATACAATACATATTTAGTTGGCATCCTTCAGTCCGTGGACCATGGATTTGCGTCTGTTGAAGTGGTGAATGAGCACTGTCTCCTGTGACTGTACAGGCCGATTCTTGACCTGCATTGTCGGTTGCATCCATTGCACGTGGAGACTGGTGCATTTGTGTGTTTGATTTGTTCTGTCTGTTGGCTGACTTTCCTTTGGAGTCGCTTGGCTTCATTTTGTAGATGTGGGTTCTTTTCGCTTGTGGTGAGGCCCTTGGAGACTATACTTTTCCACGTCTGTCAATCTGTTGCCTTACTTTCCCAGTTTTTCTGTCAATGTTACATGCCTTCATGTCACGTGTGCAGGTGTCTACAAAACGGACAACCTCTTCTCCGTTTGCCAGCTGACAGTTCACCATACAGGGGGTCCTTGTGAATGCGACCATCATCCATTCTGTGCACGTGTCCCAACCAGCGAAGGTGTCTTTGGCGTAGGAGGGTGAACACTGAAGGTAAACCGGCTATGTTTAGCACGTCGTTGTTAGCTACTTTCTCTTGCCAGGTAATACAAGGATTCTACGCAATCATCTTATGTGGAATGTGTTCAGTTTCCGTTCCTGGCGAGTATAGGAGGCCCAGGATTCGCTGCCATAGAGGAGTGTGCTGATGACACTTGCTTTGTAAGCTATAATTTTGGTGGTTTTAGTCAACGTTTGTTTTCCCACACACGGGGTTTAAGCTTAGTCAAGGTAGTAGACATACTTTGCCAATGCGTTTGTTGAGCTCTGTGTCCAGTGAGAGAGTGTCGGTTGTTGTTGACCCTAGGTACTCAAATTGGTGGACAACTTCAAGGGTTTCACAGTTGATGGTTATTTCAGGTGGTAGAGGTGTCTGGACTCATTACTTGGGTTTTCTTTTGGCTAATCGTCAGACTGAACAGGTTGCAAGCATTAAAATAGAGAAGTTGTCCATTAGTCTCTGAAGTCCTTCTTGTGTGTGGGATGCAATAGCAGCATCATCAGCAAAGAGTAATTATCTTATTATGACTTTTTTGATCGTTGTCTTGGACTCTAGTCCGGAGATGTTGAATAGAAGGCCGTCTGATCTTGTGTGAAGGTAAACGCCATCTTCTGTAGTGTTGAAGACGTGCTTTAGAAGAACAGCAAAGAAGAGCCAAAGAGGGTTCAGGCTAGGACGCAGCCCTGCTTGACGCCGCTTTTAACGCCAAATTCTTCTGAGATTTAGCCATCAAACTTTACGGTGCTCATCATACCGTTATGAAATGACTCGACTAGGCTCAACAGTCGAGGTGGGCAGCCAATCAGAGGGAGCATCTTGAAAAGACCGTCTCTGCTCACTAGGTCAAATACCTTGGTAAGATCAATTAAAGCCTGATATAAAGACTGATTTTGTTCCCGGTACCTTTCTTGTAGTTGAGAATACCATGTCGACAGTGGATCTTTTTGAGCAGAAGCCGCACTGTGATTCTGGGTAGATTCTCTCTGCTAGTTGTTGTAGCCTCAGCAAGGTGACACGAGCGAAAGGTTTACCAACAATGCTGAGTAGCGATATGCCGCGGTAGTTTTTGCAGTCGCTGCGATCGCCTTTGTTCTCGTAGAGGGTTATGATGTTAGCATGCCTTATATCTTCGGGAACTTCACCTACTTCCCAACACTTCAGCAGTAGCTTGTGCTTGTGCAGTGGTTCAAGAAGAGAAGATTTACCACTCTTAATGACTTCAGCTGGGATACAGTCCTTGCCTGGAGCCTTCCCTGGTTGGAGTTTATCTATTGCGATGGAGACGTCTTGTAAGGTAGGAGGGTCGTCTAACTCCCGCAAAATAGGTAGGGGTTTTATGGCATCTAGGGTAGCTTGGCTTGCCTTTTTCTCTGTCGAATAGAGTTCAGCATAGTGTTTAACCCAACGATCGAGCTATTTGGTTTTGTCAGATATGACCTCGCCTGACTTGGACTTGAGAGGGGCAGTTTTTGCTTAACTTGGACCAATTGCTTTCTTTATGCCGTACTACGTAGCTTTAATGTTTCCTTGGTCAGCCGCCTGTTGAATGGAGTTACAGAGGATTGTCCAAAAGCTATTCACACAATCCTTGACAGTAGATTTAACTTCTTTTCTGACTAACTGAAGAGATGTTAGAGTAGTTTGGCATGGATTGTTCTTGTACTCTTGAAGCGCTGCTCGTTTCTATGATAGGATCAAGAATCTCTGAGTTTTCATCGTACCAGTCGTTGGTTTGCCCACTTTTTTTCTTCCCGTAGGCAGAAAGTGTAGCAGAGTGTATATCCGTCTTTAAGTTATCCCACAATAATGTTGATTGGCAATTGTCTGCACAGCTGAACTGAGTGGAAAAAGCTGTGTTTAAGTCTGCGAGCCTGGCAGCATGCTGAGTATTACTGGTGTTGATTTTTGGTAAACCTGGTTGTTTAGTGCGGAAGAATTTTTTGTTTGGACTTTTATCTTGCAACAAACGCGGGAATGGTCAGTGTCGCAATCTGCACTGTGGTAGGTTCTGGTGATCTTGAAACTGGGTAGTAACCTTTAACTGGTAAGTATGAGATCTAGCTGGTGCCAGTGCTTTGACCTCGTTTGCATCCATGACATTCGTTGATGTTCTTTCGTGCAGAAGAAGGTATTTGTCACGCAGAGTCCATGGATTGAGAATAGCTCAAGTAACTTTGTCCATTGTCATTGCACTTTCCTACACCAAAGTGTCCAACACAGTTGGGTCATACCTAATTGTCGTTTCCAACTCGAGCATTGAAGTCACCAAGGATAATAAGGTTTCTCGTCTGTTATATCCCTGGACAATTGATTGTAGCTCACTGTAGATAGCATCTTTAGTATCAACATAAACTATCATGGTTGGAGCATAGACGCAAAGCAGGTTTATTGGTCTATAGTTTGTGTTGACAAGCAGTGAGATAATCCTGTCGGTAGCAGAATGGCCCAGTTGTACTTTATCCAGGGGAGAGTTGCGAACTGCAAAGCCCACATCGTATTTCGCGCGGTTCGTCTTCTTTCTTGCCTTGCCAGAAGAAGGTAAAGTCGCCCTCTTTGAGGCTTATGATTCAGCAAGACGGGTCGCTTGTAGGGCTGTAATGTCTATTTGAAGGCGTAGTAGCTTATTGTTAATGGCTACAGTTTTGCGGACGTCAGAGATAGCGTGGATGTTGGTGGATAAGCCAGTCAGCATTGTTCTAACATTCCGGGATCCTAATGTTAGTCTTGCTTTCTTAGTAGTTCTGTTTGTTTTCTTTGGTGCACTTGTTTCTGTCCGCTTTTCGGATGTTAACCTAAGCCCTACACACCCAGTAAGGCAAGTGACCAGTGGCGGGACAGCACCTTATTGACTGAGGTCTGCTCAGTTTAAATCGGACGGTAGTTGTCCAGTGAAGTTGAAGAAACTCTCCCACTGTCGGGAACGGCCCCTGGCGCCTAGCTCTTCGCCAAACGAACCATGACTTATAACCGGTAACTGCCGTTCCCCGTATTGTTTCTACTCCGAAGTGTAGTTGGAGTTACCTCTCCAAGACGCAAAGCCTGGGTTATTTTATAGAGGTCCTGCGTTGCCCTGTCGTTATATCGGTGTTAAATTCAAATTGTGTTCCTCCTCCCGTTTCCGACATGGTAACAACATTTTTCTCCCTTGTTATTGATCTTTCTTTAATGATTTTTCCCGGTTCAAATCATAATCTCTTACTTCTGCATCCCCCATAGTATATTCGTCGCCATTTTAGAACAATTCAGTAAGGACAGAACATTCGTTTCCGCGCATATCTATAAAAATCGCCCTCTGATCATCAAGAAAAACATACCAGAGTGATCAGCCTTTTGTTTTCCATCAATTTACGCTGTTTTCTAAACGGATCTTCTTAAATTCACAAAATTATCGCTGAAATTTTGCATTTCTAACGTTCTGCTTTTAAAAACTTGTTTACACTCTATGATGTCAATTTCCAAAATGTATATTTATATAAAGAATAAATGACGTAATGTTAGGGTATCCTAAATTTGCCGATTAGCATCTAACTTAACTTCTGAATGCCAATTTTTGTCTTACTTCAACAAATAGAAACTAAAAATATTACAGGTTTAATTTTCTAAGTAAACCTGATACAGATCTATGTGTAACTAAGTTCCCACCTGCAGAACCTCAGGCTAAATGGATTATACGTAATTTCTATTTATGAACTAGAAGTGTAACCAGTTTCTGAAGGCCGATGCAGCTGAACATACACGAACAAGAAATTGGTGCTACTGTCTAAACAATGACTCTCCCAGCGTAAAAGCAATTTCATGCGACAAATTCAAATCGGCTCAAATAATGGTACTAAACCTTGGATGGTTAGAAGACATTGTAGGAAAAGGAAACAAAATCCTCGTTACCAGCATTTTAGCTCACCTGAGCACAACGTGCTCAAGGGGAGCTTTTAGGGTCACGCTGTGTCCGTCGTGCGTCGTGCGTCGTCCGTCGTGCGGCGTCAACAATTCTTTAAACATCTCCTCCTCCTAAACCGCTTGGCCCATTTGGACCAAACTTGGCTGGAATGTTCCTTGGGAGGGCCTCTTTAAAAACTGTTCACAAAATTTGATTTCATCAAAAACTCTGGTTGCCATGTCAACCAAATGGAATTTTTCAAGAAATTCTTTAAAAATCTTCTCCTCTGAAACCGCTGGTCAGATTTTGAAGTAATCTCACAGATATGTTCCTTGGGTGACCCTTTTCAAAAACTGTTCGCAAAATTTTGATTCGTCGAAAAACATGGCCGTAGTGGAAGGAGGGCGCTTGGCGTCCAGCGGAGTCAACAATTCTATAAAAATCTTCTCCTGTGAAACCGCTGGTCAGATTTTGAAATAATTTCACTGATATGTTCCTTGGGTGACCCTTTTCGAAAAATTGTTCGCGAAATTTTGATCCGTCGAAAAACATGACCGTGGTGGAGGGGGGTGGGGGGGGGGGGGCTCTTGGCGTCCAGCGGTGTCAACAATTCTTTAAACATCTTCTCCTACACCTCTTGGCTAATTTGGACCAAACTTGGCTGGAATGTTCCTTGGGAGGTCCTTTTTAAAATGTGTTCACAGAATTTGATTTCATAAAAAACTCTGGTTGCCATGGCAACCAAATGGAATTTTCCAAGAAATTCTTTGAAAATCTTCTCCTCTGAAACCGCTGGTCAGATTTTGAAATAATTTCACAGATATGTTCCTTGGTCGACCCTTTTAAAAAATTGTTCGCGAAATTTTGATCCGTTAAAAAAACATGGCTGTTGTGGAAGAGGGGGGGGGGGCTCTTGGCATCCAGCGGTGTCAACAATTCTTTAAACATCTTCTCCTCCTAAACCGCTTGGCTGATCTGGACCAAACTTGGCTGGAATGTTCCTTGGGAGGTCCCCTTTGAAAATTGTTCACAGAATTTGATTCATCAGAAACTCTGGTTGCCATGGCAACCAAATGGAATTTTCCAAGAAATTCTTTGATAATCTTCTCCTCTGAAACCACTGGTCAGATTTTGAAATAATTTCACGGATATGTTCCTTGGGTAACCCTCTTTAAAGTTTGTTTGTGTAGTTTTAATCCGTCGAAAAACATGGCCTGGGTGGGGATGGGCATCTTTGCACTGTATGGACTTTAAGAAATTCTTTGAAATTCTTCTTCTCCTAAACTACTTGTCAGATTTTGAAATAATTTTACAGAAATGTTCCTTAGGTGCCCCTTTTGAAATTTTTTCGGAAACTTTGATATGTCAAGAAACATGGCTGTGCTGGGTGGAAGCTATTTGCTCTTTGAGGACATGAAGAAATTCTTAAAAATTTTGTCTTCTCTGAAACCACTATTCAGATATTGAGGTTATTTTACAGAAATGATCCTTATATTATACCCCTTATTTAGCTTAGCTGTTTTCAAAGAAAACATCGAGGTATTGACATAGCCCTGTTGGCGTCATCTGCGTTGTTGTTGTCGTGCAAAAACTTTTACATTTTGTTATATGTCAGCTTCCACTCAACACATGTACATAAAACTCGGAATAATTGTTCACTAGTAAAAAGCAACCCATACAACAAGGGTAGTTCACTCCAAAATTGTTTTGTCCAAATTATGCCCCTTTTGCGACTTGGAATTTTATTTTACTATCCAGCAAGGTTCCAACAGCCAATCATTGGCACTCTCATGAGGTGCTCTTGTTCAACTTAATATTTTTAGCCACTATCGGGCATGTACTCTTGTTCAAGATAAGGTTTTTGGGTGACCTATCCTAAAATTTATTTGGATTCGTCAAAAACATGGCTGTGGTGATGATTGTAGGGGTGGTGACAGATTTTGAAATGATTTTTACAGGTGACCTTTTTATAATTGCTTGGCAAAATACTGATTTTGTTTCCAAAATTTCAATACTTTAAAAAAAGTTGGTTATGGTCCTCTCAAACATTCAGGTGAGCGATCCAGGGCCATCTTGGCCCTCTTGTTTCTTTTCCCACCATGTTTTCAAAAATTCTCTTTCGCAGGGACGTTAAAACCCGGGATTGTGTGGTAAAGGGTTGAGAAACCCCACCAAGAGCTAGATGTACCCGTACAGTCAGGTACAGACAGTTGGGTTGCTATAGCTCGGTACACACAGTAACATTTACCCGTATCCTGCCAAATAACTTAAATGAAAATTTCAAGCCGATGGTAAAAACCCGATTAATGCTACTTCAAACCGTTTTTAAGAGGAAAAAATATCTACTTATCGGAAAGTGTAGATCCAAGATCAGACTGTCCGCTCTGTGCAGTCTGATCTTGATCTACACTATCCGCAAAAGGTCACTGAGTCGCGCTTAGCAACCTAAGAGTTAATCTCAGAGATTTGTGAACCTGAGACAAATCTTATTGTCTATATACATTCCTATTATATGTATTATAGGGTTTTCTGGAGTTTCATGAAACTATTAAGTTTAGAGCAATGCTCTATGTATGATATATCTTGTTATGCAGATCATGAACTTATTGTTCGATTTTATGACAACAAGTAAAAGTCAAAGTCACTATTTCTAAAATAAGAGGGGCAAAAGGGGGTGGGGGGGGGGGAGTAGGATGTGGAATTTGCAATAAGTATGCATAGATGATCCATACACACCTTCATTTTACGGCTTAAGGCTACAGTTGACCTATGACCCAAGCAGGATCCCAACTTGGTAGGCACTTTATCGATTTATTGTGGCTGCTGTTAACATGTACGTAGGTCTTATGGATTTGTTTCTTAGAAGGCTTTTGAAAACATAGTAGAAAAAAGAGCAAATGCTGGTAACGAACGTTTTCTTCTTTCCTCCCAATCTTTTCTGTCCTCTTAGCTGCAAAGCCCCATTAATTTAGCCGTATTTTCCGTATCCATGAGTGAACCATAGTGTCGTGAGGTAAAGGGTAGAATTCAGGAATGAAGGAATAAAATGAAGGAAAGTTACCAGCTGTATCAACCTTTAACTTGCTAAATAAGTGAAATGCAACTTTCTAGCCGACTATAAAAGAAAAAAAAAAAAAACTTACGTTTTGCTATTTCAAAGTTATTTTCGGGATCAGACTGTACGTTTTGTGCAGTCTGATCTTGATCTTCCTAGTTCGCAAATGGTACCTAAAGAGACATCTTTAAAGCCAGAGAGTAAACAAACGTTGTTAAAACTTGACGATGTATCTAGTCAGCTGTGTAAACATAGTATGGGGTAAAGAAACTGTAGGGATTTGTTCTTCGATTCTAACCAGGAACTGTGCTTGTTATGTCTATGGATAGCCTCCGCAGAATGAAATCGATTTTCCATCCATCATAATCTGTGGAACCTTGCAACCATCAGGGGCAATATTTGGCATGAAGATACAAGAGTGATTATAGTTTTGTGAAATAAAGAAACAAAACGGTTAAAAAACTGGATGAAAACGAGTAAAGATGTATGTCATGCTTAGCAACTTAACTCATTACCAAACGACAATATTTTAGGCTTGTCCAAATCGAAAGCATTTGCAGACGACAAAATAAAAGTGACTAGTAGTATATACTACTTTTTAAAAAGCCCATTTCGGCAGCAGCAGCAGAAAATCCCCCTCCCCCATATTTCGCGCGCTTTTTTTTTTTCGGGTCAACTACGCGCCAATTTTCAACAGGAGTATTTCACCATATAAAGCAGTAGTCATCTCGGTTCATTTAGTCAGAAACATTACATTATTTGTTCGAGAGCAAAAAAACTTTGTAAAGACAAAAAAAAAAAAAAAACATTGTCACTGCTGGACTTTGTGTTAGGCTGGCATCCCGATTCCTTAGTTTTCAGTCATAAGAACTCGGGAAGATTGTGAGAAAAGGACAAATTGCTCGTTTCGGCCCGAAGGCACTTTCCTAGGGCCTTCTCACACCGCACTATTTACGGTTGCGGTGGTCTAGTGGTTAGACAGCCCGGCCTCGCGAGCGGACGATCGTCGGTTCGAGCCCCCTGAAGGGACGGAACTCTTCAATATAATGGCTGCATACAAATATAAAGCCTTAGAAATATTAGCGACAAAAAGAGAGACATGGCGATACAGGTCAAGACTTGTCATCGTTGAGGCTGCTGATTGGTCTATTTTTTAGAATTTAATAATAAGATATATAGAACATGTGACTGATCGTCAGTAGCGAGTATGACTCAAAAACAAGTGGACGCTTATAATCGTCAGATGGAAGAGTTTAGAGCTGTAAAATGGGACAATAATCGAGTAAGTTGTCATTTTGACGATCGTTTTTCTCTCGAAGTGAAGCGAGGCAGCTCTTCAACGTATGTGTTACTTCGGAGCGGGAGTAAATTTATAAAACTGCCATTTGAGGTCTTTGACGCCATTTGTAACTCGCAAATAAGTATTACGTTTCTGAAAACATCGTTGGAAGAAAGAAACGACGACTGCCGGTGGATATGCTGCTATTGCGGAGATCAATTTTTCACAGAAATGGAATGCCTTGATCATGAGAACCAAATACACGTGATAAATTCTCACTCTGATAAATGAACGGACAAAAGCGCAGACCTGGTATATATAATGTTTTAAAAAGAAGCATATGACTAAAATCAGTATGACTACGTTGTTGGATTCGTATTTAGACTTTTTTTACGCTAAAGAAATTTCAAGGTGTCTACCAGACATAGCGCGCCGATTGTGTGAAGGATGCCAGTTTGAGTCTCTATCACAAACGGCTCATTCTTGCGTTTTGTTGACCAGGCGTCAACAACTGACATTGTACTTTGAAAAGGTGCTATCTGAGATTGACGAGCGGGACATACTGATCAAGTGGAAGGAGGCTGTTACTCGAGTTGCGTGTCCAGAATATATTGCCATGTACGAGTTAAAATTAAATTGTGCAGACTGGCGCCAAACTATGAAAACGAAAAGCTGGAAACATCGAATGACACAGATGACATCGCGGCTTTTGAATTTAGATAAATACTTTGAGCACGATGAAAGACTCTCAAACCTGAAAGACTCTCAAACCTGAAAAAGTACTTGAAACGTGATCATGGATTTACAAAAACTGGCACATCCGGAATATATTTTATTTAAGGATCGACTGGCGAGTTACTCTTTGTGGCCGCCGCAGATGCGTCAATCCGATTATAGTCTCGCTCACGCGGGATTGTTTTATACTAAAGTGAGTGACAGAGTGTCGTGTTTCTCTTGTGGAGTTATGCTTTGGGGATGGAAAGCGGATGATGATCCTTGGTTAGAACATTACAAACACGGCAGGAACTGTTTTTATATGAAAATGGTCGGTGGTGTGAAACTCGAAGATAATTGTAGCACACCAGCTATTTCAACCAAACCGTATGAAATGTGGAAGTGTGCATCTCTCCAAGGTTCATGGACAAAGAACAAGATGAATGACGAGCCAGACGAGTGACACCAGTCTTCGTTCGCTGCTTTGTTTATGAACAGTCAAGCTGTGTTACTTTATATGACTTTTTTCTATACTGGGACTGGATTGTCAACTGCGTTTCTGAGATTTTCCAAGCTCTTATTAATAGGGAAATAGAAAAATAAAGAGGTTACAATTTTATCAAAAATATGTTTTTATTTCATACAAATAAATAATATCATAAGTTAACTAAAGCTAGTATATTTTGATTTTCTCCCCGCCTTGTTAGTTTTCAAGTCTATGTGCCGAATTGTTTGTTTGGTGATTAACGCCGTATTAGCAGTATTTCATTTGTTTAACGGCGACAGTTCACAAATGAATGTATAAACTAAAATACCATGTCTAGTTTACAATATGTAAAAAGAAAAACATGTTTCAGCTTTATCGATTACTTGTTTAGTACGATTTGATGTTTTATATTATGTATAAAACATACGATAAAGTATCAAATCTATGTATTCTGTCTCACAATATGCATATAGAATAAATGTGTTCCGGCTTTAGTACATTTAGAAAGAAAGAAAAGCATTTCAAACATTTTGTACGTGAGTCTCTCTTTCACTTCCCCCCCCCCTTTTTTTTTTTAAAATCTAGTTTGACCATTCTATAGTTTGTTATTACATACGATAAAATGCTCAGTCTAGATAATATCTCTATGACTATTTACACTATTTAATAAGAACATTCAACACAACAAGGTTTGCAACTTTGATTACACTCGAAATCATTGTTTACACAAAGAGGGTAAACACGCGAAAATAAGTCTTTCATGTATTGATCATTCACCCCTGATTCATTGCTAGTAAATGGTTGAACTATTGTTTCCATACATTCCCCTAAGAACCTCTGGCGCAAGAAATAAACGCAATAAAGTCCACACACATTAGAGTAGTCACTTTGAAGGCGGTGATGATTTACACGTACTTTTCTGGCGTGGCGATGTAACCAGAAAGTAAACAGTGAATTATATACACTGGGATCCTGACCGTAACTGTCAAAACATTCCACTGAATTGTCACTAATGAAAAATGCGAGCCAATGTTGTCCAGGTTGACTGCTGATATCGGTGTTGGCAATAAACCCGCAGAACCGTCTCGGTAAGACGACTAGTAACTGATCCGCCGCAAAGACGCCCAGAGTTTGTCCTCGTAACACAGGGTCGCAGGAGATGATGCACTGTAGTTGAGATGTGTTCATAATTGTACAATGACATCCCTTTCTTGGTTAATTTCAAAGTATCCAGGACCTTCGCTGTACACAATACAACTCATTGGTTCTGCAACAAAGATTAAACATGAATAAATCATTAAGAAAGAAGGAAGGAAAGAAAGAAAGAAAGAAAGAAAGAAAGAAAGAAAGAAAGAAAGAAAGAAAGAAAGAAAGAAAGAAAGAAAGAAAGAAAGAAAAAAAAAAAGAAAGAAAGAAAGAAAGAAATTAAATAAACATTAATAAATAATTTAGAATGAAAGAAAGAAAGAAAGAAAAAAAAATACAAACAAACAAACAAACAAACAAAAGTAGTAACAAAAAAGAAAGGCAAATAAACCCTTAACGGAAAAAAAAAATAAACACTTACTTAAGATTTTTAGACATAAACGTTGAAAGTCTGCTGTCATTATTGGAAGCTAAATAAAAAAGTGGGATATAGGCAAGTCAAGATATGAATATAAAAAAACACCTGCTAACGCCGTTTTAAACGATACTTCCAGCCTCACGTTACCCATCTTCACCAATGTTAGATATTCTCCGTGCTGAGGAAAGTTGGGTTCCAACTGAAAGGCGAGTAATGTGGAACCGCTTATGTAGTGCCCTCTGTCTAGAAGATTGCCCCCGTCTTCTCTCCATTTCCCGCTTGATACCAGTAAATTCGTGTACCCACGCATAATAGAAGTTCCCCCGGTAGCATCAAAATCCAACTTGAGTGCGCTTCTTTCTACGGGTAAACCGTCATTGTAAACTGCAATCTGTTGAATGCCGCAGTTCTCAAAATTAAACGGATTTGTTTTGTAATCGCCGCTTATAGCTCTACTTTTCACAAAACCAAGGACGATCTTGTTTGGTCGCCTTCCTTGAAACATATTTTCCCACGTGTAGTTGGTCGAACCGGTCGGGATATTTACTGACCTCACTTCGACCTTATTGTAGGGATACAGCGCATTTTGTCTTTCTAAAATTTTTGAGTGACCATAGATGACGGCGGGGCTTGTTCTGACTTTTTTCACCAGAATATAGATATCTTCAATATTTACACGATAGTCATTCGCATCCCCAGTTAGAAGACAAAAGCTGTTTGAGCTTCTGTACATTTTCACTTTAACATCCACCTGGTTCAGCAAATACCTCGACATGGAAAACAAATCGTGGAAAATGGGTCCTTGTAAATCGATGCGTTTAGATTCGGCAATTACAACAGCTCGTTTGAAGAGTCCATTGTTCGATCCTGTTGGATCAGTGACTCCTGGACTATCAGCATCATCTTGTATAAAAAAGTTGAGTATCTAACTGACTTCTGACGGCACCTGTTCCGTAGTTCAGCAATGAATGAATGTAAGCTCTGTATGGATTATAGTTGCAATTCATCGTCGCCTTGTTTTGAAGAGTGACTTCTGTCGATGAAAAGAGCGCTTGAAGAAACAAGTTAGCTGGCCCCACTTTTTCCGCTTTTGTCAAAGCAGTGCCATCTGCCTTCTCTACTTTCAATCTGACATAAATCTGAGAGTTTTTAAGATCCACATAATCCATAGAATTTTGACCACTAATCTTAAACTCGAAGGGGCTGTCATCCGAAACTTGAGATAGAGGGCGAATTTCATCGTAATAGACATCAGTAACGCTAGTTTGAGTACTCGGCAAGTCAAAAACAGACAGCTCCGATACGAGGCCTTCCTTGAATTCTGCTTCGTTAAACACTGACATATTTTTTATTTAAGTTCGAATATATCCGAGTGTTTGTCCCTTTTTAAAAGCTTGCTTTTATTCACTTTTTTCACTCTCTTTGGTACCTTTCCTTTATTTTTTTGAGTCTTCCTCCTTTTACTTCGCCCAGTCGAAAAATCCCTAGCCTTCCTTTTCTTGTTGTTCGGACGACGATTTGAGAGAGTTTGAAAGGCGTTCTCAACCTTTTTTGGATTTATATGTTCACCTTCCAGCTGAGCCTTGGCTTGGGCTGTGATCTGTTCGGTAGGCAATACAGCATTAATAGCGACTTTTTTTTACTTCCGGGTGCGATGAAGGAGTCACCTCAATGACGCTTGGAAATCTACCTCTCCCAGTTTGTTGTAAGCTAGCTTTACCACGGCTCACGCGATCAAAGAAGTCGACCCAAAGTTGAGGGTTTGGCACGTACAGTTTCATGTTTACCAAAAAGGATAGCGTTTGAAATGAAGAGTCAAATTCACAGGTTTCACTAATTGTGTGTTGCCTGCGTTTGTTTGACGCTTTATATAGATTTCAAAGTCTCTGATTTCGTTCTTAGTCACACCGAGGTAGAATGGGTTGTCCAATATGTAATCCCATTTATTTCTTGCATTCTTCTCAAGACGTCTTAAGAGGGCACGCTCTTCCCCATAGGCTATACTCCCTTTACATAAATCCGAATAAATGTACAGGCCTTCGTCGGCACTTATTTTAGAAACTTTTGCAATTTCAGTGGCATGAAATTCTACTAGAGCTACTTTCCATAGACCGGGTAAGAAAAGAGGAAACTTAAGTTGAATTCTAAATTTTGTTGTCGAATTATCCTCGAAGAAAACGTTGCTCTCGTCACTTTGCACGTACATATAGTGTTCCATCACTGCACGAAGAAGTGAATTTTAATGACACTTGCTATTACGTCTCAGACAAAAACGCGATCACAGGTTTGAGAATCAGTGGCAAAAGCACCCTGTGTTTAGTCAAAAGCCGCCGTTGCTGCTGACGAGTAAGATCTTTGGAAACGAGTCGACGAATAATGCTTCTTTGGCGCTCCAACTTCTTCTTGAGTTTATCGTCAATAGGACAGTTCCCTCTAAGGACGTTGTAAATGCCTTCTTGCACTGCCTTCAGTTGTTTAGATGATAAAGTCTTTAATATTGCCACTCTTTGTTCGTTTGATGAGTCCACCAACAATGTGAATAAAGGTAGATGTTTCCGAGCCAACTTGGCCATATTTAATGTTCAGATTCAGTCAACTACCATTCCTTTTAAATCGTCAATATCCTCTTCATTAACCCACGAATCAAATTTAGGTGGCCAACCTTTCCAGCGTACCAACAATTGCTTTTGTCCAGCTCGAGTTCGAGTGCGTAGTACATTTTCGACCAAGTAGCTTGCTTGTTCGTATGCCTTTTTTAACTGTTGTTGGTAAAACGTACCACTGACAACTTCCCCGGCATAATCTTTCAAACGATACTGTGGAATGTCATCGCTCAAGAAACAATCATTGACAACAAATAGTTCGCGGGACCACCTTTCATCGTATTCTCGTTGAAAAGTTTTACGTATGAAAGACACTCGCACGAGATCACCCACTTTATATCTGTAAACACTTTTGGTTCGTATTTTGTACCTTTTACTGGCAGATTCGACAGTCGAATGACTTTTGTTGTCTGTGGGTTTTGGGAGTGACTCATACTGTAATTTCCATAAGTCTACAGAATCTTTTGGTTTGACGCTTTCTGGCGTTCTTTTAATAGAACGATGATAAGTCCTGTTATAGCTTTCGGTGATTTGGGGAAGAATATCTATCCATCGTTTGGTCTGCTTGTGCGTCAAATAACGAACAAGGCGAGATTTTATCGTTTTAATGGCTCTCTCGGCATAGGAAGCCTTTACTACATTTTGAGTCACAAAAAATGTCACATTTTCCTTTTTGAGAAAAGTCTTGACGTTTTTATTGAGGATTCAGTCCCCTAATCACTCCGCACATGACTTGGTTTCCTTCCCTTGGCAAACATTCTTCTCAAAGCTTCCACCATTTCTTGCCCTGTAGTGGTACGTAGAGGAACTGTCCACACAAACTTCGATAAAATATCAATCGCTAGCACGAAATACGCATATCCGGAATTGGCTTTCTTGTAGTTAATCATGTTTGCAGTGTCAATATCCCACTGATAATCCACGAAAGGAGCTACTACCCGTCGTCGTTTAAATTTGGATCTTGTCTCTCGATGTACGGCGTAATCTTCTTGCTTTAACAACCAATTACGTATTTTCGATCTGCCAAGAACAAATTTACCGTCTTTTTTAATGGCTCTATGTAATTTCTTTACTCCACCATAAGCTCCGGCATGGGTAGGATCGTAGTAGATACTCGCCAGGTAATTTTCGTAGTTTAAAGTCGAAGCCATTTTACTTTTCCGGACGTCCTTTCCTCAGATAATTTTCTTTTGACCGGAATACCTGGAGGAGGAGGTATCATACCTTTCCCTATTTGCTGTCTCGCACTCGTTGCTAGCAAACTCGTTGGAACATTGAGCTCACACAACAACTCACCAAATATGTCTTTGCCCACGGGTCGAAAGTCTTTATAATCCTTCATGTGCACCTTGATGAGATCAATAATATTGGAGCCAGGTATTAGGGTACCTTTTAAGATCACTTCTCCTTTCGCATTCCAAGAGACATACGGTTGGATATAATAAAGAAGACTATCCACCCGGTTCCGTGTGGATTTTGAAAAATGAGGTAGCAATGATTCTAAAGTGCTCGCTCCACCGCCAGGCTTGGTCAAGTCACTAGGTTTTGTATCATTTTGTTCATCCTCATTATTTCTTGAAAAATTCTGGACATCTTCACTAACTGATGTCTGTGCTTTTTCGGCTACATTTAAGGGCTCACTCGTAGGCATGGCAGCCATTAAACGTCGATATCGATCGTAAGGTAATAAGATCATTTTCTTCATACTGCCTGGTATATAATGGTATCCTCTGATGTAAACACGTTGGTACGCACTCGATAAGCATCTAGTATTCCCGGTGAAAAGTCCAAAACCAAATAACCATAAGGCTTCGAGGTAGCATCTTTATAAGCCTCCATTAGAAAATTTCTTTTCCCCAAAAAGGCTTGTCTGGCTAAGCACTGCAGTTGCGATACATCCCTGGGATTTTTCATCAAAACATAAATGTGTGTGTTGAGATTGATCGTGCGACAATGTTTACCTTTACAATACAAATTTTGATTAATATACAGCACGCTCAAGTGTAAATGATGCACGCCCTTCACAAATAGGTTTTCCATTTCAATGGATGAGGTAACGTTGCTCATTAGATCGTCAAGTATGATCAAGTTGCAGGTGTTTGGACTAGCCAGCTCTTGTAGCATCTCCTCGTTTGGTAAGCCTTGATGGAAAGTGACGAAAGTCAACTCCTTCTCCATGTCTTCGAACGAAGGTTGGTAGATCCCGTAACAATACAACACTTTTTCAGGCGATGAGGTAAACATGTTATCTTTCTCCCTCAACAGGCGATATGTCCAAAACGACTTGCCACTCATGGTGGCTCCCGACACAGCGATAGAAGTACAGTCTGGAAAGGGATACATTTTGACAATGACTGTGACCAAAGAAATGTTTCCCCTTTTATATTTCTAATCTCGAAAGGGATACATTTTGACGATGAATGTGACCAAAGAAATGTTTTCCCTTTTAAATCTCTAATCCTCGAAATTGCTAGCCAGCATGTTAATCAGCTCCTCTTCACTGGCATCCCTTTCCTCAGGAGGAAGGGGGCAAAGCGTGATGTCCAGTGGCATGGTATGGATCCCATCATCTAAAACTTTTCTTTTACAGTATAGGTAAGAGAAACCTCTCCGCTCTTGGATATAAGTAAAAACAGTATTGTTCCTGACTCGAAAGCCTTTATTCACTTCACTCTCAGCCATGTGAGTCTTTAATACTTGACGGAATTTGGTCATTGGGGCTTTCAGGTGGCGTTTGCTTACACCTTTGGAACTGAACTTGAATTCATTGAGGCGATGAGATGTCAGGGATCTTTGTCTCTTTGGTCTACAACCTTTGGCCTTATTCAAGATTCTACTAGCAGTTACGTGAGCGCTGGAAGGTTTAAGCACTTTAGTTTTGCGGATAATGTTAGTCTTACTGCAGAGTCCAATCATCTCGTCTCCTTGGTACTCGAGTTTGAAGAGGCCAGGGGTACGCTTGTCGTACTTGGCATGTTTGGTACAACAGGTACGAGGAAACCAGTGGAAACCAGCATCTGCCTCAATGTCACTATCACTACAAAAGCCTTTCAGTCCTCGCAGGTAATGTTCTTTCATCTCGGGTTTGATAATCTCATCAAGACTGGTCCCGGAAATGGCCATATATGCGCTATCGGTGTCCATCTCGCAGTATTCGAAATTGGACCTGTCTACATAAGTATCCATAAAATTGTAGTAAAACTCCAGCATGCGCAACTTGGCATACTGAAGGATGAAATATCCCAGTTGGATGGGCAAGTCCAGTTTAATTTTGCGTTTGCCCATCTCTACCTCGTAATATTGGTCTTCTTGGTCCAGGCACTCGAGCTTACGAAAGAGAGGGTCATTGACTTTCAGACAGGTTTCATTTTCGCCTTGGACGTACTGAATATCCCTGTGTTTTGTCTTGTCCATGATCAGGGAACCGTACCCTGAATTGCCTATAACTTTCATGGTATCGGCGATGATAGCGGTGTCTGGGTTTACATCTCCTTGTCGCCGAGCATCGCTGACCTCCATCACAAACTCTCGAAAACAACGCTGCTGTTGAAATTCCACAACCTGATAAATTTTGGTCACAATCATACCATGACTGAGGTACCACTGGAGAAGCGGGGTCGCCAGTAAGATTTGTCGAGCTTTCATACCACCCACCAATAATCTTCTCGGCTTGTCAGAGAGTTGATGGGCCCATATATGAGTCTGCATGTGTTTTCCGATTGCATCGAAGGGTATTTCCGTGGTACAAAACAAAGGTGACATTTCTTGAAAGTATTCGAAAGGGGTCATGCTGGGATGTTGGAAATAAGGAGGCCATTGGTTCGGGACCTCGGTGTCAACTTCAACCATACCAAACAAGGAACCGGTATGTACTCCTTCCAGAATAGTGTCCTCAGTGATCTTTCCCTTGTGGTCACGAAAAAATCAGGGACGCCTTGAGTCAATGAAGTTGTAGATAGCTGGAGTTTGGCAACAGTATTTTCGAAATTGACATTCCCATATTTCGACGACATGGTGATCACGCTTCAAAAATGCTGTAGTCTCTTGCGTGCGTCTGTATTTCTGAGCTCGGGTGGCTCTCCACTTCTGGTCCCTGTTTTTTCTTGTTACCTCACACAAATGCCCATGCCAGTAACACCCATGAAACTGGAAGACAATACCTTTGTTCTCCTGGTTAGTGGCTGGCAGAAAACCATCAACAGGATATTTTCCGATTTTTACCTCTCTGCCCGAATTTAATTTGTGTTGAATTGTTACATTATGAATGTGAGCTAGCCAGTCCATCCAATAATAAGCCGACATGTATTTGTCGCGCAGCTCTGGTCGGAAATCGTTGTCGGCAAGACGACGCACAAAGGGACCTACGGGCATGGGCTGACCGATAGCTTGCAGGTACAAAGCATTGGCATCAAACCCAAGAATGGCTCTGCATAGCTTCTGGCCTCTGATCAAGCTTTGATCGGCATGGTGGTGACGCGTAAAAATGATGCTTGGACCTCCTACGATGTTGCGTTTCACAGTCTGATACAAATCCTTGTTGTATTGGTCAAACAAGGCAAAATTAGCGTTCTGGTTTCTTGCTGACTTAAATAGCACTTGCCTTGCAATGCCGGGAACTGAAATCGCCGTCTTAAACACATCAATGCCTTTCTGGAAATAGAACTGTTGAAAGTTTTGTACTGCTTCTACGAAAGGCACAACATCCAAATTATTATACCAGACGAGAAAATCTTTGAATGTAGCCATCTGGTGGTCGCGCCAGACTTGCTGACAGTACTGGTATTCCTCCTCCGAAACGTTGGTTGCTTTAAGTTGGCTGTAAAAGTCCTCGTGAGGAGGTAGAGAGTTGAATTCGAGCTTAGCAACGTCGTCGAACCATTCGTAACAAAAGTAACCTTTCTGTTCCCTGACGCAATATGCCCTGAGGAAGCTAGCGTAAGATGAGCCAGCAGCAAGAAATTGTTTCATGTCCATGAACTTTAAGGACTCTGTGGCAATACAAGTGTATTCGTTATTTTTCTTGACCACGAATGCACTAGAATCCTCATGCATTTTTAGGTGTTTAGCCAAGCAACGTTTGATGACATTTAGGTCATATTTGGCCGAGTTGAACCCCAGTACAGGTACTTGGGACATGTAGGTCTCCATGTGTCCGTAGATTTTCTGAAGCGGGTGTGAAGGTTTCTTAATTTCGCGGTCATCTTCCGAGGCTTCGTCGTCCAATTCATCCTCGTTATGGCTTTCTATCTCTAATTCCAGATATTCCTCGTCATGTTCTTGGACTTTCTCGTCAATGGCTTCCAAAATCCAGCCCCATTTTTCTTCGGCTAATTCATAGACTCGTAGAGCGATGTCATTCATCTGCGACACCATCTTTTCTACGAGTTTGTTTTGATCGGCGTCGACAATGCAGACGGGGTCAGTGTATCCTTCTACATTACTACAAATGGAGACGCTGATGGGCACGTGTTTTTGCGTCCACTGCAGCAATTCTGTTGTTTGATCTTGGATTTTTTGCAAGAGGACTTCAAAATCATAGCAAATGTACCAGGGAAACGTGCGTTCGTCTTCGGGAACGTTAATCTCATACTGGTCGAGCTGCTCAAAAATGCTGTCTCTAGCTTGGTGGAAGCCTCCCGGGTACACAAATTTCGTCTTGTTGGCGCAGCTTTTCTGGTGGCGATGTAGGTCTCCAGCTTGCTTGAAATGGCGGTCACAAGTCTTGCATTGATATTTTTGGGCGTACATGGCAAAATTTCGTATGTAAGACAAGTGATTGTCATATAAATTAACGTACATGGACCTTTCGCGTTTACCCATCGATTTGTAGACCGATCGCGCGAAGCCGTCTTCGGCTAAACTGTAGACCTCCAAATTGATGTTAAAACAGGTTTCAAAGACCGGAAATTCCTCAAAACTCAACCCTCCAAAGTGCTCTATAGGCTCATCCGTCCATTGATGATACAATTGCTTGGCTGGTCCTTCTAGTGAGAGGATATTATACCCTTGGTGTAAAGCCAAACATCTAAATGCGCACAGATTGTCCTTGTATGGCTTGCGGGTCTTCCGGCATCTTACCAAAGGGTACAGACTGTCCTTCTGCAACAGGTAGTCCGGCAACTGGCCTTGGCCCAAAGGGTAGTAAGTTTCATTCACCAAAAAATGAACATTTGTGACCAACACTGGTATCCACTTGGTGTCGGGACGGACTTTAAGCAGTTCTGTCAGAATATCTTTCCTTTCCAGCTCAAGACGAAGGCGCTGGAGGTCAGCCCTTCGCGAAATATAGACTGGTCTTTCGAAAATACCATTGTTGTTATACGGCACGAAATACCTGTACTGTCCCGTTTCTCTATTTTGGAGGATTACACCGAAGACCAAATTCAAACGAAAGGCCCTATTTTGTCTACGGTAGATTTCGCCTTCATACAGCAAAAGTTGTTCCATGCTAACTTCGTTTGTGACAGGAAAATTGTAGATAGACTGGATTGGACCCTGGCGGTGATTCCCTAGAATGATCGGAGCATTGGCTTCATAAACACGACGCAACGCATCGTCTCCTTCCCAAGGTGTCACTTCATGCCTGCCCCAGGGTTGAGGTTGTAATGCGCCTCCCCGCTGATTATAATGCTGTCTCATGCCGTGAAGATACAAGTCGCGTCGATTATTAAACACGTCTGTGCAACGGCGACACCTAAAATGCGAGGAAGGAGCTCTGTTGCCAGGCATCGAACTGACTGGTTTGTGATTTGGACTTTTTCTTCGCATTTGCTGGGGGTGGTTCTTGGCTCTTGGAATGTTGTGGACCTGAAGATGACTACGTAGCCCATGGGCCGTAGAACATCGTTTGTCACACTGAGGGCAAATGTAGACCGATTCTCCATCGCATGTCTTTTCGTGCTGAATTTTGTTTCTACGATGCCTGAATGCCTTTTCACACTTGGAACAGTAATGCAGTGTCTGTCTCTCATGCGTGGCAGTGATGTGCGCCGTTAAATTTCTCTTCTGGGTGAAGAGCTTTTGACAAATGTTACATCGATGCATTTTTTCTGAAGTAATCTGAAAAAGAAAAGTTACTTTGAATCATTTATAGAAATAAGTTTTTTTTTTAAATGTTACAATACAGAACAAACTTAAAATCTAATTATATCTAACTAGTGTTATGCTTTCTCCATACGAATAATGATAGGATCCACCGTGACCTAGCGGTTAAGACGTTGGACTCTCACCCGGGAGTTCAGGGTTCAATTTCAGCCCGATTCGCTTCGTGAACGGTTGTAGTGGCTTTAGGCGAGACCTTTTGTTTCCTTGCACTGTAATATAACCTCGCCTTGATAACCGAATACTGTTGAAAGCAGCGTAAAACCTTAAATAATAATAAAAATTTGGTGTGCACACTTACGTTCGAATTAAAAAAATCCAAGTCACGATGGGCTTGTTCGTGAGTAGATAATTCGTCATCATCTTTTATGAACACTCCACACCATTTACAAGGTCTTGCCATCTGAAAAGGAAAAAAAAAAAACAACAACTGAACTTACGTTAATGGAAATGTTACATAGGCGTACAGATTAGTAGGAACATACCATTACTTTTTCCAGTTCTGACAGACTTTAGGTATTTTCGAAATGACTGGCAGCTTGTAAATGAAATTATTTTCTTTTTCTTTTGGCTAGATTTTATGTATTCTCGTTTTCACTCTATTTAACGTCTATCCCTAGTTTCCAACTTAATTTACACACCATTTGTATCTATTCACCAAAAAGACGCTCACAAACATTTGCTCTCGACCACATATAGACAACAAATCAGGCATTTTACGACGAGCAATTTCACCTTTTCCCATTTTTGTTTTCAAAGTCGTGTCTGTACAGTGTGCTAACCCGTGTTTTTAGGACTCTGCGGTAAAACACTTTTGAAAATTTAGTAGGGAACAGGAGATATTGCTTGTTAATTGTCGCATCCAAAGATGACATGGATTAAAACTTTATCTCTCTAGATCATCAAAATACTTTTAAGCTTCTAGAAATTATATTGTTTAGTAGAGGTTTAACACATTAGAATGAAACAGTTTGAGATTATGAGCATTTTCTCTTTTTTTCTTTTTCCATAATATTTTCAAACGCGTTTTAACCTAAATTGATTTTAGTGAAGGTGTAAGCCTACATCATTCTAGAAATCAAGGAGACGCCAAAACTGAATGGTAAATTCATTCATTCATATCTTTATTTCCTCCAGCAAGTGAAGATTTACAAGTATACAAAGATATACAAAGACTAAACTACAACACATATACATCTAAGTCAAGAAATCCGGAAAAAAAAAAAAACACACACAGAAAGGAAAGGGACAGAGAGAGAGAGAGCGAGAGAGATTACACAGACGAATCATCGGAAAAAAAAGTAACGATAAGGATAACATTGGACATGAAAATACAATGTAATAAAATGGAAATAATTAAGGTAATATTATAATCACCACTTAAATGATGCTATTTCCGTCATTGCCAATATAAGCGCATCAAGTACTATTATACCAAAAAGCAGTATCCGCTATGTATTAAATACTACCCACGTGGCATGAATATAGTATAACAGAGACACTACAAAATCTGTGTGTTCTACAGTTAAAAGTGATATAAAATCTGGTATAGGTGCACCAAGAAGAATGCTAGTTTTAGTTAAATCACACGAATTTCTGAAGTAGTCACTTACACGTGAACCATATTTTGATAATAACATGTAGAAAAGTTTTTCTCTAATTTCCTTCGTAGAATAGCAATGCAAAAGACCATGTACAGCTATAATGTCATAAAATTGTCCACATTTGACACACAGAGTACGTTCAATATTGCGCCCAAGCGTTGAAATAATTTTTACAGCTGTATTACAATATGTGCGATACTTAAACTTACATCTGCTTATGTACCAAAATATACTTTCACAGAAAGCCGGATGAAGTGTGGCAAAAAGATTTAATTCAATATTTTTATTGATATTCATATACCACATACCCATAAAATATGTATCAACTTGCTTCTTCACTGTTTTTTTCCAACGTGAACGCTCTAGAAAACAGCCGTTTTCATAAAAATCTAACAGGGACTGATCGAGGTTATACTTACAACATATACTAAAAATATCATGAAAATATCCCCTTTGGTTTTGCCCCGATATCATGAAATTACATAAGCGATATAAGAAAACCTCTTTAACTTTATTTTGAGGGCTAAGACGACATAGGTGTCCAAGAAGGGTTAATTTACGGATATCAATGATACTTTCTATAATTATCATTTTCAACATACCTAAGGCGATATCTGTGCGGGTATATTTCCCCATACCTTGTATTTTCTTTATACAAAAGCGATGACACCTCTCTAACTGTGTAAGTTCATTGTTGGACAATGATAACCAAATTTCACATCCAAATAGCCCCCCAGGTAGGACAATAGTATTGTACAATTTTTTGCTCGTAAAAGGATGAAGCGATTTTTCATTAACCCCGCTATTAAAGAGTTTCATAAATGACCCCCTTAACTTTAAGACAGCTTCTTTTATACAACCAGAATTTGAGAGATATTTGTCGCAAAAAACACCAAGATGTGTATAACCTTCACTTTCGTCAATTTGTTCAGACCCTATGAACCATTTCCTTTTTGTCATAGCAAATTCACGCTTGCTCTCATTAAAAACAATAACACTGCATTTTTTAGAATTATACTCAAAAAGCCATTTTCTGGAGTAAGCATGACAAATATCTAGCATTCTGTCCAAACCTTTCTTTGAGAGACTTAGTAGAACCATGTCATCAGCTGAAGTAATACACGGTAAGTGAATGTTGCCTAAATTTAGACCATAATTACATTTTTCCAATTCACAAAGAAGTCCATTTATATAGCAAAGATAGAAGAATGGTGAACTTAACCCACCCTGCCGGGTTCCGATTTCGACACTGAAAAGTTCTGACCTATATCCATGGAATAGTACACTACACTGCGTCTCATCGTAAATACTAATGACGGATTTTAGGGTATTTACGGTAATTCCCATTTCATGCAACTTGTAAAATAAACCATTTTGCCACACCCTATCGAACGCTTTTTGTATATCTAAGAAACACGTATAAAGTTTACTGTGAGATTCTCTGGTATAGTATAGACATTCTTTGAAGAGAAAAGAAGTCATAGTACAACTGACACCTGGCTGGAAACCAAACTGCAGGGAGCTTGGTTGTACTTTGATTTCCGACTTAACAGACTGTAGTAATAATGCCTCATAAAGCTTTAATATTGCAGACGACAAGGTTATCGCTCTGTAATTATTCGGATCCGTTTTACTCTTGTTCCCTCCTTTGAATAGCGTGACAATTAAGCCATACTTCAACATTTTCGGCACAAAAGAAAATTTAAACATTAAATTATAAAGTTTTAACAAACATTTATGTAACGTTTTACCACCATAAATAATATGCTCATTAAAAATACTATCCTGAGAACATGCTTTATTTTTGTTCAATCGCAGAACTGACTTCGAGATGTCATCGATATTGAATCGATCTTCAACTCGAAGACAGGACTCCGATCGGACACGACTAACCCATTCATTGATATGATTTATGGCAGGCTGATCACCATTGCTATCTGGATTGCACGTGTATAGATTTTTGAAATAGATACCCCAATGATAGGTTACATCTTTAGGATCCCGATAAGTCACATTATCAAATACCATAACACTGTCGTGAGTGCGCGAAGAATTGTGCTTTCTTTTGCTGTAGAGTCTCCAAAACGTGCGCGGGTCAAGCTCTGCAGCATTGTCGATTTCGTCGTTTAAGGAGGAAAGATACTGTTCAGCATAAAATCTATGTTTATTTCTGAACAGTCTCTTTGCTTCTTTGTATTCATTATATTCTGTAGATGAAGACGTCCTAGGTTTATCTTTCAAGCGCCATTTGCGCCTCTTATCCCTCATACAGTAATGAAGTAATTTCAATTCCTCGTTCCAAAATGGTTTAAGATACTTTCTATATTTGCGTTTTGAAGTTAAAGGGCTGGAAGCTTCATGTATCAAGGAACATAGTTTGAGGTACATATCTGTGATAACCGACTTATAGTTACAGTGATCTATATTTTTCTCAAATAGTTCCGTACAACTCTCTAATTTCTCAGATAGAGAAGCCTCATATTTTTTTAGTCTATCTTCACTTACTGTTTTCCACCGAATATGCAATTTAAAACTACCACTGTCAGTAGAAATTGGCGTATGAAGAGTCAACATTAACATAACAGGTCTATGATTGGATACATTAAGACAATCATCATCTAAAATTTTACATGATATGATTTTGTCGATCGTGTATGCGGGGATCAGTATGTGATCGATAAGTGACTGTGATTGCATACTGTATGAAACAAAAGTAGTCAGAGCTCCACTAGTTAGAGGTAGTGTACCGACAGAAATATAATCGTGTACATTCAAAAAATCCTGTAGGGCATAGCCCCGTCTATCTAAAGGCTTTATAAAAGTGGTCCCGTTTAAATGAGCATTAAGATCGCCCATAATATAGATATTACCCTGCATAGAATAAAAGTTGACAATATCATGTAGCTTTTCGATATATCTTATGAACTCATCATATCTATGGCCACTACTTGGAAAGTACATTTGGAATATAAAGCAGCAGCCACCATTTTCATATTGTAAACTTATACCTATGATTCGCTCATCGTTTGTGTCTAACACTCGCACACTGGCATTTAGTGATTTTTTCCACAGTAGAGCGACACCTCCCTTCCTTACCATTCTTGCACAAGGGTTTAGATATTGTGACTGATACGAAGAACTACTAACTCCATAGTAATTGGTGTGTATACTGTTTACGAAATGGCCGTCCCAGGGATATAACCATGTTTCGGAAACACCACACACATCAATGTTATTTTTCTGTAGTAAGTCACTCAAACAGACGCTACTAGACATGAGACCTGTAGCATTCCAGGTTAAAAGACTGAGACTAGCCATTAACACAGAGTAAAATCTGAATAAATATATTGTGTGGAACTTAATTTCTAGCATAACTGTGGTGGTAATTGTAATCATTATATCTGTTATCGTCATAATAATCGTCATTTTCCTCATTGTAGATGTCGTACTGATAATCATTTTGAACAGTGTTATAAGAATGAATTTGTCTGTTATTTCTACGGCGCTCTCTTGTATTTCTGGTCAACCAAGGTTTACATATAACATAACGCGGCCAGAATGTCCTCTCCAAAACAAAATCACTATTGTCATTGTCTTCAACATTCAATCGTATGACCACACGATTACTGTTTCTCATAGGAAATATCGTAACCCATGTTACTGTGACGCCCCTTGTCTCAACGTAATCGACCAACTTGTCCGTGGTAATCGAATTTATAAACCCTCCGACGTAGAAACGCTTTACTCTGCGATAAACATATTTGCTGAAATCATCTTCATCTATTTCATTTGAAATTTCTGATGCATCCCGCCTAGTACCTCGTCCTCTAGTTATTCTTTGGGGGCGGGGAAACCGATTGTTTCTATCTACAGTATTGCTTTTTTCCATGTTAGTACGTGACTCGTTTAAGCGAACGTAACTCGGCGCGTGAACATCATTTGACAAATCACTGCGATCAGCATGCCTACTTCCGCGCGACGTATACGTATTCGATCGCTGTTCGTCCTGTATTCTGTCGAATTGTCTAAAACTAGAAAAACGCTCCGGATTATTTTGAGATTGTGACTGCAAATTTCTGCTCGACTGGGATTCAAACATAGATTTATCATTTTCTATCTCTTTACCCTGAAGGACGTCAGCATAGGATCTGTCCTTATCTACATCTGTTTGACTTGGAGAGCGTGTGTTCTCTGTATCATGGCCATCCACTATCACACAATCATCTTTCGCAGTGTATTGTAACCGCGTATCATTGTTTTGTTTAGTACTGTTTTGTATAGTTTGACCCGTACTCTGTTTATCGGTATTTTCTTGTTTATGTTCTTCAGCAGACGAATTATCTCTATAAGAATTGCTGACATTGTTTCTCTCCAGTTTGTTAAGCCTTTTCAAAATCTGGGCGTGCTTTTCATTTATGTTCTCTACTCTCTTAGATTCTGCTTTATTTACCAGCGCATCGTGTAGCTCCTTCACCTCAGCTTTAATGAGTCTGATATCTGATTTCAGTGAAGCATTACCATTACTTTTCTCATCAACAATCCTGTCGATTGACTGTGCGTTTGTTTTTACATCACCTCTTAAATCAGATATTTCCATTTGCAGTTCTACTTGCAACTTTTTCACAGATTCTTTCACCTCTTGCACTTCTTTTGTCATGCTGTTTTTAAGATCTGAGTATTCCTGTTTCAAAGCTAAAATATCCGCTTTCATTGTGTTTATCACTGTCTTAAGAGATTCTATTTCAGCACTATTTGTGATTCCGTTGTTCAAAATGCTGCTGTCAAGGTTTGAACTTTTACTGTGCGGTATGCTCAGACAATCACGCAATTCATGAAACTCTGCTCCTTTAAATGTAGATTACAGGGATAAATCTATTTAAAGGACAGATGGTAAACTTTTCAAAACTGAAGACATTTTGTGACGTTAAAGTGTACATGGTTTAAATATCAGATTCAAAATGTGTAGATTGGCCAACAATGTTTAAAAAGGAGAAATCGCTGATAAATACCAGAAAAGGTTAAATAAATTCACCTACCTTTGGTTTCGTAGTTCAAACACAAACTCCAAGTTTTGACAATGTATTATGTCCTTTTTCTTCAAAATAAAAACGAGTTGATACAGTGAATAGTTGTAAATGCTAACAGCTGCCTTCTTTTAATGAAAATAATATTTTGGTCCTAGATCTTCCTCTGTATATATATATAAGGGTTTTCACTTTGACCGTACATTAGAACATTGATCTTAGGTTTCACCCAGTTAGCTTTGAGAAATAAAAGTAGATCTGATTACTCTCATTCTGACTCGATCTCAGGTCTCGGTGACAACCGAATATATATCTTAAATTAAAACATAGATTATAATTTTCCGCAATATTAACTTTTTACATTAAGATTAAAAAAAAAAAATGAAAGGGTATTGTTTTTCGGTGAAAAACACGGGTTAAAATTTGGGCGGTTTTTTTTGTGTGTGATTTTACCGCCACCAATGGCGGGAAAACTGATGTTTTTTTTTCCCACCTACTTTGGTTAACTATGTCAACAATGAGTGAATTTGTATTTATAGGTTTTATTTTACCCCTATAACCCTTTCCGTAGATGTGTTTTTAAGCTTTTATACCGTATAAAGCTGTTATATTGAAGGAATCAGACTCGTCAGAGACACGAAGCGATAATCTTCCGTTACAGAAGCACGAAAACCATTGAGGAAAGTACTTCGGGCCTAAACTTGCATAACGAGTCATTTTTCCTATACTCACAATCTTCCCGAGTTAGAATCTTATGACTAAAAACTATGGAGTTGGGATGCCAGTCAAACACAAGTCCATCAGTGCCAATGCGTTTTGTCTTTGCAAAGTTTTAATCTCGACTAAATACATACAACAATTCAGCAGCACAATTTCTTTTCCAACAATGTTTTCAAATCCGTCTTTATCCAGTATGTTATAACTAGTACTTATCGGGGAAAGGGTTTACCATCTACTAACACAAACTTGTTTCTTTCTTTTTTTAAGATTAGAACTATTTTGGGGATCTGGAGAAATAAGTTTTAATGGGGTGAATTAATAAGCCTTTTCTCCTTTTCCCACAATACCTTCACATATTTTTACCCAACAGTCTCACACACACACACACACACACACACACACACACACACACACACACACACAACACGAATCAGAAGCCAGCTGTGCTTAAATCTTGCGAACATCATCATATCGTTTTCATGCGCTTTGTATTTAAAATCAAGTACATAAAGAAACCTCCTTTGCGGGAAAAAAGCGAAATAGGATATTTCGCACGAGATAGTTTAATGTAGTAAAGGATATCTTACATACTTGAATGTATTTTAAAGTAAGTGTTATCGCCTTTCGGCATTTTTTTTTCTAGATATCTATCACTAATGTCTAAAAAAAAAAGGCCATTACTGAAAGTAAAGTGGTGGGGTCACTGTCCTGTTCGTTGTTTTAAAAAAGCTTACATCTTTTCATTTTATTATTTTCCTTCATAAGTCTTTAGTCTCAAAAGTAAAGTGGAAACTGTAGGAGGCTTCGAAAATCATCGAGGAAAGTCCCTTTAGGTTAAAATTAATACAAAGAGTAAATTCACTTTGTTTTTTTTTTTACCATGTTCAGATTTAGATTCATATTGATATGAAATACATAATTGGAATGCCAGTCTAACGTAAAGCCAAACATAAGTCTCTTTCCAGTATTAATGTTTAATTCTTTACCCGTTAACAAAGTTTTGATCTCGAGCAAAAACACGGCAAATCTTCACCTTTTCTCACAATGTTTTCCAAAGCAGACTTTTTAACTAGTACTTATCGGTTAAAGAGTCAAAGAATTAACCGTCTATCTAAGCGATCTTGTTTCTTAAAAACATTTTGAAGAACGTAGAAATAACTTTTAATCAATTTACTCTGCGATTGCGGTGTATAATGGAACATTTCTCCTTTTCCCACAACAGTTTCAAACGTGTTTTAGTTCAGAGTCACAAAAAAAAAACGGGTTTTTTTCTTTTCAAAATTCAACAAATTCTAGTAAAGGTGTACAAGTTTTAAACCATTCATCCTGCAAATGCGGTGAATAAAGCTCATTTTGTCTTTAGTATTACTAAGGCTTTATATTTGTATGCAGCCATTATATTGAAGAGTTCCGTCCCTTCAGGGGGCTCGAACCGACGATCGTCCGCTCGCGAGGCCGGGCTGTCTAACCACTAGACCACCGCAACCGTAAATAGTGCGGTGTGAGAAGGCCCTAGGAAAGTGCCTTCGGGCCGAAACGAGCAATTTGTCCTTTTCTCACAATCTTCCCGAGTTCTTATGACTGAAAACTAAGGAATCGGGATGCCAGCCTAACACAAAGTCCAGCAGTGACAATGTTTTTTTTTTTTGTCTTTACAAAGTTTTTTTGCTCTCGAACAAATAATGTAATGTTTCTGACTAAATGAACCGAGATGACTTCTGCTTTATATGGTGAAATATTCCAGTTGAAAACTGGCGCGTAGTTGGCGCGAAAAAAAAAAAAAAGCGCGCGAAATATGGGGGAGGGGGATTTTCTGCTGCTGCTGCCGAAATGGGCTTTTTAAAAAGTAGTATATACTACTGTGACTGAAAATTTGAAATTTGTTTTGTGAAGAATAGAAAACATTGTGGGAAAAGGAGAAAATGCTACCAGCATTTTCTTCTTTTCCCACAATGTTTTCTAAAGGCTTCTTTCTCAGGGTCGTCAAAAGTAGGGATTGTGTGGTAATGGGTTAAGGGTTAAAATCGAATAAGTATATTTGCTATATTCTGACTGCTTGGTACTTAAATACATGTCCATGTGTCGTATAGATTTATTTGTTAGACATTTTTAAACGTTGAGGGAAAAGGAGAAATAGCGGATTACCGAAACATTGTATGCTATTTAAAATGCTTGCCCTTAGCATAATGGTAATTAGCAATATCTTCTTTTCCCACATTCTTTTGATTCTTTGAAAGATATGTCCCATACTTTCTGTGTCGTCTGCAAATGCTTTAAATTTCGACGAGTCTTAGATTTTGTCGTCTTTTATTGAAGAGTAAAACAATCTTGCGGAGAGACCGTACCGCGTCATCCGATTACCTCCCTTTAATACTTACACATCCCTTACCTTCCCTTTCTCAAAAGATGTTATAGATATTACTATTAACAATTGAAATATATTTTGAATTTTGTTATGAATGAACGGATAAGTATTTAAAGTACTCTTTATTGCCACATTTTTTTTCAAGCTGAACAAATGAAAAGTATAAACATTACAGATTTATTCTTGTTTATATAAGAAACTGTCTTTTTGTTGTGCTTGTTAATCATTGCATCTGCAGAGCTGCAGAATTGCCATAGCACTATTATTATCTTTAAACTTTATTATTTGAAGGCCCAAAACAGGCCATATCACCGTGACGCATTCTTGACGATACATTCCTACCCGCCTTCAGCACCTGGGCCCGGTTTCACGAAACAATTTAAGTTCGTTAATTTGCTCAAATCCGCTAACGGACTCAGTTTCTGACTTAAGTTGAGTTCATTATTTAAGTTGCGTTTCACGAAAGTTAACAGACTCAGTAACGATCTCAAAACCTTGAGTTGAGTCTGTTAATTTGAGTCTACCCCTATGCTGGCTTAAATTGCTTGTTGTCGACTCAAATATGGCGGACATGTTGCCGCTGGAAAGATGTAAACCGACAGAACGTCTATTCAGAGACAGAATTTCTCTATTTCAAATCTTAAGCATGGAGGAAATTTTTCAAGGATCGTCTCTGTTCGAAATATACATGACAGATGTTGTGTAGGATCTTTTCTAAGCTGCTGGAGAAATCGTCCCTTGGAGGAATCGACCCTAAACTCAGAAATCGTCCCTTTCACGGCTTTCAAAGACAAATACGATGTCAACAAACAGGAATATGTCTTAGGTAAGATATGAGTATTTTATATTTTGCAATGAGACTTTCTGTCGCAATATTTCGTAGCGAAAATACAAATTTTTGACACTTTCAATGACCCGGAAGTTGTGTCATCGGTAACTAATCGGTAAAAGGTCTGTTTATGACAACTGTCTTTTTGTACGTTGTCCGTCAAAATTTGAAAAGAAAAAGGAAAAATCAGTGCATAAATTCACTCTTCCACTGAATACGATTCTACATTTATGGAAATAATCGTGTATCAGGACAATGTTTTGATTGAATGATTCAGAACAACGTATCAGTTGTCATGGGTGAAAAACTACCCAGCTTTTGAAAATAAACTTGGTACAGAATCCAGGGCCCGGTTTCACAAAAAAACTTAAGTCCGGACTCAACTGAACTGAGTTTACAGGCTTAAGTCCGTTAAATTGCTGAGTTGAGTCTGAAACGTTGAGCGCGTTTCACGAACGCGTTCTCAGCTGAGTCACTTATTTCGTTGATTTTTTTAAACGTCTTAAGCGGTATTTTTGCTACTCTTCGAAAACGGAGGTAATAAATTGTAAAAATTCGGGAACAACTGTCAATACGTTGTCATCTGCAATAAATTAAACCGATTTTCTTGCATTAAAAAGTATATGCAGTTATAAAAAGCCATTTTACGGAATTCTAGCCGTGTAGTCATGCATCGGTATGCGCGTCACAATTGTAAATAAACTGCTTCGCTGTGGTTCTAGTCAAAATTTATTGAATTGTTTCATATTCGAGGCCAAAAACGAGGAAATTAAAAAGGATAGGCCTATACATGCATGATTCTCGCTGATTCACTTTATGATAGTGAGGTCTATTCAACATGAATTAACTTTGTCTTTTTAAACTGTCTACAATGCACTAAATACATAGGCGGGGATGTCAAAGTGCCATTGAGGTTGGCCCGCCCGGGTAGCTCAGTGGTTAGCGTATCTGACTCGTGACCTGGTGGTTGTGAGTTCGATACCCGGTTGAGGCAAACTTTCTTTCCGGCGATTTTTTGCCTCTCACTTCTGCTGCATGTGAGAAAAGCAGTCACTGACTTGGAAAAAAAGCTGTGTCAGTACTGGTGTAAGAAAGCCAGGAAACACATGCGTAGATGCACTGACGCCGTGATATGACCTAAGTTGTTAAAACGGCGTTAAACTCCAATCAATCAAAGCTAGTGAGGTTCAACAAACTATCAGCAGTTTTAAGAGAAAGATGGTCGAGTATCGTACTCATCTGTCTTCCTGTAATATCATGCAGCTGAAGAAGATGCACTTCTGAATAGATTTGAGACCAGAGTTTAAACATGACTTCATTATTACTCGCCGGAAATTTCTAGATTTGAACTTCTTGAACATACATGGCACAGTTCTGACTTTGCACCGGTGCTTAAAAATCATCCCCCCCCCCCCCCCCCCAATAACAACACAGCCCCGTGAACGGCGACTTTATACAGCTGTTGATCTTACGTGAAAGAAGGCACACACTACAGTAGATATTCAAATTCAGAAGGGACTGATATGCAAGCGTTTGCAAGTGGCTTCCACGGCATCAAAAACTTGTATGAAAACATGCATGTATTATTTGTAATAAACTGGACAAATATCCGAATTTGTCTAAAATAGATGTACTGCAGTATACAAACTGGTTTAATCCCTCGAGTGCAGTTTAACCCTTTACCACTCAATCCACGGTTTTAACGACCCCTAGAAAAAAGCTTTTGAAATCATGGTTGGAAAAGGAGAAAATGTTGGCAAGCAATATTTTCTCTTTTTGTCTTAATGTTTTCTACCCAATCAAAAAGAGAAATTATCATTTTATCAACCAATAATTTGTCATCTGCAATTTTTTATGCTTTCAATTTGGTCCACTCTAGAATTTTGTTGTTTGGTGAAGAGTTAATTGGACTTTTTCAGTCTGGGAAAAAAGGAAAATGGCAACATAATTTCACAAGTATCTACCATAATATTGTTTACACAAAAGAACGGTATAGATCAAAGATCAGCCTGTAAATTCTTGGCAGTCTGATTTTGATCTACACTGTCTGTAAAAGGTAGTTTGATCCTGAGCTAATTGTCCATGAAAATGGAGATCTAGCTGACTGAATTATGCAAGTAAACTTTTAAATAAACTGTGAGTTAAAAAGGAGTGAGAGCTTTATTGATTTTGAGTACATGTATATAGTATATATTTCACCAAAAAGTTTCAAACAGCTAAAATATGATTTTCATGATAGATTAATTTCTGACTAGATATGAAGAAGTGACCCAAGCCAATCTAGGTATAAGTTTTTGAGCTTTATTAAGTAGCAGATGTACAGGTTTGGAACAGTCAATCAGAAAAATGAGAGTCCTTATCTGGTTTGGAGTAAAAAAAAAAAAATCCTCCATGTGTTAACATACATAAAAATGACACATTAGTTACAATACATATTTGAACATTTCTCATGACTCTGGAACTTACTCACATAGGGCATATACTTATAGCAAAGGAAAACATAATTTTTCAGCAGCATCAAAAACATAACAGGAACATATGCAATAAACCTTAATAAGCACAATCTCTTTTTGAAGCTAGCACAATCTCTTTTTGAAGCTAACATCCTCAGGGGCATAAAAAATTGTTTTAACTTCAGTTGAAGAGGGATGACAATATAAATTTGAATGTGGGTCAGTGTCAAAAGCAATAGTATTAAGTTACTTTTTCTGTAACATGCCATTACTAATGATTATAGTCATTACATGTTATATTTGTAATAAACTGAGCAAATATCCAAATTTATCAAAAATACATGCACTGAAATATACAAATATCTTTAATGGTACCCCTAGAATGCAATTCAACCCTTTATCCAACAATCCAGGAAACATTGTTGATTGACTGAATGGTGTTTTACGCCACTTTCAACATTACTTCAGTCATATCACGGTGACAGCTCACATATTCATGTATTTTCTGGGTATTACCAGTACTAGGCTAGAGCTCTGAAGTGTCTTGCTCAAGGACACTCTCACAAATAGAAAACATTGTTGGAAATGGAGAAAATTCATAATAAGCATTTTCTCCTTTTCCCACAATATTTTTTAACTCATGAAAAAGAGTAATCATCTTTTTATCACCAGTAAATCTGTCGTCTGCAAATGTTTTGAGTTTGGTCCCATCTAGAATTTTGTCTTTTGGTAAAGTGTTATTTATCAAATGGACTTTTTCCAGTCTGGAATAAAAGGGACAATAGCAATATTATTTCCAAGGTATCTGCCATAATACAAAAGAACAGTATAGATCAAAGATCAGACAGCACATTCTTTGCCATCTGATCTTGATCTACACTGCTTAAAAGAGGGAGTCTGTCTTGAGCTATTTTTCCTTTAAAAAAGGAATATTTAGCTGAATGGACATTTGCAACTAAACTTTTGAATAAACTACTTTTTCACTTGCAGATTATTCAATAGGATATGGTGGTATGTTTTCCTATGCTTAAGTGGTTTAACTCTTTACCAAATGAAAAATTTTAGACTGGTCCAAATTGAAAATATTTGCAGATGACAAATTAACTATGACTCAAAAACTGAAATTCTTCCTTTGAAGTGTAGAAAACATTGCGGGGAAAGGAGAAAATGCTGGTTACCAGCATTTTCTCCTTTTCCCACGATGTTTTCAAAAGCCTTCTTCTTTAGGCTCATTAAAACTCGGGATTGTGTGGTAAAGGGTTAGATAGCTTGGGTTTAAAAGAAAAGGATTTATTGCACAAATGACATATTCAAGGAACTTTTACCAACTATTACATACAGTCAACTATTACACAAAAGTTCAATTGATTGAATGTAAATTCTGCATTGGCTCTACATTTGAACTCCTCATGACACCAAAGGACCAGTCTGGAGAAAAATTGGTCTATTACTGTCCAGGCATCATCGTACTGTACTGAATGCCTTTTACCTATTTAAAATAAAGAATTAAATCTTTTAAGGGTGAAAATTCATTGTTACCAAACAATTCTGTTTTAGCAACCCTAAGAAGGACTTTGTAAACATTGTGAGAAAAGGGGAAAATGCCGGTAATCAACTTTTTTCTCCATAAACCACAATATTCTATACCTTTTAAGATTATTTTTATCATTTGAGCCACACTTTAATGTGTTGTCTGAAAATCCTTTCAATCTGGACCAGTCCTACATTTTTTTCTTTGGTATAGAGTTGAGTGATGGATGTCATCTCTAAATGCCAATTGCAAAGATCTATCCAGCTCACTTTTGTAACTTAGATGCTATCTACCATGAGTGAAATTTTGCCTTTGTACACCAAAATCAGGTCTGTATGTTCATGCAAAAGCTGTCAAGTTTTAATCTCAACCTTTCACTCCTTTGAGAAATTTATCACAAAAAAAAAGTCTATTTCAATGATTAACTGAAAATGATATAGCAAACTGTATAAATGTGGCAGTCAAGGTTATGGACAATGTACTGAAATATCCTTTTAAAGTGTATTATGACTGCCAGAGATGCATGTCTGTTTTTAACTTGGCTATCAGTAACTTATAATGTTTACTAAGTCTGACACCTACTGGAAATGAAAGCAACAACAACCATGTTTTCTCAGAATGTTCACCTTTTCATTTCTACAAAAAAAAAAAAAAAAAAATTCTTCGACAAGAAAATACACAAACCTGTTAAAACCATCAACAATGAAGTAGATTTTAAAACAGTATTATTTCTCTGTTGATAGTAGATCTCTTTACCACAGTGGATCTGAAAAAGATTTCACAATATGTTTTTATAACCATTGATGCAGCACTACTTCACAGACTATGTATTTTAGTGCTCATGTTTGTAAATGTATGTCAGTTTCAGAAAAGATATAAGTAAGGAAGCAGAATAACTTGCTTGAAGTCTGTAAAACAATGGTTTCTCTATCACTTGCAATCATTAACTGAATTTGGTGCAAAAATATCTATGTGAAAGATAGAGCATAATCACAGAACACAAATATGACAGGAAAAAGTCATCTATGCATGTCAAATGTGAGAGAAAAAGTTTCCTTTACATGTATATATTTGAAGATGATTTGTGAATTTGTGAGCAACTTCATTACTCCATAGATATGACAAGATATTTTTCCAGTATACCTAATATCTTTTACCTCTTTTTCTGCCAGTGGGGGCTGAGATAGCTTTTGGAAATTGTAGATCATGATTAGAGAGTGCATTCTGCTACTAATGCTAATATTTTACCAAAACCATCGTACAGTGCACTAGTTATCTACTTTCAGACTATGAAATAAGTTAAATTTATTTATTTTGGCAGCAAAAGAGTTCAAAGAAACATTCAATTTGCCAGATTGTTGAACAAGACATATCTGTCATTTTCTTAGAATACCTCCAGGTCTTGAATCAGAAATGATGATGTGCAATGCTAACTAGATCTACATTGTCCATTTACTAATCACTTCACCGTCGTCACACAAATATGTGTTTATTTACCTAGGATGAGAGTGACAGAAATGAAAGTTTTGTATTGAAAAGAATAAAACTAAAAGACAAAATGAAAACAAAATGAAACCTATGTTGTGGGTACTCATGGGAATTACAAATGGATATCTACCATACATATTTTAGAATTCCAATCACCATCTGATAATCAGTAATCAACCAGATATCTGATCCTCTGTCAAGTTAATTGAGAATGATTTTCACTTCCTAAATGCCTGATTGTTTGCCATAGAGCTCCCAGCCTCAGTTCTTTTGAAGCCAAACTGAAGCCAGGTGATAACTGATAAATAGGCAAATAATGATAAATTTAAACATCTAACATGTTCATCCTATTACGCTTTCATTTAAATTTTAGTCAAGTCAACAAAAGATGTAAACACAATCTTAAATTTGAAACAGAAAACTCAAAATCTGTATGTATGTGTGTTGGCCTATATTTTTGTTTAAAGTTGAAAGGGTTTGGTTATTCATTACAAAGGCAGATATTGAAGTGATATTGTGTTTTGCATCTCTTGTTAAATTGGCTTAAAAATAAATGAAAGTGTAATAGGATGAACATGTTAGCTGTTGAAAGTTATGACTATTTGCCTATTTATCGATTATCACCTGTCTTCAGGTAGGCTTCAAATTAACTGGGGATGGGAGCTCTATGGCAAACAATCAGGCATATAGGTAGTAACAATCATTGTCAAGTAACTTGACAGAGGATCAAATAACTGGTTGCTTTCTATTATCAGATGGAGATTGGAATTCTAAAACCTGTATGGTAGATATCCATCTGTAATTCCAATAGAGCACCCACAACATATGTTTCATCTTGTTGTTATTTTGTTTTTTAGTTTTATCTTTTTCCAATACAGAACTTTCATATTTGAGTGATGACGTTGAAGTGATTAATAAAGGGATGGTGAACTTAGCATTTCACAACATTTCTGATTCAGGACCTGGAGGTCAGCATTCTAAGAAATTGACAGGTATGTTTTGTTCAACAATCTTGCAAATTGATTGTTTCTTTAAACTCTGTTGCTGCCAAAATAAATAAATTTAACTTATTTCATAGTCTGAAAGTAGATAACTAGTGCACTGTAAGATGGTTTTGGTAAAATATTAGCATCAGGTAGCAGACTGCACTCTCTGATCACGATCTACAGTCTCCAAAAGCTATTTTAGTCCCCACTGGCAGAGAGAGGTAAAAGAAAAATATCTGACATCTCTATAGAGTAATGAAGTTGCTCACAGATCATCTTCAAATATATACATGTACTTTTTCTCTCACATTTAAAATGCATAGATGATTTTATCCTGTCACACTTGTGTTCTGTGATTATGCTCTATCTTTCACACAGATATTTTTGCACCAAATTCTGATTATGATTGCAAGTGATAGAGAAACAATTGTTTTACAGACTTTAAGCAATTTCCAGCTATACTGCTAGCTTACTTATATCTTTTCTGAAACTGACATACATTAATAAAACTTGAGCATCAAAATCCATAGTCTGTGAAACAGTGCTGGATCAATGGTTATAAAAAAAATATTGTGAAATGTTTTTCATATCCACTGTGGTAAATAGATCTACTATCAACAGAAAAAAAAAAGTGTTTTTAAATCTATTTCATTGTTGATAGTTTTAACAGGTTTGTGTATTTTCTTGTCAAAGATATATTCTTTGTAGAAATGAAAATGTGAACAGTGTGACAAAACATTGTTGTTGTTGCTTTCATTTCCAGTTGGTATCAGACTTTGTAAACATTACTAGTTACTGCATAGTCAAGTTAAAAACAGAAATCTGTGGCAGTCATAATACACTTTAAAAGGATATTTCAGTACCTTATCCATAACCTTGACTGCCACATCTATACAGTTTTCTATATGATTTTCAATTAATCATTTTCAATAGACTTTTTTGTGATAAATTTCTCAAAGGAGTGAAAGGTTGAGACTAAAGCATGACAGCTTGTAGAAAGATTGCATGCACAAGCAGATTGATTTTGGTGTACGTAGGCAAAATTTCACACATGTTAGATACCATCCAAGTTACAAAAGTGAGCTGGATAGATCTTTGCAATTTTCATTTTAAGATGAAAACCATCTCTGAACTCTATACCAAACAAACAAGTGTAGGACTGATCCAGATTGAAAAGATTTTCAGACAACACAATTAAGTGTAACTCAAATGATGAAAATAATCTTAAAAGGTATAAAACATTGTGGTTTATGGAGAAAATGTTGATTACTAGCATTTTCTCCTTTTCTCACAATGTTTACAAAGTTCTTCCTAGGGTTGCTAAAACAAAATTGTTTGGTAACAATGAATTTTCACCCTTTAAATATTTAATTTTTATTTTAAATAGGTAAAACCAAAAGCATTCAGTACAGTATGTTGATGCCAAGACAGTACCAGACCAATTTTTCTCCAGACTGGTCCTTTGGTGTCATGAGGGGTTCAAATGGAGAGCCATTGCAAAATTTACATTCAATCAATTGAACTTTTGTGTAATAATGTGTAATGGTCAACTCTGTGTCACAATTGGTAAAAGATCCTTGAATATGTCATTTGTGCAATAAATCTTTTTCTTTTTAAGCCAAGCTATTTAAACCAGTATATATATGAAAACATATCACCATATCCTATCAAATACTCTGCAAGTGAAAACGTAGTTTATTAAAAAATTGAGTTGCAAAGTTACAGTCAGCTAGATATTCCTCTTTTAAAGGACAATTAGCTCAAGATCAGACTCCCTCAGATAGACAGTGTAGACCAAGATCAGAGAGCTAAGAATATGCTAACTGATCTTTGATCTATACTGTTCTTTTGTCTTTTATATTACGGCACATACCTTGAAAATAATATTGCTATTGGCCTTTTTATCCCAGACTGGAAGAAGTCCATTTGATTTAAAACTAGACCAAAAGACAAAATTCTAGAAACATTTGCAGATGACAAATTAACTTTGATAAAAAAATAATTTTTCTTATTGATGTGTAAAAAATATTATGGGAAAAGGAGAAAAGGCTAATTACGAATTTTCTCCTTTTCTAACAATGTTTTCTGGATTTTTTGATAAAGGGCTAAATTGCATTTTAGGGGTACCATTAAACCAATTTGTATGTTTCAGTGCATGTATTTTTGACAAATTTGGATATTTGCTCAGATTAGTACAAAAGTTACATGTATACAATCATCAGTAATGGCACGTTACAGAAATAATGATGCTGCTAAAAAATAATATTTTCCTCTGCTATAAGTATATGCCCTATGTGAGTAAGTTCCAGAGTCATGAGAAATGTTCAACTATCAATGTGCCGTAACTAATGTGTCATTTGTATGTATGTGAACACATGGAGGCTCTCATTTTCTGCTACTTCATAAAAGCTCAAAAACTCATACCTACATTGGCTCGAGTCACTTCTGCAAACCTAGTCAGTCATAATCTATCATCTAAATAATATTTTAGCTTTGTGAAACTTTTTGGTGAAATATATATTCAAAATCAAAAAAGCTCTCACTTCTTTTTAACTCACAGTTTATTTAAAAGCTTAGTTGCAAATGTCCAATCAGAGGGATATTCCATTTTCATGGTCAGTTAGCTCAGGATCAAACTACCCTTTACAGACAATGTAGATCAAGATCAGACTGCAAAGAGTGTACAGGCTGATCTTTGACCTATATATTGCTATTTTCCTTTTTTTCCCAGACTGAAAAAGTCCATTTAACTCTTCACCAAACAACAATATTCTAGACTGGACCAAATTGAGAGGTTAAGAAAAAAATAGATGCAGAGGCAGATGACAAATTATCTGTTTATAAAATGATAATTTCTCTTTTTGATTAGATAGAAAACATTTAGACAAAAAGAGAAAATACTGCTCACCAACATTTTTATGCTCCCCGAAGGGGGGGAGGGGGCATATAGTCGCCGCTTGATCTGTCCGTCCGTCCGTCCGGATGTCCGTCCGTCCGAAACCATTTCTCCACTTCTCCACAATCCCTGGACCAAATTGGATGAAACTTCATATATGAACTCAATAGGATATTGCGCCGATGTAATTTTCTTGGTTTTCCAATTTGACGCTGTGTCATGGAAAAAGGGGGTTTCTTGTAAAATTCCAATTTTTACTAATATCTCCTTCAGTTTTCTTCAAAATTTCATGAAACTTTACATTTATATTGTTTATTAAAAGTTTCACCATGTGCCCTTGTTTTTTTTAATCTATGCAAAACCATGTTACGGGAAAAGGGTGCTTAATGTCTTATAAGTTATTGCCCTTAGTAAATTTTAACTTTGGTTTTTTTTGTCCAGGGCATAACTTAGAAAGTATAGAAGGTAGTAACTTCAAACTTCACACACAGATAGATCACATAATGGAGAAGTGCAGTGTACAAGAACCATAACTCTTTCCCATTTATTTTTGGGGTTATTGCCCTTTTTAAATTTTAACTTCAAATTTTTGTGTAGCGAAAACTTCCAGAGTAAAAAAGCTAGTAACTTCAAACTTCATATACAAACAGGCCACATAAAGGAGAGGTGCAGTGTACAAGAACCATAACTCTTTTCCTATTTTTTTAGAGTTATTGCCCTTTGTAAATTTTAACTTTGGATTTTTGTCTGGGACATAACTTCAAAAGTATAGAAGCTAGTAACTTCAAACTTCACACAGATAGAACACATAATGAAGAAGTGCAGTGTACAAGAACCATAACTCTATCCCAACTAATTTTGGGGTTATTGCCCTTTGTAAATTTTAACTTTAAATTTTTGTGCGGGCCATAACTTCCAAAGTAAAAAAGCTAGTAATTTCAAACTTCATATACAGATAGGCCACATTCAGGAGAAGTGCGTGTAGAAGAACCATAACCCTATTCCCACTATATTTAGAGTTATTGCCCTTTGTAAGTTTTAACTTTGCTTTTTTTTGTCCAGGGCATAACTTTTGGAGTTATTAACCTTTGTAAATCTTAACTTAAAATTTTTGTCTGGGGCATAACTTCCAAAGTAAAAAAGCTAGTAACTTCAAACTTCATATACAGATAGCCCATTAAGGAGAAGTGCACTGTACAAGAACCATAACCCTATCCCAACTATTTTTTGGGGGTTATTGCCCTTTGTAAATCTAACTTTAAATTTTTGTCAGGGGCATAACTTCCCAAGTATAAAAATTAGTAACTTCAAATTTTAAATATATAAAGATCACATTAACGAGAAGTGCAATTTAAATAAAAACATAACTCTATTCCCACTATTTTTAGAGTTATTGCCCTTTGTAAATTTTAACTTTAGATTTTTTTTTTTTTTTTTTGTGGCATAACTTTCAAAGTATAAAACCTAGTGACTTCAAACTTCATATACAGATAGACCACAAAAAAGAGAAGTGCAGTGTACAAGAAACATAACTCTATTCCCACTAGTTTTAGAGTTATTTTACTTTGTAAATTTTAAATTTTGTTTTTGGTCTGGAGCATAACAGTTACACATAAAATGACACCTGTTCTGTGACAAGGCGCTTTGTGGGGGTATGCGGCACTTTTGTGACAGTTGTAGTTTCATTCTTTCCTATTTATACTAAACTGTGTTACAGAAAAAGAGGGCCTAATGACAAACTCAAACACGAAGTTTATAAATGTTTAATCTGACTTTGACAATTTTGCCATTACTATAATAGTAATGTTTTATTTACAGATTGTTCACATTGACAGGAAGTTTTACTTCACTGTTCCAAGAGTTATGCCCCTTCTTTATTTAATTATTTAAACATTGGCAAATGCAGTTTGGCAGACGGGACCAAACAAAAGTAGCCTGTTTCACCCCCGCCCTCCTCTCCCGTTACCAACCATTTAAAGCCTTCACTTTCCTAAACAGAGACCTGTTCGGGGAGCATAATCCGTCTACGACGGCTCTTGTCTATTTTTCCAACCATGTTTTCAAAAGATTTTATTTCTTGGGGGTATTTAAAACTGTGGATTGTGTGGTAAAGGGTTAAACTTCACTCTAAGGATTAACCCATTTGTATATTTCAGTACATCTTTTTATACAAATTCGGATATTTGTCCAATCTATTACAAATAATTCTACATGCATGTTTTCATACAAATTTTTGATGCCTTGGAAGCCACATGCAAATGCTTGCATATCAGTCCCCTCTTAATTTGGATATGTACAGTAGTGCGTGCCTTCTTTCAAGTAAGATCCGAGCCCCGGTAGCTCAGTCGGTAGCTTGGGGTACTTGAGAACAGGGGTCGTGGGTTCAAAATTGGCTCGGCCAATTTCTATCCAAGGATTGATGATAGTCACTGCGACAGGATTTGCTTCGACGATGATTATGTGGGAAAGCAGGCAGTGGCTTGAAAAGAAAACTGTGCGGAGTGCTGATAAAAGAGACTCCAGGACAGCATGGATAGGTGCACTGGTCGTCATAATATAACTGAAATAATGTAGAAAACGGCGTAAAACACCATTCAATCAATCAGTTTCACGTAAGATCAACGGTTGTATAAAGTCGCTGTCCCTGGGGCTGTGTTGTTGTTATAAAGGGGGGGGGGTGTTAGGGGGGATATTTAAGCTTGGTGCAAAGTCCGAGCTCTGCGGTGAATGTTCAAGAAGTTCAAATCTAGAAGTTTCCCGGCTATTAACGATGAAGTCATGTTTAAACTGTGGTCTCAAATCTATTCAGGTGTACATCTCCTTCAGCTACATGATAGCCTATTACAGAATGAGATGCTCGGCGATCTTTCTCTTAAAACTGCTGCTAGTTTGTTGAACCTCACTAACTTTGATTAATTGACTGTATTTGGAGTTTAACGCCGTTTTACCAGCTTAGGTCATATCACGGCGGTCATTGCATCCAAGCATGTGTTTCCTGGCTTTCTCACACCAGTACTTTCTCACAGGCACTTTGACATCCCCGCCTATGTTTTAAGTGCATTGTGGACAGTTTAACAAGACACATTTTATTCATGTGAAATAGACCTCACTATCACAAAGTGAATCGGTACGATTCATGGTTGTACATATTCCATTTAATTTCCTCGTTTTTTTGGCCTCGAATATGAAACAATTTCAATAAATTTTGACTAGTGCCACAGCGAACCAGTTTATTTACGATGGTGACGTGAATAACGATGCATGAATACACGGTTAGAATTCCTTAAAATGGCTTTTTACGACTGTATGCATTTTTTTAATGCAAGAAATTTGGCCTTGTTTATTTTAGACGACAACGATATTGACAGTTGTTCCCGAATTTTTACAATTTATTACCTCCGTTTTCGAAGAGTAGCAAAAATACCGCTTATGACGTTTAAAAAAATCAACGAAATAAGCGACTCAGCTGAGAATGCGTTCGTGAAACGCACTCAACGTTTCAGACTCAACTCAGCAATTTAACGGACTTTAGCCTGTAAACTCAGTTGAGTTGAGTACGGACTTAAGTTTTTTCGAGAAACCGGGCCCTGAACCCGGGTTAGTTTAATAATAGAAACTCTACTGACCCACACTTCCAACGCAAAATTAAGTTTGATATAATATTTATCATTTCATCCAATGTCACAAAATTTCAAAAATTGTCAGAATGATCATTTTTTGAAGAAAATAGCACTACATCCTTCAAATTCCATAAGGCTAGTCAGCCTAAGCCCCAGCGCGCAAGAGGGGTGTCTTCAAAAAACCATATCGTACAATTTTGAACTGCAGTATTTAATAAAAATCATTCACTTTGAATCATTACCTGTTCGGGTGAACTTCTGCCACAACCTGTGAACGGTAGATACTGCACAAAGAAATAAACGGCACACAGAGGTAAATGAGAACAATACCTTGGTTCATTCTAATAGCAAGTCCTCTGGTTTCAATCGTTAATCTCGGACTGGTCAGGAAAGGACGTTTGGAAATCTTAACTCCACTACAGTCGGCCATCGTGTGGTATACTTTGTGTACACTCTAATGTTAAAAATGTTGCCAGTTGTGCATTTGCAACACAAAAATGGGACATCGTACACAGACACCAGTGTTCAGTAAAGCGTAACAAAATTGTCAATTGGCTGCTATGCACAGTTAGGACATGCACATGAAAAGATTAGATAATACTTCTTTATGTTTTTCATATCCTGGAATTGAAATTATATTAGAAAATAATTTTGTGTTGGAAGTGTGAGTCAGTATATTGCCATTCTTTATACCAAATGTTACCGCTAATGGCTGCACGATCGCTGTTGTCGTTTCCGGTTTGAAATCAGGACAAACCTGTCGTATTTTCCTATCCTCACACCATATATATTGGTAAATTATCTATGTTTGCACAGCTGAGTTATTCTACACACTTTCAAAGTTTACCTTATTTTTCTCTCTCTTTAGCTGTAAGGATGTATATGTAAGGCTTATTTACACATTGCATTTATTTTTTCCCCACCATGTTTTCTTATCTTTCAAAAATAAAACCTCCATACCTAAAGGGCAACTACAGCCCAAAGCTATTTTTGGATATATGAATCCTTAAATAAAAACAATCTTAAAATTGAAAATCACATTTCAATGTTTTTCGTAAAAAGAGAGTTATAAGCGAAAATGTGGTTTGCACACCTGTGCGAGTTTGTGAAATCTCCGATAAACCGGATGTGACGTAGGAAGTGTGACCCACACATTTATTTCGGCTTCTGTGTACTGTTAATTTGCTCTGATACTGACCTTTTTTCCTTACAGCCTTATCCTCCCTCATGTCGGGAGACGATTTTTTTCGTCACAAAAATCCTTCTATATGCCGGGTGCCGAGTTTAAGCACTATGTCGAGCCAGGAGATGACTATTTAGTCGTCAGTCTGCTGTCTGTCTGTCTGAACCGAATGACGTGGCTCAATATCAGATTTATCATTAATCCCTAACAGGTTAAATAAACCTTCATGCCGATTACAAAATTTCGAATATTGCTAGTTTTTGGAGATACAAAAATAGAGGCAAGAAGTCAATGGTAAATTCACTGATGATTATCCATCTCTTTCATATTACTGAGAGAGAGAGAGAGAGAGAGAGAGAGAGAGAGAGAGAGTTGGAGGGTAGTTAGAATAGAAATTCGACAAGCAGATTATGGGATTTTTTTTTATTATTATTTAAGATCGTATAAATGAGGAAAATACAAAAGTTATGACGTTCGATTTACCAATTTAACCTGTTTAATATTCAAAATTCCATTTATATTTTATAAGAAAAAGGATTCAATATGATCGTGAAAACAAAAGAGTAACTTTGTACATGACATGTTTATGACACGTGCTTGTTAACCTCCGGCTGCAAGCCGGGTAAAAACAAGTATGGGAGACCACGACGGTGCGATACCAATATCAAAGAGGCGCCAAATTAACCCTTTGCCCTCTTACATTGACACGGGTAGGAAACTTCATATTCTGAGCCAATGGCTCTGACGAGAAAATGTTGTGTTGGTCTTCCGTTTCTGAAGATGTCGGCTGAAAAACAACCAAAAACCAGGTAATCTTGTCATTATTTGTAATCATGTGTTCTTATGTCTTTGAAATTCCAAAAAAGGAGAATGTCATGCAATGCTCTGGTCTTTCAACGTGCTTTCTACACTACAGAAAGTTGAAACTAGTGTACGATGTTGTCTGAATCATTTGTGGCGTGGGTTGACCTTAGCTAAAATAATGCGTCACGGACCTAAATTCAGTCTATTATTGCCATATAATTGGCAATTAATAGAGAATCTTGCTGTCCCAAAAGCGTGAATTAATGTCTTGAAATGTTACATTCACAGCTGGTAAAGAATTGAAAAGAAATACCACAAAAAATGATGAAAATAAAAAAGGGCTCCGATTATGTGGACCGGCTCTGAAATGTAGGTCGGCACCGATTGATGAGGGCTTCCTTTTAAAAAAATTAGTTCTTTAAACATTTACTTAGGAAGCAGGCTTTGTTTTTCCATTAATACCTTTTAGTCCAAAATGTAGTACTTTTGTTGGATGGAACATGACCGAATTTATGAAAATACAAAGGACTGGTATTGTCACGATTGAAAAATCCTGTCGAAAATTAGTCTATCTGACTTTTGAAAATACTTTTGTGTAGCTTTTGATTAACAGAATGATCTATACATGTATATAGCATTTGTTATGCTTTCGTCGTAAGTGCAGCCCACATGTAAGAAAAAAAAAAGAAAAATATTTGGCATCTTCGGAAGACTATTTGGTCTTAAAACAGTCATTAAAAAGCTAAATGGAAAATGTACCGACCGTAGCAGAGATGGTGAATAGAAAGAAAAACAAAAACAAAAACAAAACTTTATTTGTTTCTGCAGTGTAGATCAAGATTATACTGCACAAAACGTGATCGTTTGTTTGTTTGGATGGATGTTTGTTTATCATCGGCTTAAAGATAACTGATATGTGACATTTTCTGATCTAATATGCATCTGGTTAATTGAACATTGAAATATCAGAGTAAGTACTATCAGAATCAGGGATCTATGAACATTTTTGGTCTTGACGTGCTTGTGAAATAGATTCTTTTTTGTTGTTAAAGACTTGTATATACCCCACCCACCTGACAAACTGTTGTGTAGTGTTAAGTACTAAAAGAGAGTTAAGAGTATTCACACATATACCCTGAGGCGTGTATCGGTACATTTTCCATATAGCTTTTTAATGACTGTTTTAAGAACAAGAGTCTTCCGAAGATGCCATTTTTTTTTTCTTACATGTGGGCTGCACTTACGACGAAGCATGACAAATGCTATATACATGTATAGACCATTCTGTTAGTCAAAAGCTACACAAAAGTATTTTCAAAATTTAGATAGACTAATTTTCGACAGGATTTTTCAATCGTAACAATACCAGTCCTTTGTATTTTAATAAATTCGGTCATGTTCCATCCAACAATAGTACTATATTTTAGACTGAAAGGTGTTAGCAGAAATACAAAGCCTAAGTAAATCTTTACAGAAAACTAAATTTTTGAAAGGAAGCCCTCATCAATCGGTGCTGACTTACACATTCAGAGCCGGTCCACATAATCGGAGCCCTTTTTTATTTTCATCATTTTTTGTGCTATTTCTTTTCAATTCTTTACCAGCAGCAAATGTAACATTTCAAGACATTAATTCACGCTTTTGGGACAGCAAGACTCTCTTTTAATTGCCAATTATATGGCAATAATAGACTGAATTTAGGTCCGTGACGTATTATTTTAGCTAAGGTCAACCCACGCCACAAATGATTCAGACAACATCAAACACTTGTTACAACTTTCCGTAGTGTAGAAAGCACGTTGAAAGACCAGAGCATTGCATGACATTCTCCCTTTTTGGAATTTCAAAGACATAAGAACACATGATTACAAATAATGACAAGCTTACCTGTTTTTAGCTCACCTGAGCACAACGTGCTCAAGGGGAGCTTTTAGGATCACCCTGTGTCCGTCGTACGTCGTCCGTCGTGCGTCGTCCGTCGTCAACAATTCTTTAAACATCTTCTCCTCCTAAACGGCTGGGCCAATTTAGACCAAACTTGGCTGAAATATTCCTCGGGAGGTCCTCTTTCAAATTTGTCCACAGAATTTGATTCCATCAAAAACTCTGGTTGCCATGGCAACCAAATGGAATTTTCTTAGAAATTTTTTAAAAATATTCTCCTCTGAAACCGCTGGTCAGATTTTGAAATAATTTCACAGAAATGTTCCTTGGGTGACCCTTTTCAAAAACTGTTCGCGAAATTTTAATCCGTCGAAAAACATGGCCGTGGTGGGGGTGGGGATCTTTGCACTCATGCAGTGTCAACAATTCTTTAAAAATCTTCTCCTCTGAAATCGCTTGTCTGATTTTGAAATAATTTCACAGAAATGTCCTTTGGATGACCCTGTTACAAAATTGTTCGTTGATTAGGTAGTGGTATAATTGAAATAACTTCAAGAAATAAATTTCAAAATAGTTTTGTTCCCCACTAGAAGAATAACTTTTCCTTTTCATTAGTACTATATCCACTAGGCTAATTCATTCAAAATTTCTTTCCTATGATTGTAGTAAGATGTAAGAGCGATAGAGATTGAAATTCTGCAGTACACAAGTGATTGAAACGTGATAAAGCGTTTTATATCTTTACAAATATCATGCAGTTTTCTCAGTTTTCTGCGTTAGTTCATATATAGCGACCATATATTCTCACACTTGTGACGTCACGGCAAACTACCGGAAGTCACGATTTTTTCTATTAGCGACTTTCAGACAGGTGAAAATCCGAAGTTTAAACCTCTATATCTAGTGTAGTAAGCATCATAGGACGCTAAATTTTTTTTTTTTTTTTTTTTTTGTTAACATACTCTAGTATAGTTTTATCCGATTTTGAAATAAAAATTTGGTCTAGAGTTACCCTTTAAAGATACATCTTTACAGCCAGAGAGTAAAAAATAGCTTTAAAAACTTTACAGTGTGTACAATCTAGTTAGCTGTGTAAACGTAGATAAAAAATCGATATAAGTCGTGTGGGATAATTCAAACCCGAAACTGTGGTTGTAATGTCTAGGAAAAGCCTCCAGAGAATGAAATGCATTTTCTATCTGTCATAATCTGTGCAACCTTAAAACCGTCAGGGGCAACATTTGGCATGAAGATACAAGAATGATTACATTTTCATAAAATAAAGATAAAACTGGTTTAAAAAAAAAAACTGGATGGAAACGAGTGAATGTGTATCTTTAACACTTTAATATGCAATCCCGGGTTTCTGCTGGTAACCAGCATTTTCTCCTTTTTCACAATATTTTCTACCCTTACCAAAACAATTTTCAACTTTTGAGCTACATGTATCTTGCTTCCCGCAAATGCATTCAATTTGGATAAGTTTAAAGGCTAATTTACACGGTATGTTTAGTCAGAATGATAAAACAGGTCCTTTTTCAAGCCATATCTGTTTTTCACGTTTACACGATATTTTCTATTTTCCGTATCCATGGATGAGTGAACCATAGTGTCGTGAGGTAAAGGGTAGAATTCACAGGCAAATAAAATGAAGGAAAGTTTCCATCTCCATCAACCCCTAACTTGCTGAATAAGTGAAATAAAAATATCTCGCCGATTAAAAAGATAATATGAGCCGTGCTCTGGCAAAAGGGGGCTTAATGCATCTCCGTAATCCATCATACCAAGAAAGCCATCACATACTTATGGATCCATAGTAGCCACTTTTTTTTAACAACCGAATCAATCATGAAGTAGACTGGTCCTTTGACATGCAGAAAATCGACCAATAGCGAAAAGTTTCGGTCCAGATCAGCCTGCGCGGACTGCGCAGGCTGACCTGGGTCGAAACTTTTCGCAGATGCATTAAGCCCCCTTTTCACAGAGCGCGGCTCTTATATTTATGTATGATGTGCTATTTCAAAGTTGCTTTTTTTTTCTTTTGAAAAGATCTCCTTATCGGAAAGTGAAGATCCAAGATCAAAATGCACGTTCTGTGCAGTCTGATCTTGATCTTCATTGTCCGCAAATGGTCCTGAAGTCGCGCTTAGCAGCTTAAGGGTTAAAATCATATAAGTATATTTGCTATATTCTGACTGCTTGGTACTTACAATACATGTCCATGGGTAGTCCAGATTTGGTTGTCACAGATTTTTAAACGTTGAGAGAAAAGGAGAAATAGCTGATTACCGAAAGATTGTAGGCCATTTGAAATGCTTGTCCTTAGTATGATGGTAATTAGCAATTTCTTCTTTTGCCACATTCGTTTGATTGTTTGAAAGATATGTCTCACACTTTCTGTGTCGTCTGCAAATGCTTTAAATATCGACGAGTCTTCGATTTCGCTGTCTGGTCAAGAGAAAAAAAAAATATTGCCATGACACGTCATCCGATTACCTCCCTTTAATACTTACACATCCATTACCTTCCCTTTCTCAAAAGATATTATACATACTATTATTAACAATTAAAAAATAATATGAAATTCTATTATAAATTAACGGATTAGTATCTAAAAGTACTTTAAAATGCTACTTTTCTTTCAAAATGAACAAATGAAAAGTATAAACATGACAGATTTATTCTTGTATATAAAAGAAAATCTCACAGGGTACAATCATGTCCAGCCCACATAGCTCAATAGGTAGAGCGTAGGTTTCGTGAACGTGATGTTTCGGGTTACCTCAGGGTGTGGGTCCGATCCCCACGGCTGGTCATCTAAAATTACTAATAGTTTCTTGGATGAGACGTAAAACTGAGGTCCTGTGTGACGGTGCTATACACCGAGCACGTTAAAGAAGCAGGCGTAATTTAGAATGGGTTTCGTCCTGTATCTGCACTGTCTCCCATAACAATACTAACAGCCTTCAGGGGGCGTCGCACATATGGGCAACCGGTGGCGACGATAAATAAACGCAAATTCAATCAATCAGTGCAATTGTAAAAAAACATTGCATCTGCAGAGCTGCAGAACTGTATAGCTTCGAATTCAGTATTGTTAACATATTAAGGTAGTACCATTCTAATGAAAAACAGCTATTTCCACAATAATATTGTCCTAAAACTTTTGCTATGATTAAAAATGAGTATCATTGTAATACTTTGACCGAGCCACTTTTTCCATTTTGTCCTTCCTAGAATTATCATTTATAATCTAAAGCCACTCTATTCTCATTACAAAGGGGATAATAATTACCTTCCTTTTCAGAAAACTAACAAAAATATCATCAAATAATTTCAAGATAGACAACAAATGAATTTCTGGTCGGTTAGAAATGAGCAAAAAAATTATATCAGTATAAATCCTTATTTATCAACTAATAAGAAATTTTTTTCCATGTTGCACTAGAAGCGTTAGGATGGTAATACCTTAATGTTGGAAGGCCCAACACAGGCTATGTCACATGGCGCACTATTACACATTCATCCTTACCCGTTTTCAGCTGTGTAGCCCGCTTTAACCTTACCGTAAGCAATTATCATCATTCTTGTATCTTCATGCCAAATGTTGCCTCTGATATCTGTACGAATGCACAGATCACGACTGATATAAAATGCTTTTCATGTTCTGGAGACTTCAAAGCAATCGCTGTTGTAATCAGTTTGGCAACTTTCTCATGAGCAAGTCTGCATCGAGATTTGGTTTTTAGCCTGTTCTGGCTTGAAAACCCCCTCTCGCATGCTTCACTTGTTCAAGGAGATATGAGCAATACTTTTGCAACAACTGAAAAATCCCCAAACAAGTCTGAGTATTCATTAACAATGACAGAGCATACATCACTTAATGGTTTTCCCTTGTAATTTTTCAGAATCATTTTAAATGACAAATATTCATTTCTCATGACAGATGGATTTACAAAGCCTTTGCTGTTGTCATTTGGACCCATCCAGTCAATAACCTTTTCCAGCTCTGTTTTTCCATAACTAGCAATTGCACTGTTTCCAACAGGTAGAAATTTGGGATTAACAATTCTGTTAGCTGCAGACAATACACTCATGGTTTCCTCATCAAATCTAGACTGCATGTTTTCAATAAGGCCATCAATGTAATTATGCATACTGTTTTGAAAGCTTATTCTAATAGTGTGGTTGTCTTGGAGTTTCAAGTCCTTAAACTTTCCAGATTCAATGTCTTCATAAGTTTGTTGCAGTTTTGGACCATTTTCATTATATGCATGCAATGTGTCTGTGGTACAATTTACCATAACGGCAACAGTGTCCACATCCACCTCATCCTTCTGAAAAACCTTACATAATTTATTCACAACTCCCATGACATCCACTAAGAAAGCAGTTCTCAATAAAAAAGACACACTCTTGAACCGCTTCAATAAACCCTTTGCTTCAGGTACATCTTTGAGGCTTCATTTTCAAGAGCACATACAATTGCAGAATAGCTGTTGAAAATTGCAGATAGTGCACTTTCCAAAGACAACCACCTGAAACTGGATGGTTCTTTCAAAGTTACATGCTTCGTGTCAAGATCTTGATTATACAGGATACTTTCCATTTCACGCAGTCCATTGTATCGGACTGCGGAATTGTGAAAGAACCTGTATAAGCTTTTAACAGTAGTCTGAAATTCTGTAAAACACAGATTGTCTTTGCATGCCTGACTGGCACATAAAGCTAATCTGTGTGCTACACAATGGATCTGGATCATGCGTGGGTTGTAATTCCTTAACTTCACACCTACACCACCTTTCTTCCCAGTCATCACACTTGCTCCATCACTTGCCATAGTAATCACTTTCATCCAGTCTATTCCAATTCTCTCACACACTTTTACAACCTCATTCACTATAGTGTCGGCTTTCCCATTCACTACCTCTACACAGTCCACAGAGTGTATAACAGGTTCACAAGGTCCGGCTTTAAAAGATCTGAAGTACATACTTCGTTTCTTGTAAACTGTGGTTTCGTCGATGATGAGACCAACAAAGTCGCTAGTTCGTATGTCTGTGTTTATGGACGTCTGTAAGTGGTCATCTATGGCATCTACCATTTCATCCAGGCATCTGGTGCTGGTGTAGATGGTACTCTTTTCTTGTAAGCTGGGACATCTATTTTCTCACTAAAAAGCAAGGAACACAATATTAGTAAGACCAGAAAAATCTAAGTGAAAACTTCAAGTTACTATTTTAACCTTTTCCCAAAGAAACACGGGTTCACATGTCTGCAGTAAAAATCTTTTGAAATAATTTTGGAAATAGGAGAAAATGCTCTGAAAGAGCATTTTGTCCTTTTCCCAAAATGTTTTCTACACTATCAGTGAAATTTCCACCATTTTTAGTGCATTTGAAATTGTCGTCTGCCAACTCTTTGAATTTGAAAGGGTCTAAATTTGTTGTTTGGGAAGGAGGTAAGTCATTCATAGTAATTGTTTACCCTTTTCTATAAGTGCACTTGAAGAAGTTTTGTTGATAATCCTTTAATTAAATTGTCTGCTGTGCGATAAGATCATATCAAGACAAGAATATATTGTCCTAATTGAAAGCCTTTACAGACATCAAATCAACTGTGGCGTTATTGATGTAACTTGCATTCTTAAGGTTAATAAACATTGAGGGAAAAGGACAAAATGCTCTTTCAGAGCATTTTCTCCTTTTCCTATTATGTTCATAAGAACTATCTACCTCAGGCCATAAAAAATGAGCTTGTCTGCATACTAACTTAATTATGATTGAACTATGAATTTGAATATAATATAAGTATTTTGCCTTACCTGTAACTCTATCAGGGAATTGTGTACACTGAGGGGCAAACCATTCTTGGCCAAGAAGTACACTGTCTTCAGTTGGGTCATCTGAAATGGAACAAAAAAAAAAACATTAGTACAATGTGTTGAATGTAAGAAAAAATAAGACTAGTGAATTTTTGATATTGAAAATGTCTTCCTTGCATAAAATTACTTTGACTTTTGGTATAATGTCTTCATTTAACACAATCTAAATGTATCTCATAAAATGCTTTCAAATTTATTATGGTTGTAATTATTCAGTAAATAAACACCTTAGAATCCCTATTTGATGACATTTGTTTTTCTTCCTGTCTAGCAAGTACTGTATCTACAGTGGTCTGATTTTTTCTAATCAATCTATCTTGGCATAGTTGCAAGTGGTCTGGATTGGAATGTTCGTGTCTATCAAGTGCGCTTTTTGGAAGTTGTTACTGCCAGAAGTAGCAAATGGGTTTTTCTTTTTCCCATCTCGACACCAGGTACAATACATTAAGTCTGATTCATCATCATATGATAACCATTCAAAGTCTTTCAACCATTCAGGCCTAAACTTTCTCTTAAATTTTGGTTTGGGTTGCATTTGTTCAGCAGTTTCCTCCCGACAGCGTTTTTTTGAGCTGCCACCAAAGAATTGAAAGATGTCCTTTTGAGCCATTTTTCCAGACTGTGTTCTGCAAATAACACGGGCAGAATGTTGATACGCCAGTAACAGCACATATTTATACAAGCGTAATTGCAAACAATGTGAAAAGTGATAATATTTATTAAAATTGAACATCTTTAATTACCTTCGAGTGCTAAGAATTGTGACCGCAATCAAAGTATCGGCAAAACAAACTGCGATCTAGTGCAATTTAAATCATTCGTTCATTACGAGACAATTATCACAAGGGGCAAATTGCTAATTAAAATCTCACCGCTAAATCTCTGTAAAGCTGACCGGCATTCTTTTATTAATGGCCATCATTTGATGTGTGTGTGTTTCAGTTATAAATATACACAAAAGTATGTCATGTCTGTGTGTATATCGCCGAAGGGCGTGTTATATGGCTATTTTCCACCATCGGCTACCGACCGTGTTACCGATAAGAAATACTCATCGCTGATTGGTCGAAATCGGAATATTTCATTAAAGCGAAACTCCGCCTACGGCTTATATGGTTGACGCTTAGGCCAGAATTCGCGTGCGTCAATTTGACGTATAGGATATTTTTTTCGAGCGTCAAATCGGGGTCACTAACAATTTTCAAGCGTCAAAACCCGAGGTCCCGGGTCAAAGGAGATCCCTGATTGTTTCTTTGTTCCTGTTCTCCATGATGACATAAGTATATTGGTTGCTTCTCTTGAAAATCCTTGACTTCTGTAACTTTCCCTGACACTGCGCAGGCAATGAGTACCAGATTTTTTGACAGTGGATGTTGTTTATTTTGATGAGGTAGACTTAGAATCTTCTTTGTTTTTGGTAATATAATTGGAGCTAGTACCAACATTCTCATTAGGCTTGTAAACCACCCTTGGGTGGGCCAGAGGGGAGCTATCACAAAGCATCGAGCCTCGTCTGCACTTATCTTTTGCAAGCACCGTCCCATCAAACTGAAAGGCGGAAAAATATAGGCAAATGAGAACATTTCCCAGTCAAAAGAAAAAGCATCCACATATGCTGAATCTGGATCATGCTTCCAAGAGCAAAATACAGATAATTTTGTATTTAGCCTTGTAGCAAATAAATCAATGTCCATAACACCAAATTTCTGAGAAAGCCTATTGAACACATTCGTATCTAATGACTATTCCAATTGATATGTAGATAGGATATACAGTGACCTGTTTTCAGAATATTCTAGAAATATGAGGAACATTTATTGGTTTTTCCATTGTGGTTATTTTTAGAAACAGGTTGTTAGTAAACAAGCTGTTTACTAATTGATGATGTCATCTTTCTAGAAAAGACTAATCTAAAAATTTCCAAGCTGATATAAATAGGAGTGACTTACTTGGTGATTTTGGATTTTGAAGTTAGACTTGTGGCTTTGTGGATACAGAATTAGTGAAAAGTGTTGGATTTAACTTGGGATATACATGTGTAAGTTGGAATTATCTTTTATTTAAACAGGTTGCTCATATCTACTTGCAAGTTAAACTATTGTTAATTTAGGTTTTAGGAACCAGAAATTTCATTCTTTTTGTAATCTAAACCTAATTCTTAATTTTGAGGGACTTATTGTATTTCTTGTTCTAAGATTAGAATTGACAAGATTTCATTCAAACTTAACTCCTATTGTGCTCTTTTGTCTTTGTTCATTAATAAATATTGTTAATTGTTAAAGGCTTGTTGCTGGTTTTCTTTCTAGTTACGCTTGGCTCGTAACAGAAATTGGGGGCTCGTCCGGGATTGATCATCTAGTCATTTTGGATACATTTTGAAATTATTTTGAACTTGTTACAGTATTAAATTTTATTAGATAACAAATAATAATAAAAAAATAGAATTTGAATTTCATTCTACTGAACCAGCAAAAAGCAATCATGTCTTTCGATCTTGAAAAATTTGTTGCTGAGCCGTCACAGGAGTTGTTAAATTTGGCAAAAAAGTCAGATTTGTTAGATCTTGCTTCCCATTATAAACTGACTGCCATTAAAGGTACTATGTTAAAGCATGAAATTAAAAATTATATTGTTCAGTTTTTAGTTGATGAAGAAATACTTGACTCGTCTACTCTGTCTCTTATTCTTGTGTCACAGACAGACATTAAAAGAAATATTGAGTTAGAAAAATTAAAACTACAAATGAAAGAAAAAGAATTAGAAAGGCAATTTCAGATCAGAATGAAAGAATTAGAAATACAAAACAAAGAAAAATTATCTCCGCTCATGGTTAATGACTTTGACATCACAAAACACCTCGGACTTGTACCGCCATTTCAAGAACGGGAAGTTGATAAATACTTTTCGCATTTTGAAAGATTTGCCGAAAATTTGAAATGGCCAAAAGAACACTGGACCTTATTTTTGGAGAGCGTTGTAACTGGTAGGGCTCGTGATATTTTATCTCAACTAAGTAATGAACAGTTTTCTAATTATGATTATGTTAAAGAATTGATTCTGAAGGCTTATGAATTAGTACCTGAAGCATATAGACAAAAATTTAGGAGCTGCAGAAAAGAAAATGGTCAAACCTATGTTGAATTTACTAGAACTAAAGAACAATTTTTTGATAGGTGGTGCCATTCAAAGAAAATAGGTTCAGATCATGGAAAACTTAGACAACTTCTGTTAGTTGAAGAATTTAAAAGGTGCATTAATTTCGATATAAAAACTTTCTTAGACGAGAAAGAAGTTGAAATTTTAGAAGAAGCTGCTTGTTTAGCAGACAACTTTGCCTTGACGCATAAGGTCTCTTTCATGAATAAATCAAACCCTCGAAAACCTTTTTATTCATCTACTGATCCTTAACCAAATTTTAATCAAAATAGTGACAATTCCAATCAGAATAGTCCCAAACCCAAGTCTCCTTATGAAGCCAAAGGTCAAAATCCGTCTCTCGACCCACTTGTAATTATTGCAAAAAATCGGGTCATATTATTTCTGAATGTCCTGTTTTAAAAAGAAAACGGGAAAAACAAAGTTTTAAGCCTACAGGCTTTACTTCATTAAAGTCTATACCTCAGCCATGTTTTAAAGACCAAACCTTTGTCCAGGCCAAAGTACCTGAGATTGATACTGTTATGGAGATTTATGAACCATTCTTGTTAGATGGTTTTGTGTTACTAAAAAGTGATTTTGCCCAGTCTACCCCTATTAAAATTTTACGTGATACTGGAGCTTCTCAATCTCTTATTTTAGCAGATGTCCTGCCTTTTTCTGAGAAGACTTCTTCTGGGACAAGTGTCCTTATTCAGGGTGTAGAATGTGGATTTGTTAATGTTCCGCTTCATAACATTTATTTGTCTTCAGACTTAATTAATGGTCCAGTGACTGTTGGTATTAGAAAAAATTTACCTTTTAAAGGTGTTCATTTGTTATTAGGCAATGATTTAGCCGGAGATAAGGTAATTGTTAATCCACTTGTAACTGACACACCTTGCATGGATCAATCACCCGATCCAATTGAGGAAGAAATTCCTGACCTTTACCCATCATGTGCAGTTACTAGAGCCATGGCAAAGAAAGCCATTTTGACTGAAAATCAGTCTGATATTGACTTATCTGATTCTTTGTTGGGTCATCTATTTAAAAATGAAATTAACAGATCTATTTCACAAAACTCGTCTGAAAGTCAGACAAATTCTAAACAAAATTCATCAGAATTGGATTACACATCTTCACCTTTAGTTAAAGAAGGCCATGATACGAGGTCAAGGTCAAAACTAAGTGAAGACCAACACAATGATCCAGAAATAGCACCTTTATTTCAAAAAGCTGTTAGTGAAACTGATCCTTCACAGGAACCTGTCTGTTTTTATATAAAAAATGGAATATTAATGAGAAAGTGGCGCCCTCCTGAAATCTCTGTTGATGATGAGTGGGCTGTCAATCATCAAGTTGTCATTCCTAAGTCCTATAGATTAGAAATATTAAGCTTAGCTCATGAAACACCTATGTCAGGTCATTTAGGTATCATAAAACCTATCACAAAATTCTTAACCATTTTTATTGGCCTAGTCTAAAAGCAGATGTATCAGATTATTGTAGGTCTTGTCATACTTGTCGAATGGTAGGCAAACCCAATCAGGTCATAACTAAGGCTAAACTACAGCCGATCCCTGCATTTGATGAACCTTTTAGCAGGATTATAATTGATTGTGTAGGTCCATTGCCAAAAACTAAGACTGGCAATGAGTACCTTCTGACTATTATTTGGGCTTCTATCCGTTTTCCCGAAGCAATACCTTTAAGAAATATAAAATCTAAAACAATTGTCAAAGCTTTAGTGAAATTTTTCACTTTTGTAGGACTTCCTAAATCTGTTCAATCTGATCAAGGGTCAAATTTTATGTCTGGCATTTTCCAACAAGTAATGCATGAGTTGGGAATTAAACAATATAGGTCATCTGCATATCATCCTGAAAGCCAAGGTGCCCTTGAACGGTTACACCAGACCTTAAAAATATGATAAGGTCATATTGCTTTGACACACAAAAGGATTGGGATGAAGGTATACATCTTTTACTCTTTGCAGTAAAGGAAACTGTACAGGAATTTCTTGCTTTTAGTCCCTTTGAGCTTGTTTTTGGCCACACAGTTCGTGGACCTTTAAAACTTTTAAAAGAAATATTTCTTTCACAAGAAGACTCTCCTTTAAATTTACTTCAGTATGTATCTGACTTTAGAAACGGATTATTCAACGCTTGTGAGGTTACAAAATCAAATTTAAAGAAAATTCAATGTAAAATGAAAGAAAGATATGACAAGAATACTAAAGAAAGAAATTTTAAACCTGGAGATAAAGTTTTAGCTCTTCTACCAGTTCCTGGTAGGCCTCTACAAGCAAGATATTTTGGTCCTTATTCTATAGAGAAAACGGTCAGTGACTTAAATTACGTGATAACAACTCCTGACAGGCGAAAGCAAAAGCAATTATGTCATATTAATATGTTAAAAGAATATGTTGATAGGGATAATTCAAATATTTCACCAATAAATGTAGTTTCATAAGTCCCTCAAAATCAAAATCACATTAACCATGAAGACATAAATTGTGAAGAAATGAGCTTTGACAAGTCTAACCCTATTTGTTCAAAACTTCAGAATTCTGACGTTTTAAGAAATTTAGATAAAAAACTTTCACATTTAGATAATAATCAAAAAGATAAATTAAAAAGGTTAATTTCTGAATATGAGCACCTGTTCCCTGATATTCCAACACGGACAGATACAATATACTATGATGTGGACATAAAAAATTCAAAACCAGTGAAACAACATCCATATCGAATGAATCTCAAGAAATTGGAGCATCTTAGAGAGGAAATCAAGTATCTATTGGACAATGACTTTATTGAACCTAGTCAAAGTGAATGGAGTTCTCCCTGTAATTTTGTACCAAAGCCAGATGGAACTTTTCATATATGCACTGACTATAGAAAAGTTAATACTGTGAGCAAGACCGATTCGTTTCCAGTGCCAAGAGTAGATGACTGCATTGATAATATTGGTCATGCAAAATATGTTACTAAATTTGATCTTCTAAAAGGATTTTGGCAAATTCCTCTCACTGAAAGAGCTAAAGAGATCTCTGCATTTGTAACTCCTGATGGACTTTATCAGTACAAAGTTATGCCTTTTGGGATGAAA